>PVKB01000042.1:421201-693656 GCA_004027205.1 Ctenodactylus gundi
GGGTAGGGTGGGGGAGGAGGGAGGGAGGGATGGGTTGGGGGAGGGACAAAAGGAGAGTGGGCAAGCCCTTGTCACCTTGACAAGATACGAATGTGCACAAAATGCCCAACCTCATTAAACCTTGAATTTTGCATGTATACATATCAATAAAATGTGTGTGTGTGTGGGGGGGGGAACACCACTTCGAGCTAGAGGAATGGCTTAGCAGTTAAAGTACTTGACTAGCAAGCGCTAAATCAAATGCTAAGTACCCAAGTTCAATTCCCCAGCACCACATAAAGTTGGGCGTGGTGGCACACACCTATAATCCCTGTACTCAGGAGGCTGGTGCAGGAGGATTGCCATGACTCCAAGGCCAACCTGGGCTCCATAATGAGTTTAGGACCAGCCTGGGCTTGCAAGATCTGAAAGGAAAATTCCCTTTCTTTGAGTAGAGGCACTGAGAGTGAATGTAGTTTAGGAAGACAGTGGGAAAAGGCCCCAGGGAAGAAAAGGAAAACTGGCAGTCCCAGAGAAGAGTTAAAGTCCTAAGTCATCAAAGACCTTGCTTGGAAGAAATATCCTACAAGTATTTCAAATATGGCAAAACCTTTGGCTCAAATTCCCATGTCATTCATCAGATATCCCATCAGGTAGAAAACCCATATAAATGTGCTGATTGTGGGAAAAGCTTCAGTAGGGGTGCACGCCTCATTAGACACTGGAGAATCCATACTGGGGGAAAGCCTTACAAATAAATGTCTTCACTGTGGGAAAACTTTCCGTGACAGTTCAAATTTCATCACTCAGAGGAGAATCCACACAGTGGAGAAACCTTACCAATTTGGTGAGTGTGGGAAACGCTTTAATCAGAGCTCAAGCTTTATAATTTACCAAAGAACCCACACAGGAGAAAAACCCTATCAACGTGAAGTGTGGGAAAGGCTTCAATAACAGTTCTCATTTCAATGCATATCACAGGATACACACAGGAGAGAAACCCCGTGAGTGTCCTGACTGTGGAAAGAGTTTCAGTAAGAGTTCTGACTTACGTGTGCACCACACAACTCACACATGGGAGAAACCCTATGGGTGTTAAAACTGTGGCAAGTGCTTCAGTAAAACTCTGCCCTCACTAAGCACCGGGAAATCCACACACAAAAAAAGCTTAAGTCACAGTCAGTGCCTAAATAAGCCCGAGGATACATAAAGGAAAGAACTTCAGGACATGTATTGTGGGGAAAGTCTTTGAGTAGGAACAGCCATCTCTTATTCTGCGACAATCTGGTGTAGGAAGTTTTCCTTAGGATTTATGCCATTGTTTCCTGTTTGCTTGGATCTACAGTCAAATTCCCAAGGCAGCTGTTTTAAGAATGAAAGAAAGATTTCATTTTCTCTTCCTGCCTACATCTGAACTGATGGGTAACATCTTTTCCCTCTCAGTGCCACTGTTGTCCCCTTAATAGAACATAGTAGTGCAGCCTATGGACTTGATATGCATTCTTCCTTACTCTTTCTGTCATTCAGCTGCAGTTCATTTGGAAAACCCCATTGCAGCAGCATTTCAGGGAGAAGTTGTGAGAATCTGCTCGTTAAGTAGGTCTTGCTTGTCTTTATACGAGTAATGGAAATGCTGAAAAGAATGATTCTTCTGGTCACATAAGTCTGTACTCAGAAAGACTTATTTGTCAGGCATATTTTTCATTTATCTTATGAAGGAAAATTTAATGTTCACCTTGTTTCTTCCAATGAATCATCTTCAGAGTCAAGTGTATTTATGGGCAGTGTAAACCTTGCATAATACTGGATTCATAGTTTTTCCAAGTCCGAAGAGGGTTGGAATAGAATAATACCATATTTATCACATCTAGTTTGATTTTCTTTCTGTCCTGTCATATGAATTTTACCTGTCCATTGTGGTCTGAAAGCTCACAGTTGAGCCAAGTAGGTATCACCATAGGGAAAAAAGTTAAAACTGCTAAAAGGGAATCATCCATTTTCTCACACTCCAAGTATCCAGTATAGTATGTACCATATGAGTGCTCAGTAAGAACATGCAGAAGCCACTGCTCTGTTCCCATGTATGGGAAAAACAGATCACTTGTGTTAACAGCCCATTACCTTAATGGCAAGGGAGATGGGAGTGTCTTTGGTCAGTGGAGCTTCCAATGTGTGTACACACACATACCTGCATACAGTTAAAAGCAGCTCTTCAAATATGTGTTATTACTAATGTTTATAGTAAAATAGTATTGAATTCCCTGCCCTTATATCCATAGTAATATGATAAACCCTGTGTAGCACAAGTTAAACAGGCCCCGTTCTATTGTAAACAGATGACACATAGACAAATTCAAGTGTTTTTAACAGTTTTAGGGCTGGAGGAATGGCAGAGAGGTTAAAATGCTTTCCATGCAAGCATAAGGTCCTGAGTTTGATTCCCCAGCACCACATAAAGCTCGGCGTGGTGGTGCAGGCCTATAATCCCAGCACTCTGGAGGCTGAGGCAGGAGGATTGCCTTGAGTCCAAGGCCAGCCTGAGCTACATAGTGAGGTCAGGACCAGCCTAAACTTCAGAGTGAGACCCTGTTGCAAAAAAAAGTCAAAATTTTAACAGTTTTAGAGACATTTAGGTAGTAACACTGCATAAATGTTAAGCTGCAATGCATTAGAGTTTGCTATAAGAAAAACCTGGGATTTTAGGAAGCAGGAAGAGTTTAAAGGAGGAAAAGTTACTGAATGAATTATGGTAGGATGAACTTTCCAAAGGTAGTTGCAAAATTTAGTGCTGGGTGGGTGAGAAATAGAGTAGCAAAGCACAAAGGATAGATCTATTATAAGGAAGGTTGGATAATGCTCAAAGTACGAAAAGTTTGACAAATAGAATGCTGTTAACTTGGCTGAAACAGTTCTACAGGCAGACCACAAGGTGGCCCACTGCTGGCACTCGAGGCAGGGAATGAGCAGTTTTAGGGGACTAGCACTTTGGGAAAAGAAAGGACAGAAGCTAGAATCAGTTGAAGATAGCTTAAGGTGTAGGTCAGAAGAAAGGTTAATTAATTCCTTGTTGCTGGTATGAGATCTGGTAGAACAGTATGGAGAGAGAACATTCTGTGTAATTTATAGTTACGTTAAATGATACTGTAATTTGAAATCTTGGACTGGGAGTCCTAGGACAAGGAATCACTTGACATGTATTGGCAAATAATGAAAGATGTATTTCAATTATGTTGCCTAAGCAGACAAGAAGATACAAGAAACACCAGTCTAAAAGAATGCCTCAAGATCTGAGATGGTTTAGGAAGTATGCTATAATGTTAAGAAAAATGTGAGTGTATCTATGTATCATCTGTGGAAAAAGGGGCACCAGCAGATATGAATTCAGGTTTCATATGTCTTGTACGTAAGTTAATCTGCCTCCGTTTCTCTTTATGTAAAGCAGAATAATGTTTATACTTAATCTGCCTCTCAAGGATACCATGTTAATAAAAAGATAATAAGGTCTCTGGTGTTTCTTTGGGTGCTTATGCAAATTATGATCAGTTATTATGAAGATATGAAAAGATAAATCTCCATCTGTTTTTTTTTTGGGGGGGGGGCTTCTTTTGTGGAGTTACTGGAGATATGTCTGCCTGAATCTTTATGTTGTAGGCACAGGAACAAATTACAATATAATAAAAGAAAATGAAAATCCTTGTTAGCTAAATCCATAACTAATCCATTAGAATTCATGATAACTGTGTATGGAGAATGAGTGTTACCTGAAAACATGCCCAACCCTTCCACCTCCAGATGAAGAGAACATTCAGAAGGAACAAGGCTGTGGCAGACTTAGCAGATGAAGACTGAACTTCAGACTAGCACCCAAACTGTGAAATGTCACCCAACTTGCTATTTCTGAGGATTGAAAAAGCGGTCTTCAAACATTCTAAGACAGAATAACCAACCCTGCTGCTGGGAGAGCAAGAAAACCTGGGTGCCTGTGACCTTTTAATATCCACAAAGCCTTTGTGAGAAGAGGGGGGAAGCATTGCAGCAGAGGAGGCAAAACCGTGCCGGGCAGTCACATTTACTCTCATCAGGTGTTTTCTTGGTGCTGCTACTTTTCCATGCCTTCCCCATATCAGCATTCTGTTACTGTTTGTTTTCTATGACTGATGCCACTGTCATTTCTCAGTGTGATCTGAGTGTAAAGGCTGAGTCATGTCAATTTTGTATAGTCCTGTTTTTACTTTTTTTTTTTTTTTTTTTTTTTTTGAGACAGGATCTCACTCTGTAGTCCTGGCTGGTCCTGAACTCACTGTAGAGTAGGCTGACTTCAAATTCATGGCAGTCCTCCTGCCTCAGCCTCATGAGTGCTGGGCTTACAGGTGTGCACCACCCCACCCAGTTTACATGGTACTGGAGAACTGAACTCAGGGCCTTGCACTTGCTAGGCAAACCCTCCAATTGCTATGCTATTCCTCCAGTTCTAGCCCTATTTTTAGAGTGACCATATAGGAAAGGAAAGATTAAGTGTAAAATTGGATTAGTTTTCATTATTCAATTCAAAATCTGAAATGGAAAGTTTATACCTATATATTCCAGCAGCCATCTAATGACATACATGTCTCAGAATTTTGACATAAAGTATATTCTCTGAAGCCCTGGTGCATAAATACATGAATGGATAAATTAACTTGCTTATTATAACTTATTTATAATAAGTAAAATTTTAAAATGTAAATTTCTCCTTAATTAACATGTCTACATATATTACATTCTGGAGCCTCAAACAAAAAAGTTAGCCTTCCTTACCTTCTGAACCTCACTTAAAGCCAACATGGCTTATACTGTGAAAACAACTTTCAAGTAAAACTAATAAATTAAAACTACTCATCCCCTTATAGCTTTTGTATAACAAAAACAAAAATGGACTTTAAATGCATTTGTAACTACATCTTTTTCACTGAGTATATTATCATATATAGTAAACTTCCATGTCATTAAATTCTGTCCTTTTTTTGTGGTACTGGGATTGAACCAAGAGCCTCATGCATGGCTAGGCAGGTGCTCCACCTCTACCTATGAGCTAGGTCTCAAACCCTTTTATACTTTTTATTTTGAAACAAGGTCTTACTGAGCCTCAAAACTCGTGATCTTCCTGTCTTAGCCTCCCAAGTGGCTGGAATTACAACCCTGTACCACGAGCTTCCATTTTTAAATCAGCTTTAGCACCTTACCTCCCAGAAGCTCCCAGGATTCCCACAGTAGTACACCCTTTTTCATCATTCCAAAACATCCTTAGAGTAGTGGGAACACTGGCTACTATGAGTCTTTGGGTTTCATATAGTCCCGTAATGGACCGCTGACAGAGCTTCCATAGGCCCACACATGTATTTCAGTTGCATGGTACTCAGAGAAGCAGGACACTGAAGCTTAAACAGGAAACAGCTTTACTTGGTGCCAGCACTCTGACCCTGCAGATAATATACGGAGACTGGACCCAAACAGGACTGCTCCCCCTTCCTCTTTGTCTCCCTTGTATGGTAACAGGTAACTGCAATTGGTTACTTTATCTTTTTAAATTTTTTAATTTTTTTAAGAAAGGAAAAAAGTTAACTTTCACATTCCTTAGCTGAACACTAAAAAGTTAATGTGTGTACATACAAAAGATATTCAGATTATCATATCAGTTATTTTTCTTAGGCTAAACTTGTATCAAAGACTGCATAAACGAATCACTACATTAAGTCTATATTACAAAAACATATCACACATAAAGCAATATATAATGGCATACTTGGTTATTTCAGAATTTTCTGAGAGTTCTTTCCCAACAAGGAGCAGGAGGAAACAAGATCATTAATACAAATTTAGTTAAACAGCATTGCATTTTTTCATGCAATTGAAAAGGCAAATTTCAGAATCATAGGTTGAACTAATTGCCAACTGAGTTCTTAGCCAAAAGACTAAGACTACATGATCTTTTATCTTTACCATTCAATACAGCTTCAGGGGAAAGACCCCAAGAGTCACTTAGTTAACAACTCTTACTGTTTTTAAAAACTAAAAATATCCCAAATCAAGACCACTGCCCTTTACCACCCCCAGCTAAATATACACATCATGCACATCAAAAGTTTCACAGCTTAAGATTTTATACCAGTTCCTCATGTTGAATATAATTATGTTTTGCAAACTCATATACTAATAAAAATAATTGAAAATATACCAATAAAATATTTTAAAATAATAAAGTTAAGTTTCACAGATTTTATAAGAAACCTGATGCTGTTTTAGTGGGATACCAAACAAACGATTGATGTTTATTTTTTGTTATACTTTCTTTTTAGATATTTCCTCTATGTTCACTGGTACTGCTTGTCTCTGTCTTTCTAAGATTCCTTCAAGTATTTTCTGCAGTGCGTGGGCTTAGTGGTCACAGATTTCTTTAGGGATTCTTGGTCATGATAAATTTTTACTTCTTCAATTTTCAGGGATAATTTTGCTGGATACAACAACCTGGGTTGACACTTGCTGTATTTTAAAGCTTGAAAGATTTTGCTTCAGGGTCTCCTGGCCTTTAAAGTTTGTCTTTAGAAATCTGCAGTAATTCAAATAGATTTACTTTGGTAAAATAATAATGTTTTTCTCTTGCTGCTCTTAATATTCTCTGTTATATTTCTGAGGTTTTGATTATGATATGTCATGGCAAGTCTCATTGCTGGTTGAAGTTATTTGGTGTTGTATAAGCTTCTTGTACATGAAAATTAATTTCTTTTCCTAGATTTGGGAAACTTTCTTGCATGATTTCAGTGAGTAAATTCTTTATATCTTCAGTGCTATCTTCTGCTCTTTCTTCCACACCCATAATTCTGAGGCTGGTTCTTTTTGAATCACCCATTAGCTGTTCTATCCAGCTACTTTGCTCATTTCTAATTTTGGAGTTGTGCCTAATTATAGCATTTGTTTCCTCAACCTTGTCCTCAACATCTGAAATTCTGTCCTCACAGTGTTCAAGTTGACTTCCCCTGATTTCAAATGTATTTTTCATTATCCTTCATTTCAACTAGAGTTCAAGATTTCTATTTCTCTGTCCAAATGTTCATATCTTGCATTTGCTTATTTATCTCAGCCAACTTTTTATTTGTGGCTTCTGTATGCTCAGTAAGCTTTGTATCCATTAGGACCACTATTTGTTTAGTTACTCTTTAAACCTGCTGATCATTGCTTGCATTTCTTTGAGAATGTCTTGTTTAAACTGCCTGTTTGACTCATTTATTTGTTTTTTGATTTCTTTCCTTATGAGTTCATCTATTTAATGGCCCGTGACATTAGTTTCTGGGGTCTCAGGCATCTCTGTGTGTGTTGTATTGTCATGTTTTCTTGACATGTATCTGTTGTTGAGGGACTTCAAGGAGCTAGCCAAAAGGTTTCTTTGAACAGGTATGAGGGTGTGTGGGGCAGAAGCCAAAAGTCTTCTGAGTTCTGTGCTGGTAGTAGGTAGTGAGGGAGGACCTAACAGTATGATGATCTCTGAGACCTCAGCAAAGCTCTTCTGCCTGTCCTGGCTTCCCTCACCAAGGGCTTGGATCTCCTCCCTTGGAGGTGCTCCCAATACCACCTGAGCCATTCAGGGGGTTGGCAGCTTTTCCCTCCTCTCTGCAACTATCTCTTGTGTCAGTTTCTTGCTAAGTACTATTCTAAGAATAACCCCTAAAACCCTGATGTGCTCTTCTGAGCCTTCTTTAAACAGTTCAGGCTTAGGCACTTTAAAAAAAATGGTTCCTGTCTACCTCACTGCCTATTATGGCTGCTGAGTGCTGCTTCTGGTCTGGGTTCCGGGGAGGCCTTTTCTAAGGGAAGTTCATAGTGCATCTGCAGTTTGCGCTACCTACAGGCTTGTTTCTGGAGGCTGGGGCCACCAGATGCTGTCAATTCCCACTTCTCCCAGATTTGTGCTTACCTCAGTCTGAAGTTCCAGGCTGCAGGATTACCTCTGCTGTAGATGTTAGTGGCCATGGCCGCTTTCAGTCAGCCTGAAGTTGCTTCCTAGGCTGCTGTTTTCCTCTGCTTCCAATGTGCCTTTGGGATTTCAGACCTTCCCGTGGCCTCCTTTAAACTGTTGGGGCACTCCTTCCTCTCCTCGCTAAGTTCAACAGGCCATTTTTAATTATAATCTTAACTGTTTAAGTGGGTCCATGAGGCGATATTGCAGAGCCACCATTGTTATTCAGCTGCCATCATGCCTGGAAGTCCTGACTGGCTACTTTAAAGCTGCTGGGAGGTGACATAAAGTTACAGACTACAGCTACAGAGTGGTGCTTTAAGTTACAAGGCAGTGCTAGAGTGCATGTGTGTGCCTGGTGCTTTGCTACTGATGAGGCTGTCCTGCCTCCATGTGTATAAGGCTGTGCTGGCCCATTCTCCATTTCTTTGTCCTGGCAGGCACAAGCCCAGGCCCCTATACACTTCAACCACTGTAGCTGAAGACAAGGGATAAACTAAGATTGCTTCTGAACACAGGAATTTATTAGATACCTTGGGTACACTTGAACTTTATTCCTCAGGTCATACATGAGCACAATAAAACACACAGCTATTGTCAAAGCTAGTATGCTTAAAGGCCTTGGCAGCAACCTGTTTCCCCCTTCCCCTTACCTTAGTCTTGTATTTCCAAAACTTCCTGATGAGAAATAACTACAACTTCCCTGAAGTTTTATGACGGCTACTGGGGGAGATTGCTGAGTTTAAAACGCACTAGTGGAATGGGGAATCCAGTTTCTTTCAGTAAGAAAACTGGAGGTAAAAGCCATTAAAGGCCTTGGGGCTCACCACATATATTTGTGTAAAGTGCTGGTGAAGACAGCCCATGTATTTGGGTGCCAGGCTTCAAAGGAAGTGATGGGTGGTTTACTAAGTGGGTTATGGCAGGAAAATCTCATTTGCAATGTATGCACAAAATAGTTCACCTTATTACAGCCTAAAAGTGTAGCACTTTGGGCTTCAGCTGATTCCACTTCTTCCTTAGCTCAGACCTGGTGCCATCAGAAGCAAAGATGTAGCTGATGGATTCATAAGACAGGTCCCACACTTGAGGCTGGGTCAGATGAAATGTCTCAGCTGCCAGCTGGTATTCTTGAGAAAGGTATGTTGCGAAAACACCCTTATCATCAGTCTGCCAAGATGAACAAGAATTTAAAAATGATGAGGAAATATTTTTTAAATAACATTTTTTTGTAATAGGGTCTTACTCTGTAGTCCAGACTGGTCCTGAAGACTGGCCCTGAATTCACTTGTAGCCTAGGCTGACCTTAAACTCATAGCAATCCTCCTGCCTCAGCCTCTCGAGTGGTAGGATTATAAGTGTGTACCACCATGCCCAGCTTATGTGGTACTGGGGATCAACCCCAGGGCCTATGTACTTGCTAGGCAGGTACTGTTAACCACTGTGCAATTCCTCCAGCCCTTAAAAATAACTTTTTGCTTAGAGTATACTCTTCTATTTGCCATGCTCCTTTCAAGAGCCAAAACTGGCAAGTTCGATTCCCCAGCACCACATAAATTGGGCATGGTGGCGCACACCTGTAATCCCAGCACTCAGGAGGCTGAGATGGGAGGACTGCCATGAGTCCAAGGCCAGCCTGGGCTCCATAGTGAGTTCAGGACCAGCCTGGACCAGAGTGAGACTTGTCTCAAAAAAAAAAAAAAAAAGCCTAAACTGGGCCTATAAATGCATAAATGCATGGCCATCTATAACTGAAGAGACTTTTATACTTTAAAAAATAAATAACAGGCAGTGTTGCAGTGTTCCAATCTTGGTTAAAACCACCTAAGGGGTTTTGAAACCCATTCATACCCAGAACTCTTCCTTGGTCAAATAAAGGAGAATCTTATGGGACAGTGACTGAGCATTAGGATTTTTTTAGTACTCCCAAATACTGAACACAGCCCTTCCCACTGAGGCAACCCACTGTTTCCCTGGCCCTTTGCAGCCTAATGGCCAAGGGCCTCCCAGCCCTCTACTTGAGCTTTATCTTAGGCACTCAAGGCAGTGAGCTAGGTCGTGAATGTCTGACCCAACTCAATGCAGCAAATAAAAGGGAGTGAAATATTTACCACAAAAAAAAAAAAACTTACACAGATCACAGATGGATGAGCAATGCTGTACCAGAATCCAAAATGATGCCGGTCATAGGATGGAACTGTTTGGCTTTTGATGTTTGAGGTCAAACAAAGTTCTAGAAGTAAGCAGAAAAAAAAATATGAAAAGCAGGTAAGTGGACTCATTTAGTGTTCACCAAGCAGAAATCGTTCTAAACCATGCTGATTTGTATTTGTTCTATTTTTATAGAACTTTACTTATGTGTGACATGAGAATCTACAGTTCAAGTAGTATAGCTGTGTGGGAAATATGTGCTGCAGCTTTGGAAGGAAATGTGCCAGAGACCTGACATGTTCTTCACAGACAAAATGCAGAGGAATGTTCCAAGCTGCTCGTGATGAACAAGGCAGGGGATCACCATGATGGGAGCAGCACGTTTGTGGCTCTCAGTCCTGGGGAGTAAAGCCAGGGCCTTCACACTGAACTACATCCCACACTTTTTATGCTTTTTATTTTGAGATGCAGAGTCTCACTAGGTTGCTGAGCTGCCCAGTCTGGTCTCAAGTTTGTGATCCTCTTGCCTCAGCCTCCCAGCCTACTGGTACTGTGGGTGTAAGCCACATACTCAGCTGCAGAAATGTTTCTTTAGAGCTACTGCTATTCCTCCTGGTTATACAGTGGAGACCAAAACACAGGTGAGAAACTGCAGCACTGCTTGAGAGTGACAGCGCTGAAAAGACCAAAGAGCAGGCATGGACATCTCTCATGGCTTTTAGGAAAATGGCTAAGCACCTCTGCCCAGACTAACACTCATTCACTGCCTGCTGGTTCTGGAAAAATCCATTTAAAAATGACTTCTAATAAACTCTTAGCTTCGAATACTGCCCTTACTCCAAAGCCAGAGTGAAATACTTCACCAACTTAACTCATGTATCTCTTCACAGGGCTAAGGCAGCCTCAACACAAGCCACTCAGTCCAAGGGATGCCCTCGCCCTGCTGGTAGCTGAGCTGCCACCGAGCCAAGGAAGGTCACTGTGCACAAGGTTTGCGTTTGCTCTACTTTTATGCATGCTGAAAAATCGCAGCAAAAAGCTGTACTATGAATTGCTAAAAACTGCACAACTAGTTAAAATAAACACATACACACTAACATTTTTATATATTTAGCAACTGACCTTTCAGTAAATGGTCTGCAGCCAAGCACTTCCTTCCTCTTCAGAAGCCCTCCCCTGACCCGTGAGTGACCAGTGAGTCACTGCTATGTCGGCCTGCTTGATTTCTTTCTGTCTCATAGAGCTTAGCACCGACGTTTTCTTGTACATTTGTTTACTGTCTTCCCTTTGCTAGAACAGGAGTTCTGTGAGAGGGAAACTCTGCCTGTCTTGTTTACCTCTCTTTCCCCGGCAATTAGGGCAGTGACTACAATGAAGTAGGTACCTCAAAAACACATTTACAGTCAAGTACATGATGGTCAATGGATATGTAAAAATATATTTGGGATTTTTCATAGTTCTTATTTTTAAATAAATGCTACATGTTTTTATAATATATGTTGGTTTCATTAAAGTCATTTTCAAAATTTTCAACAACTTACTCCTTTAGAAAAGCTCTTCTGGTTCTGGAGGAATAGCACAATGGTTAAGCACTTGCCTAGCAATCACAAGGATCTTGGTGCAATTCCCCAGTACCACATAAGCTAGGTGTGGTAATGCAAGCCTGTAATTCCAGCACTCAGGAGGCTGAGGCAGGAGGATGGCTGTTGAGTTTGAGGCCACCCTGAGCTTCATAGTGAGTCCAGAGCCAGCCTGGCCTGCAGAGTGAAGCACTATTTAAAAAAAAAAGAAAAGAAAAGGAAAAAAAGGAAGAAAAAATGAAAAGCTCTTCTGAGTTCTGAGCTTTGAGGATTGTAGCAGTGAACAAGATAGATGACCTGTACTCTGAAAGCTCAGATTTTAAAAGGAGGTAACACTTTCAGTTACTTAAATGAGGCTCAGAAAACACAAACACCATGTATCTTTTAATTTCTCCATGGTATTTATAATTCTCGAATAGTACTTCACCTACAGCTAACACCCGGGGTCTGGAGGACAGAGGTCCAGAAGATTGTCTGGGAGACCTGAAACCTTAAACCTTACCAAGTGGTATCTGGTGCTGCCTCACAAAGCCCACCAGACTGAGGGATCCTCTCTCAGAGGAGTTGAGAAATGTTCCATGCCCGATTCTGTCAGGAAGCAGATCCAGGAGCATCTGTGTTTCTTTTCTTTGGTCTGGAATCTTCAGAAAAGTAAAACATGGGTATCAAGGCCTCTTTCAGTTGTTAAGGTATTTTTAATTCAGTGGGTACCCTATGCCTTTGAGTAGCTAACACAGACATTTTTAGAAAGCGGAACCATTCACACTGCCTTCCCAACTCGCTTTGCCTTTTTCTTCCCTTTTGGTGCAGGGCCTCTAGTGTGTTCATGACAAGCTCTACCAGTGAGCGCTCCACGCAGCCCCTTCTTCCTTTTACCTTCTTGTTCGTTCCCCAACATCCTTCTAAATTCATCTCAGTAATGGGAAAAGTATATTAGGCCCCTACTTTGTGCCTTTTCACATCAATTCTTAGAATCTTACTAGGAGTTAAGATAACGAAACTAAAGCTCAGAAAAACGAAGTAATTTCCAAAAAAAGGCAAAGTTCACTAATTCCATACATATGTGTGCTTTATATTGTGTGTATCTGTTCATACATAGTAGGAAAAGGTCTGGAAAAATACAAACACTAAACTGCTAGCAATATTAACTCTAGGAAGTTAACAGAAAAGAAACTTTTCATTTTAAATTTTTTCTTTCTGTATTATACTTCCATACACTTGAAATTTCTTCAAGTACATAAAAATCTTTACATATCGCCTCCCTTTCCCCTTCCCACCTCACCTCCCACCTCACCCCCTGTTCCTCTCCACAAAGTCCATCTTCTCACTTTATTCTACCGATCTTTTACTTTTTTATGTTTTGGCTTTCTCATATTAGAGAAACTATATGATATTTAACCTTCTGTGTCTGACTTATTTCACTAAGCATATTGGTCTCAAGATGCATCCAAACATATAAATACTTTTAATAAGTTGTCCCAGGTGACAGAGGTAAGGGTAAGCCTAACTGTGTCTGATGCTCGGACCAGTTGTTTTCCACACAGCGTGCTCACGTTTCATTTGGGCAGGGCTGACAGCAGACATACCACAGTCCCCAAGGAATTGTCTAACTATGCTCTTCATCTTCTAGACAGCCCAGAAAGCAAGGGCCCTAAACACTATGAAATAAAATGCTTTATATCTAATGGCTCAAACAAGAAAAGCAACAAGAACTAAGGTAAACATCAGGTTCTGATGCCATGCGCACGCCAGAGAGAAATGTTCATAGGAACAAGCACTGTGATAGGTCAGTGAGACTGTCCTGTGAGGGAAAGGTCTGATTACACTGTGGAAACATGTATTCTAGATTTTAAGTTTTGCCACTAGGTTACTGACCTTCTTCTTACAGACCTGAAAGATACAAGTACTGGCAAGAGGCTCCAGGTTTTCCCCTAAACATTTAAGTCATAATGTTACTCAACCTTTATATATTGTCCCATTTAATACTCATAATAACCTGATGATGTAGGAGGACAAGTCTTATTTCCTGTATGTAAGAAACAAATAGGCAAAAATATGGAAGTAGAAAGGTTCATCTATAAAATGAGGAAAGGAGCCACAGAGTTCCTAGTTTGTCCCACAGGACTATACTTAAGAAAGTGAGCTTCTAGCCACTCTCTGTGTGCTATGTGCCACTGTCCTGGTGCCCAGCGGCTAAGAGCCAATGAGGAACACCCACAGGCTTTCTAAGCTGTTGGTTGACTGGTTTGGTTTTCACTTCTGGACCTTTTTACACTTTCTATTATGGTGATGAGCTACTCCCTTTGTCACCAGTGTCTGTGATACACTTGGGGCCCTTCCACTATTAGGAGAGGGGAGACTGATGGTGCTCTTTTCAGAGTCAGATGCCAATGACAAGCCAAGGCCAATGGTGAGAATTCATGCAGTTTCCCTGGTAAGAAGTCCCTAAGCTGTTTGTAATGACACAGCTGAAATTTGAGACAACTGCCTCTCTCCAGAACCACAAAAAGTTAAAAACAGTACACTGCAGACTAAAGCAAGTCATGCATTATCATAATTTACTTTTAAAAATAGTCCTGCTTTCCCCCTTACATAATGTTTTTCCAAGCCAGGTTTATTTCTAGTTAGAAATCACCTGGTTATTTTCTCTCATAGCACATCCTCTCAAGACAAGGACAGTCAGTACCTTACCTCTGAGAGATGCAGTGCCAACTTCAGACCTGCACGTTTAGCTTCTAAAAGTGGCTCTATGAAGTCTTTTGCTTGTCCTACCTTGAAGATGAAAGATAAAATGAAGTTGCATGAGAATTCTGGGCAAACTGAGCAACTGGGTATTTTGCCCCAGTAAACAACAATAACAACAAAAAAACAGTGACAGAAAAAAGTAATGGCAGACGGACTGATTTGTATACTTCGTTCACAAAGCACCTACAGTATACTATTGCTGCATCAGAGAATAAATGCTGGAAAAGGCAGAGTTCCTGCCCTCCAGAATCTTCACATCCAGTATCAGTGAACCTCAGGTCAGTCAGCTAAGTGGGATACAGGAGTCAGTCATCAGATTGTTTTCTGAAGGGCATCAGATACTTGTTTAGTTCTAAGGACAACTCAGTTGACTGAGGAGCCTCATAATCACTAAAAACTAATAGCTGGGCAGATACAAACAAGAGCAGACAATCCAGTGTTAGAAAGTGCCGACAGAAGAGATTCTTAGGTCTCTTCTCACTCAGTGGTTTTCAACCAGGAAGGATTCTCTGGCTCAGCAGACATGTGGCAAGGTCTGAGGACATCTCTGGTTGACATACTGGCGGCAAGGTGCTACTGGCACCTAGTGGGCAGACACGGATGCTGCTAGACATTCTGTAGTGCACTGCAACAAAGAATTATCTGCTGTTCTGTGGGATCTTTCACTGAAGGTTAGCCCCACCTTTCTTCTTTGTGGTACTGGGGACCAAGCCCAAGGCCTTCACACTGAGCTAGACTCCCTGCCATTTTTTTATTTTTTATATTGAGACAGGGTCTCATTAAATCACTAAGCTGCCCAGACTGGGCTCAAATTTGTGATCTTCCTATCTCAGCTTCCTGGAGTGCTGGCATTACAGGCCTACACAACCAGGCCGCACTCCAACCTTTTTAAAGTAGGGCTCCTCGAAGGTAACGAAGCCCTGTTAGAATCCCAAGATTCTCTCCATCGTATATAATAAAATAACCTCTCTCCTCCGCAGACTGGTACCAGTTGTGCAGCATCTTTAAAAGAATGGAGGAAATGGTCACACGGTCAAGTAAATCTGTTTCTTTTAGGGAGCTTTATTCTTTCATAGAAACTTGACTAAGAACAACTGCTCTAGATATCCTGGTCATCCAGGGCAGAAGAGCGTCTGCTGGACCCTCTGGAGATTATAGCCTGTTCTAAATTAATCCCAACCTGCTGACTGACTTTGCCTTAAAGAAATAAAATGTACTTGGTAAAATAGCTCACAGTCGGGTCTCCACTGAGGTCCAGGCCTAGAACCGTATCCTCGGTAGAAAGGAAGAACTGCTCGGCAAGTTTAACAGTCTCCTTGGCTGCTGACGGGCCACCTCTTCTGTCAATTGCTATCAAATACCTTTAATGATAATAAAAAAAATCTCACACAGTTGAAGACTAAAATGATATAGACAAAGAAACCAGTTCTGAATGTGGACAGAGAAGCATTCCAGGCTGATGTGGTACAGGTCACTCTGAGTCTAGAGGGCACAGTTCACTTTGTCACACAGAACAAGATGTGAATGCATAGGGAGCATCCAGCATCCAGCCTGGTCCACTGTTCATGTATCTGTTCTGCAACTCTCACATCTGTTCATGTATCTGTTCTGTTACAGTTTGTTTGACTCGGGATAAAAGTAAAGCCCAAGCCCTATGCCAATAAGTGCATTCCTAAGTTCCTCTCAGCCTTTGGTCACTCATCCTCCCTTGGCCCACTCCTGCCCCATTGCTTATCTGGAAATTTATCTGCTCAGTATCAGGTTGTGTGTCCTACAAATTGCCAGTCTGGATTTTATTGATTACATCCCTGTATTAATCTTATGATTCCTATGAATTGATCATTATACTACATAGTCTGTAGGGTTACTCAGATCAGATTCAGTTTTTTGGTAAGAATAAATAGGTGTTATCACTTCTTGGCCCTCTGGCTAAGATTGAGTGAAAAGTAAATTGGTGGTACATTCTAGAGACTACTTCATTACAGCTTATAGAATTCATAATCTGATTCTAAAATAAAAAATCTGATACAAATTCATTCTTCATATATTGGTTAGAAATTTTTTAGGACTCAAATGCCCCCAAAACACATTAATACTGTGATTTTCCTCCAGCATTTATTAGTTCAGTTATTCACAAAATAAACTCCTCTAGCATTTATTCACTTACAAAATTTAGATCAACTATGTAGAAATACAGTAAGTCAGTCTTTTTTTCCCACTCCATTTCCCATGCATGAAGTAATTTAGAATTCTCACCTTACACAATAGGGTTCTTTATCCTACTTTTTCTCTGTTGTAGGCAGAAATAAGTTAATAGTCAATTTTAACAATCCTTTACACCTATGATCAAGACAGTAAAAGTTATGGCACAGCTCAGTCATTAGGACACTTGCCTACCATGCCCAAGGCACTGGGTTCAAGTCTATAGCACCATATAAAGATTAGCTATGTGTGATGGTACTTGCCTGTAATCCCAGCACTCAAGAGTCTGAGGCAGGAAGAATGCTATGTGTTTAAGGCCATCTTAGGCTACACACAGAATTCAGGACCAGCCTGAACTATAGAGCAAGATCCTGTCTCTAAATAAATAAAACTAGTATAAACTGACACTCTAGTTTTTTTTTTTTTTAAATGGCAATTGTTAAGGTAAAAAATCTTACCTAACATCAATGTCCAAGTTTTCTTCTTTGGACTGTTTTATACCTTCAAGAATGGATTCCACATAAGTCTTTTCTGTCATTCCTAGAAAGAACACATAGGAAACACCCCCAAGAACCCATCACTTAGTTTACCCTTCAATGTTAGGGTCACAATATGAACATTCTCACAGTCAGAGCACAAGTCAGAGGCGGCACAGCCAATCCCGGTGTACACACACAGAGGACACCATTTCATCGTAGATGATGAAGGGGCATCTTCAGGCATTAGGGGTGATCAACTGCAAGTCCCTGAGAAGTGACTGGATGACACACATGTCAGTGACTGCCACACTGTGGCTCTGTCTCCTCTGGTGGCACTGTCTCACAAGTGCCCTTGAGCTAGGGGCAAGAAGTAGTCTCTGCTTGAGACATTTCAACTATAGGGACAGTGTCCTTACCTCAAAGTAAAAAAAAAACAAAAAAACCCCCAAAAAACCTAAACAAGGCAGACAAAAAAAAGTTTACAAGCCCTTTTTCTCCTTTAGCAAATATTTGACCACATTTCCTACTTTTTTACTTTAGAATAATTCTCGTTAATAATATCATTAATGTCATAGGATTTTTTTCTGTTGATTAAAAGTCCTCATGAAAACAGAAAATGAAACAGTCATGTAAAGTGAGCGCTTCATGCTCAACTGGCAAACATAAAAGATCAAAGCCGGCGGAGAAAGGGGAACACGTTCACTGAGAAGTAATGAAACTCTACCGGTAGCATCTTCTCTTCTGGGTGTGCTCCTCAGTTCCAGGTACTTGACACCATCATCTGCAAATTCTTTAATGACATCTTTTGTGACCTGATAATTAAAGCAATGTGTATAGCAGCACTGATAATATCAGAGTAAGGATCCTAGTGCAAATCGTAAGTGCTATAGGTTTACTCATTCATTAAATTAATTTTCCAGGAATGTTGCAAGTCTTCTACATGATAGAGATGGCCTGCCTTGTCACATTCCTGACAGAGACCGTGACAGCTGCCCCTTTCCAAGGGGCCCTCCTCACCCACCCCACTCCACAGGAAATCCCAGTCCACACAGCATTTCCTTGCCACCAGTGCTTTTCATCATTCCTCTGTTTCCAAGTGTTCAGTAGCAGGTGATAACGCAGAGAAAGGAGACAAGACCAATCTGGAGCTTTTTTTAAAAAGCACCAGTTTTTCAACAAAGGGCCTTGACACTGAGCTAAATTCCCAGACCTGTTTTTAGTTTTTATTTAGAGACAGTGTTTTGCTAAGTGACTAGGCTGCCCAAGCTGGACTTGAACTTGTGATCTCCTGCTTCTGCCTCCCAGGATGCTGGCATTACAGGCCTTTGCCACCAGGCCCAGCTTAGCTGGAGCCATTTATGTGTATACAGTGCTAGGAGATACACAGCCAGAAATAAGCAACTAAAATGTTCAGGCACTGCTGATGTAATAACTAGGTGCTACTGATATACTCCTTAAAGTCATGGTGTAAAGTTCTTATTCAAGTATTTAGTTGTATTTTTCAATAACCCTTATCAGGTTAAAATTCTCCTCAGAAATATACAGGAAAATTCCTCTTAGGCAAAGAAAGTGGGTGATAAATGAGAGTAAAACAGTCTTGTCTCACATAAATCTACAAAAGGGGCTGTAGCCCATTGTAAAGACTCAATCCTCAGACAACCCCCCCCCAAAAAAGAGTAAAATTGTGTCTAATATAAATGTCAACAATCCAAAAATTACAGGTGTGTTTTGTCTTTCCACCTTCAATCCTAAGAAACAGCACAAAAAAAGCACCAAAAAAGATGAAGCTGGCACCCTAGTCTTCATCTGCTATGACTACGTGCACATATACACGCAGTGTCCAGACAGAGAGCCAGGTGTTGGCCAGCAGTGCAGGGGCCAAATGGGATGGCTCCCTCAGTGAACTCACAGCAACCTGAAACCTGAGACTCTTCTTTTTCCACCACTAAAACTAAAAGCGAATTTATGAATAGTCTGGCTCCGAAGCATCAGGTCAAGAAAACCAGACTCAGAGACTACTTAATTGAGACGATACAACAGCACTCATCACAATCACATGGCTCCTAGACCGTGCCCGATGCCACTGCTGCCTCTCCAGAGCACAACACTGCAGCCCCTGTGCTATCATGCCAACACTTGGTCCCAGGGCTGTTGCCTCCAGTAACACCACCTCACTGCCACCACCACCACCAAAGTAGGGAACTTATCTTTCCAGGTTGAGAAATGTGGCTTGTCATTATCCCCAAACTGAACAGGCCCAAAGGGATGAACTCAGCCTACCCTAGCTCCCAAGAGACTAGCACAGAAAGCTATCTGAGAATGAGGAGCTGGGGAGAAGCAAGGGTTCGTAGTAGCAGTCTTTTCCGGAAAGAAGTGATCATACTTACTGTCCATGCCCTTTCTTTCTGAATAGTTGGATACCTACGAAACCAAATGATCAACGGAAAGGCTGCTGTAGGGAACAAAGGCACAGGAGGGAGATTCACCTAGGCTGCAGGAAACCGTGGGATCATCTCTAACCTGCATCCAGAACCATGGCCTCAGGTCATTCTATGTCCACTGCACCGGGCCTTCTGCCTCATGCAGTAGGTATGGAGGTACAGTAGGAGAAGGCACTTCCTCTCCTATGCACCAGACTGAGAATATCTATCATGATTCTTTGTCCAGATGGAGTACGACACAATTATTAATAGGTGCGTTTCTGGATGGGAAAGTGCGCGGGCACTGAAACTACATAGACAGCCTATCTACGGCACTTACTGTGTGCGTGCATGACCTTCAAACAAGTTCAACTTAACCTCTTCAGATTGTATCCAGGATGCTGCACATGCTCTACTGCTGGGCTACACTTCCTCTAGTGCGTGTGTGGTACTGGGGATCATATCCAGGGCCTTTGCACTGAGCTACACGCCAAGCTCACCCCCAACCATTTTTTTTTTTTTTTTTTTGAGACAAGTTCTTGTTAAGTTGTCCAGGCTGGCCTCCTGCCTTGCCTCATGTATAGCTGGGATTACAGATGTGTGTTATCACAGTCAGTTCCTGCTTACTCTCTTTAAATCTGTCTTTTGATCTACTAAAAGGGAACAATAAAAATATCTACTTCATAAAGTAGAGCTAAGTATAGAGTCCAGCACATGCATAATAATAGCAAATATCCCAATCTTATGTCTTTGATATAATACTCATGTTCCCATGACTGGAGTTTTAAGTGATTCCCTCACATACCCAGATGACAATTCAAAGCAAGCAAGCACTCAACCTCCCTCCCAGATGTTTCATATACTGTATGAGACACCTCACTGTCAGGCTTTGTCTAAACTACCTGAAGGTGCTTATCCCAGTGCACCAAGTCAAACACACACAATCATCATAGCTCAACTCACTTCAGAGCTTTCCACCAACATTTGCTCAGAAAATAACGCAGTGGTGTGGCATGACTATATGCATAGAGTATTAAGCTCTCTGATTCTAAAATTTCATGGTCCTGCCCTGTAATGCTCATCAGGAAAATGACACCTGAGCCCTTGAGGTGGGCATTCCTAGTAGTATCCAGGGACATCTCTGAGCGGCTGATTAGAGGATTCCCCTTTGGGTCCCTGTGGATCTCCGCGTGTGTCTCTTAACACACAGCGTCCACACTATGTTGAACTCATTTGCTGAGACGTCTCTGAACCTGCTATAGATGCCTCAGGGGCAAAAGCTGTGTCTGTCTCTCCATCTAGGTCTTTGGCATAGTACCTGGGTCTCTGGCTAGAGCACTGAGGGCACTCAGTCAGCTCAGGCTGAACTAACCAGTCAGAGTCCTCCCTTCTAAAAGGTAACAGATGTACTTGCTACTTATCAGGAAGATCAGTTTGGCCAGGGAAGAAAATTTTCACTTGACCAGTTCAAAGTCAGTTCTCCAAGAACACTAGTTACACTTTTTACTTTGCTGTTAAGAACAGCGACAAGGTTTTACTTCCCTCCATTTATGAAAAGGCATTTTTGTTTTGTTTTGTTTTTTAGAGAGTGAGTTTCACTCTGTAGCCCAGGCTGGTCCTGAACTCACTATGGAGACAAGGCTGGCCTCATCCCAACAGAAGTCCTCCTGCCTCAGACTTCCAAGTTTGGGATTACAAGTGTGTCCCACCACACCCAGTTTTTTTTATGTGGTGCTGGGGAAATGAACTCAGGGCTTTGCATTTGTTAGCCAAGCAGTCGAACTGTTGTGCTTTTCTTCCAGCTCCATTTCCAAACACTATCCTGAAGCTAAGGCTGCAGTTCAGTGGTACAGCCCTTGTTTAGCAAGTATAGGCCTTGGGTTCGGTCCCCAGCACTGCAAGAATGAATAAAATTCCATTCTTGTCAGATGCCAGTCTTCCATGCCAGATTCTAGTGTCATGGTGCTTCAGACAGAACGCAGTGATGTCCTCTAGTCCTGAGAAGAAAGGACCATCTCCCTGGGATTCATTCAGTCTCTAAGCACTCTGTGAACTTCATCCTCTACAATGTCCACCCAGGCAGCTGGAAGTTTCCTATGAGATGTAGATAAAGCCTTATCAAGGAGATGCCCATCTGAGGTCAAATATTTCATACGTTTTTTGCATATAAAAAACAAAACCAAAAATTTTCCTCCATATTGTTCTCTGCCCATAGAAAGCTTTGATATTCTTTCCTAGTACCTCTTACAGTGAGCACAGTCTTTTTATATTATCTTTTAGCCAAGTGTTTCACATGGTTTTGTTAAGAGTTGCCATAAAAAAAAGAAGAAAACAGCTAGACCTGGTGGCACAGCCCTGTAATCCCAGCTGAGGTAGGAGGATCAAAAGCCTGGGTAACTTAATAACTTAGTGAGCCCTGTCTCAAAAAGGGGGAGGGGGTATGGAGCCGGGAATGTAGCTCAGTGTGAAGACCCTGAGTTCCATCCCCAACGAAGAAGAAAGAAAAAAATTTGTTTTCAGATTTTTGATGAAAGCAAAAGTTCATACAGAACAACAGAAGGACACAGATACTTCATAATCTTTAAATCATTCTAAAATTTCCTTTGGTCTCACCATAAGAATATCTTCAGGGGTGGTAGTAAGCTGATGAATAATTTGAAACATCCGGAAACACCTGCAACGGCAATGAAAAGTTTTAACATACTGTAGTCATCGAAAACTGCCACTCAAGAGTAACTCCCTAAGCTGAATTAATAACTAAATTTTAGGCTAATAGTAAGTATATACTAAGATTTACAAAGAGCTATAGGTTTTTTAAAATATATTTTTGATCTGAAAAGATCAAATGATTAAAAATAAAGTGACTGAAAAATAAATGTTTTAAGAAATAATCATTCCCACTCTTTAACCCTACCATTGTCTGCAAATGAGAAAAAAATCAACACAGTTTCAAGTCTAAATAACTCTATAACTTCATAACAGTTTAATTATTAAAAACAGTGTAAACAGTCTGACAGCTGGAAAAAAATGCCATTGGTTAAATCATACTCTCCATGCCAGATAGTCTATTCATTTTACTTACTAAAATCTGAATTTTTATGTATTACATATTAGCAATCTCAAAGTACTGACAAACCAAAAGAAAAACAATTTCAACAGCCTCTCCAAACTCACTCTTCTAAAGATCTTTTCTTTCCTTTGTCAATCATAGTCATCTGACTGTGGATTTTAAGGTCTGGCTTCCTGGCTATTAATTTCTTCATGGTATCAGAACTAATGGAGCCATTCAAATGGGCATGAAGTTCCTAAAACAAGAAAATACAATTAGTAAAACATAGTGTTTACTAGATTCATAGCATCACACCACATACTTGATGTTTCCAGTGTGCACTAGGCAAATAACATTTTAGCTAATTAGATTTTAGCTATGTAACTTCTAAAGTTTGCAAGTTCTACCCAGAAGTTTTACTTTTCTCTTGTTGAGAGAAACAACATAGGCTGTGGATATACCTCCATGGCAGAGCACTCACCCAGCAGGTCTGAGGCCCTGGTTCAATCCCCGGCATCACAAAAATAAAACAAAGGTAAGTCAATGTCATTTACAACCATTCAAGAATTTTGATTTCTCACCACTTTTGGTAATTCCAAGTAAAAGTCAGTCTTCTGTGTATGTTGCTGGTCTTCAACCTCCATGATAATCTTAGCAATCTTTTCCACTCTTATTCTTGGTTTGAATAATTCTTGGTATTTCAGTCAGTAAACTCAGTGGTCCTGGATTCTCTTCAGCTTGCTTTACTTCTGTGAATTTTCATAAGACTGGTTCTATATATAGCTCTGGACTCAATTTCACCTATTTTAACAAATGTGAATGTTCAGATGCTGACACACAAAGTACAGAAGCAGGATTTTTCTAACCTGTTCTTCAGAACCCAGGGCCTTCACACTGAGCTACACACCTAGCCCATGCCGTATGTTTTATTTTGAGACAGGTCTTGCTAACTGTGCCACATTGCCTAGGCTGGGATTGAACTTGTGATCTTCCTGACTCAGAACCTCCCCACCCCCAATGTTGGTGTTACAGGAGTGTGTCATCACACTCAGTTCCCAAAGGCAACTCACATACATCTATGGAAGGAGAAGGAGAAATCAATAACAAGGCACAGGAAGAAGCCCCAGGCTGGTAAGAGCAGTATTCAGATCTAAAATTCAGCAGTGCACTCCTGACCTATCTGCACTTGCGACAAAACTATTTCAGATATTAGAAATTTTGTGAAGTCCTATTTTAGGTTAAAAAATTTAAACTTATACTTTTGATTGTTTAAAATATCTAAGGGAAGAACAGAATGTGGAGTCAGCTGGACCTATTTTGTCTCTGTACCAGTTCTCCATTCTAATAGTTTCCTTATTGATAAAAATGGAATAAAAATGTAGAGCAGATGTGGGATAATAAAGTAACCCAAATTCTTCTATATTCCCATAAGACTGAGTGACTATATTTAATTGAGTACCTTTTTTTTTGAACTGGGGATAGAACCTAGGGCTTTCCATATCCTGGGCAAGCAGCTCTACCATTGAGCCTTCAGCCCCTAAGTTTTTTGAGAACTGAGACAACTGTTTATTCAGCTACCTTGGCACATAGCACAGTGCCTAACACATGACAGGGGATAAATCATTCTTCACTTCCCTTTATCTTGGAGGATGGTTTGTAAATGAAGATAAAACTCCAAATGAAATTCAGGTATTTTCAAAGTGACTACCTTGACCTTCTGGATTCTCACATATTAAAGACAATCATGTTAAGAAGGCAGCTTACATGTATTCAGAACTAGGTTTACAGCAAGTACCTTTAATATCTGTAACTCATCAAAATATTATCTTTAATTCTCACAATAACCTTAAAATATGACTGCCACAATAAAAGTCAATAATAAGATGATATTGAGCAAAGCAAAATAAGTTACCAAGATATGAAAATGTACAATAAAAAAAGTTTGACCAGGCAAGATGGCACATAGTTACTTGAGAGGCTGAGTCACAAGGATCACAAGTTTAAGGCCATCCTGAGCAATGTAGTGACATTCTTTTGTCTCAAAATAAAAATAAAAAAATAATAAGGACTGGTGATGAAGCTCAGTGTCCAGCACTTCAAAAAGAAAACAGTTTGTCTTGGACTAGACAGAGACCTAGATATCCACAGAAAAGCCAACTCAGTATGAGGCAAGGTGACATTTCAACATATCACCAATGTAGTGCCCCGTAAGTAGTAAACGGAAAGGATGGGCCTCCAATAAGTGGTGTTTAATACCCTTACCAAAACAAACAAACAAACAAACAAACAAACAAAACTTCATTAAGACATACCAATTATTGCACAGGAAAAATCAATTTACTATAACTTACCCCCAGTACTTGGGACTGAGCCTAGGTTCAGTAATCTATATTTTGAGAAAGAGTCTTACAAAGTTACCCAGGCTAGCTTCAAACTTGCCATCCTTCTGCCTGAGCTTCCCAAGTAACTGCAACTACAGGTGTATATCTCCATGCCTGACAGTTTACCATAAACTGACTTAGAGGTTAAGTATCTCTTATCTGAAATGTGTACGACCAGAAGTGTTTCATGGTTTGGAATATTTGCATACAAGTGATATATTTGGGGGATAGGACCCAAACATAAATAAGAAATTAATTTGTTTCATATACACATTTTACATATGGCCTGAAGGTTATTTTGTTTGTTTGTTTGTTTGTTTTTTGAGACAGAGTCTTGATCTGCAATGCAGGCTGGCCTTGAACTGGCTATGTAGCCCAGGATGGCCTAGAACTCAAGCTGCTCCTGCTTCAGCCTCCCAAGTACTGCATTTACAGGTGTGTGCCACTATGCTCAACTCAAAAGTAATTTTACACAATTTTTTTTAAAGTTTTGTACATAAAACAAAATTTCAGGGCTGGAGGAATGGCTCAATGGTTAAAGCACTTGCCTAGCAAGCACTAACTCAAATGCTAAGTACCTGAGTTTGATCCCCCAGCACCACGTACACTGGGTGTGGTGGTACATGCCTGTAATCCCAGCACTTAGGGAGGCTGAGACAAGATTGATGTGAGTCCAAGGCCAGCCTGGGCTCCGTAGTGAGTTCAGGACCAGACTGGGATACGGAGCAAGACCCTGTCTCAAAAAAAAATTTTTTTTTTCATAGTGTGAAATTACCCATTTGAAGCAAAGTATCAGTGCTCAATTTTTAGATTTGGGGACATGCTGAATTTTAGCCTAGTGTAGTGATAAGCCCCTGTAGTACCAGCATGCTTGGAGGCTGAGGCACAAGAATTACAAGCATGTAATACTTGATATTTTTGTAATAATTTGTTAAATGTTTGCAAAGCATCTTTATTATTATGAATCACAAGGGATATTTTATGTTTTTAGATAATAATACAACAGCTCAAAAAGACACTTAGCACATTTTACATGGTAGGCCAATAACAAATCTGACACATGGTTGGCTTCTCTTACACACTATCAGTTCTTCTTTTGTTTTGTTTTTTGTTTTGGTGGTGGTGGCACTTGGTGATAATGGGGATTGAACCCAAGGCTTTCACACTGAGCTACATTTCCAGCTCTTTTCATTTGAGACACAGTCTTGCTAGGTTAACCAGGCAGGACTCAAAATTTGTAATTCTCCTGCTTCAGCCTCCAAGAGTGCTAGTATTCTAGGTGTGCACTGCCATGCCTAGCTCACTCAGTAGTATTCTGATTTTGAACTTATTCTGTACCCCAAACTCTCTTCCAGGCTGATCTTTAACCAGACATGAGCAAATTTACTTACCTAATGACCACAATGTTAACCAATGGAAATCTGAAAGCCACCAACAGAGGCCAGATCCATTCTTCTGAGCTAGTTTTGATATGGGCAGAAGAAGCTAAGGTGAGGGTCGGAGGCCAACAGGCAAAATTACTGGAATGAGATCTTTCTATATTAGTAGTATTTCAAGTTATGAGTAGTGCCAGACCCAGGTTCTCTGCCTCCCAGGGAACTTTCTCATATTCCTGTCCCTTCAAAAAAAGGGCATTCAAAACAATAAAAATATGTTTTTAAAGCATGTCTTACTATTATGCATCTATTATGAGTAGGCACTTTGCTAAGTGTCTTGGAAAGTTTTGATAAATCCTCACGTCTACAAGGCATTATTGTTCCCATTTTACCACTTCACCTAAGAATAAAAAGATTTTTAAGAAATCATAAGTAAGGGATACCTAAAAGCACAAATTTTGCTCTAGGTTCCTCTTTTTTTTTATCTTTTCTCTTTTTGGTGTACGATAGGTCTTTATTTAGAAACAAAAGACAGAGGTAAAAGCTCCCACTCTCTGGAAGGGGGTCCTGAGTGGGGTTGCCCCTTTAATCTATTCCTTCACTTTCTTTACCTGCTCTTTACAAAAACGAAACTATTTTAACTTAATATTTACATTTCATTAACATGTCATTACACAAATTTTTTAAAAATGTTATTCCTTTTTTTGAGACAGGGTCTCATGCAACCTAGTCTGGTCCTGAACTCACTATGGAGACCAGGCTGGCCATGGACTCACCACAATCCTCCTGTCTCAGGCTCCAGAGTGCTGGGATTACAGGTGTGCACCGCCACACCCAGCTTATGTGGTTCTGGGGAACTGAACTTGAGTACTTAGCGATTGACTTCGCGCTTGCCTAGCAAGCACTTTAACCGCTGAGCCATTCCTCCAGTTCCTAGTTGCTATTTTTCTTTTTTAAACTTTTATTATTATTTTTTATTTCTGTATCGCATCCCTTTCCCTTTCCCACCTTGTCACCTCCCCACTTTATCTTTCCCTATAAAAATGCTACTTTTCAAAGTCTCTCAACTCTTCCCCTCATCCCATGTTTGTCAGTCAGTAAACCCTGAGATACTGCACTAAGCAGTAATTAAACACCTCATGTGAATCCTTCTCCCATTTCCTCTACAGGCAATTTCAAACTCAAGTGATACAGCTCCTTTATAGTAAATGACAACCCTGCCACCAACTTTACAGAGAAAACAGAAGCGATCAGGCATGTATTCTAATCCTCTCTACCCTGCCTTACGGCTAAGCTTATCTTTATCCACACTATTTGAGTCTGAGAAAAAGTATTCATTCTTCCATCCCCAAACCTAACATGTGACCAGGATCTCCCACCCTCCTGTCTATTCCAAGTTTCTGTCACTATACCAGTGAGTGTTCTTCCCATTCACCTGTTCCTTCAACTTCTCCCTCTCCATTGGCTGTTTTCCCTCAGGAGTACAGCATGTATGTGCAGATGTAGTTGCTCCCTCCTGAAAACAAAAACTTTTACCACACATTCTTAGATTCCTTCTAAGATAAGCTCCTCTAAAAGCATCATTTATATTAGATGCTTCCATTAGCTTGTATCCCATTCACTGAGACACATTCTGCCCTCACTATACTACAGGAACTGCCCTCCTTAAGGTCATTAACTAGTTCCTGAACACTTAAGCTGAACCACATTTTGAAAATTATCAAATCTTCATCCCGATCCAAGCTTTTTCTTGACCTTAGTATCCAAACAGGCTGGACTTCAAAATTCATGCTCTTAAGCATTAAGAGCTACTACGTCGAGTTCACCACACAGATTTAGAGTCATCATGAGTTCCTTTTTTATTTCAGTCTGTCACCAATAAATAACTTTCCTAAATATTTCTGGGAGAGGTTTTCCTGATGACTCCTATACACCCAAGTTAGAAACTTCTCAGAACTTCAACTTGGATTTCCTCCTTAATCAAGGCTCATAATGTGACACAAATCATAATCACTTTATAGTCTCTTCCAGGGCCACTTTTTGCGGACATACTCAACACTACTTTAGAATTACAGAATTTTGTAAGTGAACAGGGGTTACATTTTACAGATGAGAAACAAGTGAGTAAGGTGGGCAGTTTACCCAATGTTGGCCTTGCACAGGAAATACAAGGGAATAAAATGCAATATATATAGGGTGACGTCCATTGTAAATATTTACAAATTGTTTTAAAATTTTCTTCACCTTCCATCTGACCTGTTTTCAGATTTAAATGAGCTATCTTTTGCATGATGAGCATTAAGTAAATGATAATTAAAATTCATACCCTCATTAGATTCGAACTCCCTTATCATCAGTTAGCACCCAAGGAAAGACCTTTTTCTGCCCACTAAAAGGTCCATGGTGCTGGTCCTTCTGTGTACCTACTAAACTCTTCCTTTGTCATCAAAGAAAGTCAGGTCGTCACTTCCCAGACTCACCTTTAGAATTTCTCAACTACCAGCAAGCATTCCCCTCAAACTGTGAGGTTTGTAGAAACGTGACAACCGCTCTCCCCTAAGACATCATCCCAGAGGTAGCCGGTTGTTTCCGTGAGAAGACGTAATCTGGAGAATCAAAAGTGCGTTCGCAGGCGATTAGGGGCACAAGCCACACCTCTCCTTAGTCTTGATTGGTGAAGCACGCGCTGCTCGGAAGTGACGCACATCGTTGCGCGAAACCGGCGTCTGGAAGAGCCCTGACGCTTCCCTGCCAAGTGTTGTGAAGTGTGGTACCGCAGAGCTCGGGAGCAGCTCGGGACGCCGTTCCTGCCTCCTGGCCATGGGCCGGCGGAGCCGCGAGCGTCGGGCGGCAGCAGTGCAGGGCACCAATGACAGCAGCGCCCTCAGCAAGAGTTCTCTGGCCGCGCGCGGGTACGTGAGAGACCCCTTCGCCGCGCTGCTGGTTCCGGGGTGCGCGCGGCGCGCGCCACTCATCCACCGAGGCTACTATGTGCGCGCGCGCGCCGTGCGGCACTGTGTGCGCGCTTTCCTCAGGGGGGCGTGCGCGCTCCCGGGCGCGCCTGGCGCGCAGATCCTGTCTCTGGGCGCTGGTTCCGACTCCCTGTATTTTCGCCTCAAAGCGGCGGGCCTCTTGGCCCGGGCTGGAGTCTGGGAGGTGGATTTTCCCGACGTGGCGCGGCGCAAGGCGGAGAGGATCGGGGAGACGCCAGAACTGTGCGCCTTGACCGGCCCTTTCCAGAGGGGGGATCCTGGGGCCGCGCTGTGCCTGGAGAGCGCGGACTACCGGCTGCTGGGCCTGGACCTGCGGCAGCTCCCTCTGTTGGACGCGACCCTGACCTCGGCGGGCCTGGACGCCGCCGCGCCCACTCTGATGCTGGCGGAGGCTGTCCTCACCTATCTTCCGCCCGAGAGCGCCGAGGCTCTCATCGCCTGGGCAGCCCAGCGTTTTTCCAGGGCGCTCTTTGTTATCTATGAGCAAATGAAGCCTCAAGACGCCTTTGGGCAGTTTATGTTGCGCCATTTTCAGCAGCTGAATTCCCCCCTGCATGGCTTGGACCGCTTTCCCGACGTGGAGTCGCAGCGGCTCCGCTTCCTTCAAGCTGGCTGGACAGCCTGCAGGGCCATGGACATGAATGAGTTCTATCGCTGCTTTCTCCCTGCAGAAGAGCGTCAGCGGGTAGAAAATCTCGAACCCTTTGATGAATTTGAAGAGTGGCACCTGAAATGTGCCCACTATTTCATTCTGACTGCTTCTAGGGGAGACGCTCTCTCTCCGAGTTTTGTGTTTCCCCCCTCAGAGGGATTTCCTTGGGTAGACTCCGCCTTGCCTTCCGGGGTCATTCCTGCCAGAGTAGTCACTAATGACAGCCCGGGCTCAGACCTTAGGAGATACGGCCATGCCTCTGTCCTCTTCAGCCCGGGCGTGATCCTCAGTGCCGGAGGATTTGGAGAACAGGAGGGGCGTCACTGCCGAGTGAGCAAGTTTTACTTGCTGTCAAAATGTTGCTGCTCTGAATGGAAAGGCAGCCAAGCACGCACTTCGGGGACTGGACTCCCGTGGGATGGACGCCTTTATCACACAATTACAAGACTTTCAGAGACTCGAGCTCTCGTTTTAGGAGGGAGACTATCTCCAGTGAGTCCAGCTTCAGGGGCCCTGCAACTTCATTTATGTAGGAATGAGGAAAACGGTGGCACTGAAGCCCTGAATGTGATAGTATCTAAGATTGGCTTGGAAGAAAATCCCACTTTGTCATGTTGGCGGCATTCAGCAACTGAAGTGTCTTATCAGAATCAGAAATACTTGTTTTTGTATGGGGGTAGAAATGTAGTAAAACCTGTACTAAGTGACTGGCATTTCCTACACATAGGGACAATGGCTTGGGTCAGGATCCCAGTGGAAGGGGAAGTACCCAAAGCTCGACATTCTCACAGTGCCTGCGGTTGGCAAGGGGGAGTCCTTGTTGCTGGAGGTCTTGGAGCTTCCGAGGAGCCGTTGAACTCTGTGCTCTTTCTGAGACCAATTGCTTGTGGATTCCTCTGGGAATCAGTAGATGTCCACCCTCCCATTACCCCAAGGTACTCCCACACATCTCATGTACTCAACGGAAAGCTTCTGCTGGTTGGAGGGGTCTGGATTCATTCCTCCTCAGTTCCTGGAGTGACAGTTATCAATTTGACCACAGGTTTGAGCTCTGAGTATCAGATTGACACCACATGTCTACCATGGCCATTAATGTTACACAATCATAACAGCATCCTCCTTCCTGAAGAGAAACAGCTCCTGCTTCTTGGAGGTGGTGGAAACTGCTTTTCCTTTGGTACTTACTTCAACCCCCATATAGTGACTTTAGACCTTTCTTCCTTAAGTGTTGGGTAGTAAAGACTGGACTTCTATGTATTTGGGACCTACTAAAGTAAATAAAGGTTTTACCACATGGGACTTGAATCTGGTTATAGATATTGTCATGTGCCCCCCCCCCGATTTCTTAACACTTTTAAGTGCAGAAAGTGAAAGAGGTTATTAAAATATCAACAATCAGAGATAGTTCAAAAAAGAAAACATAGAAAATGGATGGGGCATAGCTTAGTGATTGGAGTGTTTGCTTAGGAAGCACTAGGCCCTGAGTTCGATTTCCCAGCACTGTATAAGCTGGGTGTGGTAGTGCACACCTGTAATCCCAGAACTCAGGAGGCCAAGGCAGGAGGATTACTGTGGATTTGAAGCCGGCTTGGGCTATACAGTGAGTTCAGGACCTGCCCAGAATGCAGAGCAAGGTCTGGTCTCAAAAAAATAGAAAACGTAGAAGACTGCCATAGAGTCATAGAGTAGGAGCTTTCGCATACATGTGTCCAGTTTGTTGGATTTCTTAATTTTCAAATTAAGTTTATACGTGTATTGAGTTAGAATAGCCTTAGTCTAAAGTATAAAAGAAAATTTCCAACCTGGGTCTTGTGACTTGAGGTTGTACTTTGGAAAAAGTTTCACATAAGTGCTTAATCAGAATACAAGGTTGAATGTAGTTGAAGGAATATAGTATGAACCAAATTCTTTGTGAACTGGAAAGAGTTTGGTCCCCAAACCATTTTTTAGTTTTAAGTAAGAGACAGGCTCACTAAGTCACTGACCTGTCCAAGCTTGACTCAAACTTGTGATCCTCTTACTCCAGCCTCTCAAGTCTGGGATTACAGGCCTATACACCAGGACCATTGGCAAGGTGCTCTGAAGTGTAGTGCACAGCTCAGCTTTAGCAATAGCAACATTTGTACAACTATTGACAATCATGCTTACTGGATTTATATTTATATTTTGTGTGTTTTTTTTTTTTTTTGAGATGGTCTCACTCTTCTGGGCTGGTCCTAGACTCACTGTGGAGCCCAGGCTGGCCTTGAACTCAGAGCAATCCTCCTGCCTCAGCCTCTGAAGTGCTAGATTACCTATGTGCACCACCATACCTGTCTAATGTGCTGGGGAATCAAACTTAGGGCCTGTGCTTGCTAGGCAAGTGCTCTGACCACTGTGCTATTACATCAGGTCCTATTTATTTAAAAATTTCAGTGCCAATAAACCAAACATTTGGTACCTCAATTCATTTAAACCATGGTATAATGTTTTTTTGTTCCCCATTTGGTCTCCTCAGCCATCAAGTGCCCCAAGCAGCTTACCTTTATGGACTGCACCATCCAACTCTTGTCCTCTAGTTTCTTGTGTTCCTCTAGTCAGAGGGGAGTGGGAGCAAGAATAGACAGTCGAGGTCTTCCCTGCTGTACTCCCACCAGTCCACAGGTTGGCGACCACAGCTGTGTTCTTCTGTCAAAGGCCATAGTTCCTGTCGGGTAGCTCTCTCCTGTAAGATAAAGCTCTAATTCTGCATTGCTGCAGGTGTCGGTAATTGTTCCTTGTCAGGCCTAGGAGTTATAATGGCTCCTTGTTAAATCCAAGTTGCACCTCTTAGCAGCATGTAGATATTTGAACAAATTAAGATTAAGTAAAATTGGGGCTAAGGAGTGGTAGAATCACCAAATGGTAGAACACATACCTAGGACATGTGAGGCCCTGGGTTCAACCCCCAGCACCACATACTACCTAGGATGTGTGAGGACTTGGGTTCAATCCCCAATACCACGCACACAATAAAGATGAAGTGAAATTAATTCATTGGTAGCCTCAGTTGCCCTAGCCACATTTAGGCTAATGGCTAATGGCTGCTATATTAGACAATGTAAATGTAAAATATGTCCATCTTTGCAGAAAGATCTACTGGACACTGTGGAGATACTTTACCATCTTGAGTTGGTTTCTTTTAAGCCTGATCACCTCCTTAATAATTCAAATACCCATTAAATTCCCTTTAAATGATTGGACAGTCTTTTTTGGTGAGCCTTGTGAGATCCACCGAATAGCATAGGTATTTGCTCTTGAAATCTGAGCCTTACCTTGTCATCTGAATTGTGCATACATTATGAAATTTATATCTATTTACTGTGATTACTGTTTTGGGATTCTAAAATAAATGAACATTATTAACAGGAATGTTAACATCTTGATGGACTTAGTATGTCCAGTGGTCCCTTTCTCTGTTTTTACTAACTGCATATAAATAGATGTGAAAGGTGGTTAATATAGAAACTGAGTAGCAAGTGCAAACTAACATGTATGGATAAATGAACCCTGATAACCAAAAGGCAGGCATCTGACAAGGTTATCCATGGCCAGGTTTTGGGTCATTGGTATAATCAGTGTAGGAAAATGCTCTAAATTCTTTATTTCTGAATCACCACAGCCTATGCACCTCCAGCTTTCAGGAGCAGACTGAAGCAGAACATCATGGATGAAATGAACTTGATCAGCCATGCAGCAGACAGTACCAGTGTCCTAACTATGTAATTAGGACTGCCTGCCTCACACTGTGCCACTGCTCCAATGGTACCATTGATTCTTCCAGTTCCATTACCTCTGGGTCGGGGAAGCTGGGGAGGTTATCAAGAGAATGTGGATGTTTGGCAGACCTAAAATAGTAAAGCAGAGGTGCCTGTTCTTTGGCACACTATCCATTGTGGCATTTTATGAGTAACTGGGCTTCTCCTTAATTACTCCTCAGAGAAATAATAATCCACATTTTTGTAGGTGATTATCAGATTAAGTCTGCCTTCTATCTCTAATTTTTTTTTTTTGCAACGTGCTCAGTTAAGAAATTACTCATTTCTCAAGCACACCTCATTAGAGCACTTAGAAGTTTAGTCAGCGGCTCTTGCCCTGCAACGTTGGAGCGACATTCACTATGTTCTGTGTGTACATACTGTCCTGGGTCAGTGGCCTCAGCAGTTGGAATGTTGGCCAGGCTGCAAACTGAAGTTGGACAATAAGTTTTGCTTCTCCATTTCCCCTTTTGAATATTTTCATTCTAAAATTCTGGAATAGGACATGGAGATGATTATCATTGTTAATTTTAGTGATTTCCTTCTTCACAGACCAGAAAAATTGGTTAATGAAGGAAAAGAATTTATTTTAACTCTGTACTCCAAGTCATGGTCTTAACAATAGTGTATCACACTAGTGAGGATATGAAAACAGGAAGAAGAATGTTAAGATTTCTCTTCAAAGGCCAGTGCTGCCACCTCTTTGTGTGCTTTCTGAATTTTACCACTGAATGTCTGTCATCTTTCTGGAACGTTTATCCTTATGATGATTCCAGGGAAATGATGTTTATCAGATGTATTCCGGTACCGGGGCATTTCCTGGGTCTTGTGGTCTTTCCTTTGCTCTCAGATCTCAAACACCTATTTTATAGCATTTTGTGACCCCAAACCCAGCTTCAGGCTACCTCTGCATACTCTCTGGCTCATTCCATGTGGTATCTCCAGATGTAAGCAACCCCTCTTTCCCGGTGCAAAAGAAGCCTTTGTTCTTTGGAGAGTTTAATGGCTAAAAGAGCTAGTTACTAAGAGGAGTTATAATGAAGTCTAAATAAAGAATAGGTTGACATTAGACAGCATTGTCTTTTGAGGGAGTAAGAGAAAAGGAGGGGCATAAGAGAGCAAGTTAGGTCGTGAATCCTGACTAACCATTTTTGAAAAGAGGAAGAGAATAAGTACAGCAGACACTGTGAAACTTATAATCAGCTCGAGAGTGGGCAGGGATTTCCTTCAGTGACTCTGTGATTAACAGGAGAATGTTGTCATTTCATAGATTAGGTACAAGACTATGGCTATCCACCTTAGACATTCATGTAAAGCACTTAGTTGAGAAGGGACAGTTCTTTGACTAAGGGAAGAAACTGTACCTGTGTGGTTTTAGATGCACAATAAATACCTATTGAATCAAAGTCTACTCTGGCACTCAAATTATATTTAAATATTAGTAAGTATATTAAGTAAATATATGTTAAATATGAGTGCCTTGGCTTGGGGAATGGCTCAGCAGTTAAAGCGCTTGTCTGGCAAGCACTTAGACAAGTGCTAAGTACCTGAGTTCAATTCCCCATTACCACATAACCCGGGCGTGGTAGTGCACGCCTGTAATCCCAGCACTCAAGAGGCTGAGACGGGGATTGCTCTGAGTCCAAGGCCAACCTGGGCTCCATAAGTGAGCTCAGGACCAGCCTGGGCTACAGAATGAGGCCCTGTCTCAAAAATAAATAAGAGTGCCTACCATGCACAAATAAATATCAGTGATTTCTGTAATCATTTATATGGAAGAAAAAGCATTAAAGGTTTTTTTTTCAAGACAGGTTCTCACTCTGTAGTTCAGGCTGATTCTGAGCTCACTATGTAGCCCATACTGGCCCCGAACTCTCAGCAATCATCCTGCCTCAGACTCTAAGTGCTAGGATTACAGGCATGCACCACTATGCCGTTTACCATTAAAGTTTTAAGGACTCTTGTTCAAAAGTCTTTTAAATTCCACTGCCTTCATTAGGTAGAAGTGGTAGACTTCCTGGGGTCACGCCTAGCATATGGAGTAGCCCACACCATCTCCCTGATTGCTGTTTCCGGCTGATTCCCCTCTCTTTTGCTGAATACCCCATATGTTTTAATATTGGTGGAAGGAAGGATACATAAACACAAAATCCAAAGAGAAAATAACTCTGATAAATTTATATACTTAATATTCTGGACAGCAAGAAAACATGTTAAATGTTAAGTTATTGGTGGTGAACGAATGTTTCGTCTGTCCATCCCCCTCGCCGTTAGATGAACAGCTTGCCGATGATCTCTGCCCTTGCTTGGGGTTACTTTATTTTGTTTTTCATTCAGTCTCTTGGGATTAAGAAATGCACGTGGCATTCGTCTCTCAGTTTCTCAATACCAGCTCCTGAAATAGATTAGGAATGGGAAATTTGAGTAATGGAAAATGGACTTTTCAATTGAGCACATTCAATCAGTAATTCATTAATCCATTCGACATTACAGTGTTCTAAACAGAGAAACCAGCACACCAAAAATAATCCCTTGTGGGATTTACAACCTAGCAGGGAGACAAGAAATTAAATAGTAAAGGTAATAAATACATTAAATATTATATTGGAAGGACTTGGGGGAAAAAATCAAGTAAGGTAAGTCCTCAGTGGACTTCATTCTCCTGCTCCTCCATCCCTCCTGTGGGGATCTCTGATCTGCCCCACACATCCCTGCCATGCCATTTCAGCCTCATTCATGCAACTCCTACTTGAGGTTCAAAGTGTCTTTGGAAAGCATTTTCCGATTCTGGAGGTGGGATACGTGTCCCTTCCTCCACGTTGCCACGTTGTCTTGCAAAAGCATCCACGTTGCATTTGTCTCCTACCATGGTCTGGTCTGTGTCTTGACCTGCTGCCTCCAGGGTGAAGACCCTGAAGGGCGGGGTACGACCTTACTCATCTTCGTGTTCCCAGTGCCCGGCACCCTGGACACACTTGAACTGAATAAGGGTCTCTCACTGTAGGTGCTGAATTCTCAAAGCCAGACCTTTCTTATACCCTTTCAGTATAACAAATCCTGTGCCAGGGCCTTCTTGGGAAAGTACCAGTGGTTCAACAGCAGAAGGAAAAAAAAAACAAAAACACAGGCTTCTGTCATGCAGGTCTGCACCCCTGGTCAACTCCAGGAGATCAGGCAGTAACCTGAGAACACAGCTGTGGTCGCGCAGCCCTGCGTCTGGGGCCCCCTTCTCCATTCTGCTCAGGCATCTGGTGGGTAGTGACAGAGGTGAGCAACTGCAAAAGAGGAGAGCTTTGTATGGGTTTAAAAGGCCAGAACATCAAGCACCTTCTTACTACCATGATCCTTTCCAGCGTGACATGAACCTGCACCTTTCCCTCTGCCTCAGTTTCCTCTGAGATTCTTAGTTTGGGTGAGATGTCTCTATGGCCACCTTTGATGTGAGATGAATGTGGGACTCACAACAGTGTCGGTTCAGCGACATGGAGTCAGGTAGGAAACACAGCGGCTCAAGGTGTACGCGCCCCACCACGTGCTGGGTTTATTCAGAAACACTTGCTGTTGCTACTTATGGTGTACATCATACCAGCTCGCTGTAAAAGTGCTAGAAAAACTAATGCTTTAAAAACTCTTTCTAGGACTTTAGGACCATGTGGGGGCTACATTGTTTGCATTTTTCAGAATTCTGAATAAACCTTTCTTCCACAACCACAGAAAACATCTGCATCAGAATGGAGAGGCTGAGGATTCTTTTTTTTTTTTTTTTTGAGAGTTCACAGGTGTGCACCACTACACCTGTCTTTAGGTGTGCTAGCGAATTGGACTCTGGACCCTGTGCTTGTCAGGCAAGCGCTTTGGCCACTGTGCCATTCCTCCCAGCCACTGTATGCGCCAGCTCCTTGGGCTCATCAGCTGCCTCTCTGGTGAGTGGTTGCCTTGTCTTGTAAATACCTGACAAGAATGACACCACTTCTCTAAAGGTGCTAGGATTATAAAGCCAAGAAATAGGATATTCAACATTTCTCACAGGGAGACATGGTCTGCTGGGTCAGCTCAGAAGGGAGCTCAGGAAAAGGGGAAGTTCAAGTAAAAAATGAAAACATGGCTACTCAGAGTAGAGGTGAAGTAGAAACCTGAGACACACAGGCAATGGGTAATCATCCGCATGCTGGGCTAGGGTAGTCCTGAAGCCCCAGCTACAAGGAGCTGTGGAGGCTCCCACTGGACAAGAGCTAATGGCAGCTGTGCAGGTAGCGACTGAAAACCATGGGATTTGGAGCCATAAAGACCAGGGTTTGAGTCTTGACTCTGCTCCTTACAGCTGTGTGACCTTGGGAAAGTTATTTAATCTTTGGGAAACCTCAGTTCCCACGTCTATAAAATGAATATAATAGTGGTGCCACATTATAAATTGATGGGAGAATTGTGTAAGGCAATGTAGATGGAGCTTTTAGTACAATGCAAGGCATACCAGAAGAGCACAGTGCTAGCTAACCCCGGACAAAAGGCGAGGAGGGACAGTCTACTGTCTCCCTCAAAGAATTCATCCCTAGCTTAACCAGTCGAATATTTAATGTTTAGAACAATGCTAAATCTTTATGAAAAAATTTGCTGTTTAGTCAAAGGAAACTTGTTCCTCCTGCCTTCCAAAGTGTTGGGAATACAGTCATGTGCCACCACAACCGGCTTTAAAATAAAATTTAAAAAGGGTAGTTTGTAAAATACTTGCCTTGCCAGCATGCCCAAGGCTCTGAGTTCCATCCCCAATACCAGAAAACAAAACAGACCTACAAGCAACTGTAGAACAGTTGGTATGGGCAGAGTCAGGAGGAATCAAAGAGTTTAAAGAGGTTTTAAGGTTATTCAGCTGTATACATGATTAGTGGATAAGGAGTTTTGGTTGGATTGGGAAGGAGTGAAGGAAGTACATCTCAAGATAAAAATGAACTGAGCTCCCTGTATGGAAAGGATTAATGAATATAGATGAACAGAGATAAAATCTACATGTTTTCTAGGTAATTGGTACTTGGGATAATATCATTGAAGTACTTCAAAGTAATGTATTTTTCCTTTTTGATAATTTTTTTTTTGAGACATGATCTTATTCTGTCTCCCAGGCTGGTCTTGAACCCATGTCAATCCTTCTGCCTCAGCCTCTGGAGTTCTGGGATTACAGGCATGTGCCATCACATGTAGCTATCATGTGTTGCTGGGGGATAGAACCAGGTGTTGCATTTCCCTGGCAAGGGCTCTAGTAGCTGAGCTATGCCTCCCTTAGGTCAGTTAACCTTTATCACTAGGCCAGAAGGCTAGAATACAAAAGAAGGAAGGTAAAACAGAGAGGACTTCTAGACAGGAAGGGGAGCTGAAAGTCTACCTACTCCTGCAAGAGAGAGGAAAGGCGGTAGTGTGAGAAGACGTGAGAAGGACTCCCCCGGTTTCTTACTCTTACACCTCCATCTCTTCCACTTGAACAGGAGGAGTAAGTGGTAGTAGAAACCTCCAGTCCAGCGACCTTGGTCTCAGTCATTAGGGAAAATCCTGCGAAAACTATAAACTGTTCAGAGATGTTCAATAGAGAACATGGTACCAGAGCATCATGGGGCCACATTATTCTAGAGTATTTGAATAATTAAATTCATGGCGACTGTATCAAGCACTCACTATGTGCCAGGACTATACGCAACATCATCCCCTTTGATTATCATAGCAACTGGTATTTTTAGTCTACTATTTAAATTTTGTTATTTTTCTTGTTTTGCATATGAAGGAATGGCAGCATGGGAAAGGTAAATAAACCACATGGCTGTAAGAGGTAGACCAGTCATCAAAACATACGTGCAGAACATATGAGAAGTTCAGGTAACTCAAAGGTTCCCTGCATGGTGCATGTTCAGTATACTGTAAGAATGCTATCTTAGTTACTTTTTCATTGCTGTGACTCAATATCCAACATCCACGACTTTAGGGAGGAAAGATTTGTTTTAGCTCACAGTTTCAGAAGGTCACAGTCTATTCACAGATGGGGGTTGGAAAATGGTGGAATCACATGGTGGGGTCAGAGCTGAAGAAAGAGCTCCTCACAGCATGGTGGAACGGATCCAAGTCTCAGAAAAAGGGCAGAACCAGCACACCCCTCTAGGTCAAGTCCCAAGCACCTGCACTTTCCAGCTGGTTCCCACCTCCCAACAGTATCTATAGGTACATGAGGCTTTTGGGGGTCACTCCAGATCCAAACTACAAGTCCCACCTATGGCCCCCCAAAAGACTCATGTCTACTCCCTTAAGCAAAACACATTTTGTCCTTCTCCAAGAGTTGCCAAAATCTTAACAGCCCTGTTAAGAAGCCTAAGTCCAAATTCTCTGAGATGAAAGGCAAACTCTCAGCTGTGAGCTCATGTAAAAACCAAAGAATTAAGCACTTCCAACATAAAATGGCACAGGATAAATATTCTCATTCCAAAAGGGAGGAATAGGAGGATAGAAGATATTTGGACCAAAACAATTTATAAACCCAGCAGGGCAAGGGATAAATCCTACAGTTCTTTAACCAGCACCTGGGGTAAACTGTGGCAAAATATGAACTCCAAAGGGCTTGGGTGGCCCTGCCCCCACAGCATGGCTGCTGGCTACAACCTCCATCTTCTCTCCTTTGGACTGGATCCACTCTCAGCCTGCAGCCTTCCTCAGTGAATAATTCATGCTCCTGGCTTCTCCAAATTTCTGGGCTCTCCATTGCACCCTAGACATCCTTACTACTCCCCACATTGCCCTCCCTGGGGCACACTGGCTGGCCTCTAAGATCTTCCTCTGAAATCTGGGTGGAAGCCTCCATGAACGCACAACACCTGTACTCTGCAAGCCTGTAAAGCCAGGACTGCGTGGACATTGCTAAGGTCTGCCACTGACGTGAGCAGTAGCTCCGTCCCCTTGGACAAATGCTGTGGAAGTCTCCAAGTTCTTAGATGGTTGAACTCCAGATAACTGATCTTTGGCATACAGTTTTCTCTTTGGCCCTGGGGTACACTTCTCAGAGCAAAGTCTTTTGCCTCTCCACCCTTGAGCTGTTAAAGGTGGGGTCTTGTTGACTTTTGAGATGCCCTCAAGGCATCTTTCTGGTCCTGGTGGCATTAGGCTTCTTTTTAATGCTAATCTCTTTCAGTTCCCTGTACTCTTTGGCCCCATCACTGCAGGTAATTTTAGTCTGGCACAGTAAACTTTTCGTATGATTTTTCTCTGCAATTTTTTTCTTCCTGTCTTAAAGCCACAAACAGTACTCAAGTGGCAGCCTGAATATCTGGCTGCCTTAAGATTTCCTCCACCAGATTAAGTAGTCCACTGCCCTTAATCTCAGTTTCAGGCAGAGTCTCTGGACAAGGGCAAAATGCCAATAAACTTTCTGCTTGAGCATAGTATGCATGTTTTTTAGACCACTTGCCAATACAGTCCTTCCCATCTGAAACTTCTTCCCCTGGGCTTTCCAATCCACACTTTTATCAGCATTCTGGTCTTTGAGCTCAGACCAGAAAGAAGCTTGGCTCAAAGCACTCTAAGGCTTCTCCAGCCAGCATCCTCAAACCTTTCCAAATTCCTCCAGCAAACTAGTTCCAAAGGCTTCCAAACCACGTGGTCAAGTAAATTCACAGTAATGACCCCACTTCTGGTACCACTTCCTGTCCTTGTTACTTCTTCATTGCTGAGACTCAGTACACAAAAGAGAAGATTTACTTTTGCTCACAGTTTCAAAAGGTCACATTCCAAAGGTCACAGTTGGGCAGCTGGAGAATGGTGGAATTACGAGACAAGGCCAGGGCTAAAGAAAGAGCTCCTCACAGTGTGGTGGAAGATAGCTAAATCTAAGAGGAAGGGCAGAACCAGCACTCTACCCTCTAGGTCAAGCCCCAAGCATCTGCCTCTCCCAACCAGGTCCCGCGTCCCAACAGTACACAGTATCTATAGGTACATGAGGCTTTGAGGGAACATTCCAAATCCAAACCACAACAAACGTGATGGAGAAGGACATGTTAAAAACCATGCTCTGTCTGTTGATGGGCCTGAGGTCTTCACCAGTCTGGTCTTCACCAGTCTGGACAGTAACAGGACTGAGAAGCTTATGATCACAGGGGAAGGGAGTGCAATAATCAGAGATTATACCAAGATCTCCTGTTTTGGGATTAAAAACTACAACACAGTTGATGGAAATAAATAGTTGGAAAGGAGAGATAGTTTAATAGGCAATGAACTCAGAAAATGGATGTTGTTTGAGATACGTTGAGTGTGTCAACATGCCATGCAGGAATCAATTTTCCGTGTCTAGAATGAGACTTGATGGGACTCAGTTGAGTTTCTTAGATTCAAATCAGTTTACACAGAAGAAAGATTAAAGCCAACCTTCAAATTTACAGACTATTATTGTTAACTTGAATCCTCTCTTGTATTTAGACCATAATAAACAAGAAAAAGTAGCACATTTTCTCTAACAGCAGAGACATTTGTATCAGGTGACAAATGACTACAGGAATCTAAAGCAAAACATAAATTCTCATCATTGTTCTATATTCTGCAGAAAACTTTTGCGGTAACTTGAGTCTTTTGTGAGGCTCAGCTATTTTTCTAGGTGCCAGACTCAGGCGTCTGGTTACTCAATACCTTTGTCCCTCCTTATTTCCTATACCAAATAATATGCCAACAAGGCATAGTCTTGTTTTCCTCCATTACCCAACCCCCTGAGTCATCTGCTAAGGTCATCACAGCAGGGAACCACCTATGGATAGAAGGTAACTTATCCAGAAATGGAAGGGGACAATGAGTAATAAAATACGTTACCACCTGATCAACTTCCATGGTGCTAGCCAAGGGTTCCTTCAGCAAAAGTAATGTCAGGAAAACAAAGAGAAGGGCAGACATATGTTTTTTATATAGTCCTAATTGCTTCTGTTTATTGAAAGATGACTCTGGGCTGAGGACTTTTTTGGTGAAGTTTCTGCCTCTCACAATTCTGTAGAGAGGTCCTATTTTCACATCCCCTTTGAAGATCAGGAAGCTGTGTCCATTTGTCCATAGATACTGGCCGATCTTACAGACACAATTCAAACTCAGAATTGAGAATCCTGTCACAATTGAAAGTCAAGGTAGCTTCAAGCTGTGGACTGCGTCCAAACCTACAACACTAATCTTCCTTGAAAGAACCATTATCATGATATTTTATAGGTCTGAACAGAAAGAGTTAAGTTGGTATTTGAGGGAACTTCCCTGGCCGGTGTGCTGCTGGTCGGACTGGCTGTGCAGGCAAATTGGATGTTGCCCCTGCGATGCCAATGCTCCCTAGGCATTGTCAGCGCAGAAACTTGAAACCCATTTCTGTTGACTTTGAAAACTAACCCATATACAACCCTTTATTGCATCTTTTTAAAATAGGCCTGTGATTTCATGCCACAATGAAGTCAAATAATGAAGGCAGTGGTTTCTGTCGCAGCAGCTGAACCTGAGCCATTGTCTTTTTGTCTAGAACAGCCACGCAGACACGAAACCATGAGAGAAATGCATGGCATCTCTTGGGGCTGCCGACTGCAGGCAACCACTCCGGTGCCCATTCTGTATCTTAACCTAAAAACTAACTAGAGTGTCAAAGTTTAGGGAGTAGTACTGGGGACTAAATTAAATGGAAGTCACTCGGTCCCCTGGCAATTTTCCCACAGTTCTATCAAATGATCTAGAAGCCAAACTCTTATAAGCTTCTCATCTCATATCCACAACCACATTAGTCATGGGTCAAAAGCTAAGGATGGAAGCTGGGATGGGTGGCACAGGCCTGGAATCCCAGTAATGTAAGAGGCTAAGCCAGTAGGATTGCAAGTTCAAACACAGCATAGGCAACTTAGTGACTTAGTGAAGACTTGTTTCAAAATCAAGAATAAATATGAGCTGAGATGTAGCCTCATATGAAGGCCCTGGGTTCAATCCCCAATACCACAAAAAGAAAGAAAGAAAGGAAGGAAGGAAGGAAGAAAGAAAGAAAGAAAGAAAGGAAAAAGAAATGAAGACAAGAGAGCTCAAGAGTGAGCACTAACTTTCAGATCCTGGGATAACCTTCACATGGAAATGATGTCTTTTCCAATAATTAGATTCCTCTAAGAGGAATCTTTATTTTATTTTATTTTTTTTCCTTTTGAGACAGGGTCTCACTCTGTATAGTCCAGGCTGGTCCTGAACTCACTATGTAGCTCAGGCTGGCCTCAAACTCACAGCAATCCTCCTGCCTCAGCCTCCCAAGTGCTGAGATATCAGGTATGCACCGCCACACCCAGCTTATGTAGTACCGGGGAATCAAACTCAGGGCTTTGCACTTACGAGGCAAGTGCTTTAATCAGGGGTTAAGACAAGGCCAGAGCTGAAGAAAGAGCTCCTCACAGCGTGGTGGAAGATAGCCAAATCTAAGAGAAAGGGTAGAACCAGCACTCTGCCCTCTAGGTCAAGCCCCAAGCCCCTGATCTACAACCCCATCCTGGAGAAGCATCCTCTTTCCCTCTTCTCAAGGCCACAGTGCTGTCGTTTTCATGGGTATGAGTGAATCTCTAGCCTAGGACAGAAGGGAAGTAGCTTCTGTTTTGAACTTGGAAGCTCTACCTAGCATTAGCACGTAGCTACCAACCCAGCTTTGAAGTGACCAAAACTATGGGACACCTGATGCCTCATCTCGTTCCTAAACTGTTGACACGCTCCCTTTTGAACACTGTGTGCACAGGAAACTGGGGTCCCCCTTTCGCTTTCCCTCCTGAAACCCTTTCTGCCTTCACAGGTGCTCCTGTGCCTGAAGCCTTTGCAAATGTTTGTGGAATCATAAATGACAGGTCTGGGGAAAGGTGGAGGCTCCAGAGAGGAAGATGAAGCCATCTCTCATTCAGGGCTTCTGGTGAAAGTGTTGACATGGTGGCTTAGCCATGTCACCAGCCTTAAATCCTGGCCTGGCCCCTTGCCTAAGTGAGGGTGTCATCAGTCAAGGCTAGAGAACAGCCACACCTCACCTTGATGATTTTTGCCCAAAGCCTGTCCCAAGCAACAAGAACCCAGCATAGTCATGAACGACACTCCAAACTGGCACAGGCTGGTCTGAACCTGATTTCATGTTAGGTTCTGAACAAACCTTCTGTCACGCAGCTTGTTGGCTTTTCCTCTGGTTTAAGAGTCCTTCAGGAAGCTGTTCAGATCCTTTCTGCATATGAGCTGAACGTGCCCCAAACAACAGGCAGGAAATTGTCAGGCCCGGGTGGAGTCCTGGCACCCGTGACAAGGTCTTGGGAGCACATGAACCAGGGAAGGTGCTCCCTAGCTCTTTGTGTGCCTGTCAGGATATCAGAGGGGGCTTCAGGCCAGAGCCGAAGCCCAGTTACAGAAACTAGAGAGTGTCCAGGAACCAGAGAAGAGATCAGAGAGCCACTCTCCTGTGGATAGATAATTTATACACTTTCATCAGGAGTAGGAAGGGTGAGAACTTCCATGGTAGACACATGGAGAAAAAGAGCACATTGCAGAGCCTGGGTTTGCTGCTTGGATGACCCAAGGGAAGTTACGTGATCTCTCAGGGCACAATTTTCTTTTTCTTTCTTTCTTTCTTTCTTTCTTCCTTTCTTTCTGAGACAGGGTCTCGCTCTATAGCCCAGATTGGTCCTGAACTGAGTATGTAGTTCAGGCTGACCTTGGACTCATGGCAATCCTCCTGCTGCAGCCTCCCAAGGTCTGGGATTACAGTTGTGTGCCACCACACCCACCTTTTTATTTTAATGTGGTGCTGGGGAATGGAACCCAGATCCTTGTGCTTACAAGGCAAGCACTTTAACAGCTGTGCCACTCCTCTAGCCCCAGTTTTCTCATATTTAATGTGGGTTTGATAGTATTACCTGCTATCCGAGGTTCTGGTGGGGGTCGGACAAAGCCGTGGTCAGGGATGGTACCTGACACACTCAAACGCTGGTGCGTGTCTCTTCTCCTGTTTACCGAGGGTCACATTGTTGATGCAACAGCACAGCTCTCACTTCATAGACAGTGAGAGTTACTTCATTCTAGAGCTAAATTTGAGTGATAAGGCCCGGGAGACACAGTTGAGGGAGCTCCCAGTTAGGTTTTTAACCATTTCACTGAGTTTTATAGCCCTAGAACAAAGGAAGTTTGTAACATAGGTCATTAAGTACATTGGTGAGAGCATCAGTTGGGCCCTGTACAGAAAGGCAGCGTGGGAGGTGGGCGTGGGGGTGGGGACCCTATGGGCTTAGGTGTCACCCGAGCACGTTCGTAGCTTTGAGGATGGTGGAAAGTAAGGGGGTCTACTTTGTTCATTTTAAAAGTATTTATCGCAGCATTGCTGGGCAGCATGTGTGTGGGGGTACTACCATGTGGCCACGCAAGGGCCTCATGTGCCACGGCCTTGGAGACATTGTGGCAACTTGTTGCACCTGCAGAATGTCCAAGGAACAGCTTTCAGGTCAGGTGTGCTGCGTTGCCTCGTTTACTTGAGGGCCAGGAAGCAGCGGGTAGCTTGAACAGAGACAATCAGGGAAGAAGACACACTGTTGCAGCCTCTTCCGAAGAAAATCTCTGGTGCAGCCTTGACGGGGAGAGACTTCGCCTGGGTCCAGTCCAGTGGTCACTTCGCAGGTCTCCACAGTAGATTCGCATCAGTGTCTTGGACAGCCATCCCCGGCAGCCTCCCTGCCCGTGTCCTGCAGCCTCGGACTACGGTCTCAGCCCGAGCCTGAGCGGCTGCTGGACCCTCCAGCTCTCCTGCCGGTGTGTGGCCCATTCGGACTCTCCAGACTTGAGAGTCCTCCAAATAAATTCTCTTCATCAATTCTATTAACTTCGCCTTTCTCAGGCTCCTAACCGATGCAGATGCCCAAATGGCTGTGAAATCAACAGCATTCCAACCTGTTCATAGGTCGCTGAGAGTCTGAGACTTGTAGGAGGCGTTATGAGAGTGTGGGTACTTCCTGGAACCTTCAGTTCACAACATTAAGCCTCTGCCCTTCGGGGGCTGCCATTCCAGATCTGGGCGGATACAGTTCTGCACCTCGGGGCTGGCACTTTGGACACCCTCCTCAAAGTTTTTTTTTTTTTTTTTAACCCCACTCTAGGTTGATCTTGCTCTGTAGTCCAAGTTGGTTCTGAACTTGTGTAGCCCAGACTGGCCTCAAACCCATGGCAATCCTCTTGCCTCAGCCGGCCGAGTGCTGGTATCACAGGTGTGCGTCACCATATTCACACTGCTGGAGAACTGAACCCAGGGCCTCGTGCTGCTAGGCAAGCACTATAACTGCTGGGTCACGCCCCAGGCCTTAAGCCCCTCCCTTGGAAGGCTGGCAGCCCTGTCTAGCCTGGACTTGGTTCCACGTGAGCCCCTGCTCCTGTTTGCCCTGTTTGCCCACCTCAAGGTGCCTGACTCTCCACACCTCTCCCTCTGTTTCCCCATGTGGGCTTGGCAAGATCCCTGGTCCAGGACTCATAAGTGTGGGGTTATCTTTGGGTACTTTGGTCAGGACCAGGGTCCAAGTGGGAAGCCTGGTAAGCAGATCGCGTAATTGACCAACTTCCTTCTTTGAGAGACCTTGAAAGACTGAGCTGTCAAAACGGGGTGACATGCTGACTTAGGGTGACTTAAATTTTTATTTGTCTAGGGTCCTTGCAAAAAAACAAAAATGTGTTCCAGAACTCTGTAAACTCTTAAGTATAGTTCTGCTTTTGGGAATATGGAAACACCAGTCTTCATAGGTGGTGAGATTAATGTGGACCTTATTAGAATAGTAATTATTAACACACTAGCTGCCAAAATCTTTAAAAGTTTCAAAAATAGTGGCAATTTCACACATTATCTGTAAGCTAAAATTTCAGTATTCTTCCTATTGTGGTTTGGATCTGGAATGTCCCCCAAAGTCTTATGTATCTGGATATTATGGATTGTCTGTGGAACCATGTACCATTGAGACATTGGGGCCTGGTCTTAGGGCTGGATTGCAGGTGTGCAGATTGGATTACAGGCATGTGGTGGATTAGAACCACACCTGGAAAAGTTGGAACACTGAGGCTGGACCCGGAAGGGGTGGATCACCGGGATGGACCGGAAGTATATGTATGCTGCTAAATTCCTCTGGGACTTGATTTGACTTCCTGTTTGCAATGTCACGAGGAGCTGCCTCCACCTTCGCCTTGCCGTGTACTTCCACGGTTGCCGGCCGTCCAGGGATTAACTGTGACCCTCTGAAACTGTGAGCTAAAATAAACTTTCTCCCCAAATTTTTGGATGTTGGGTATTGAGTCACAGTGAAGAAAGAGTCACTAAGACACTTCCCGTTTTCTGTCCCCCGCCTTCACCAGGTTTCCATCTTCTCTAATACTGCCTGTCTCTGTGCTACGGCTTGGATCTGGACTGTCCCCGAAAGGCCTTGTGTACCAGAAGTTGTGGAGAACCAATGGAACCATCTGCTGTAGGATGTGGGGACCGGCTGGAAGGGGGGGATCACTGGGACAGGACCGGGAAGGGCAGGTGCCAGCTCTGTCCCTCCTCCCTTGCTTGGCCTGTGCCTGCCATCTGTGAACAGCTCCAGCTCCGCCTCCGCCATGTGCTTCCACCATCACCAGCTGCCTGTGAATGGACTGCGACCTTCTGAAAGTATGAGCTAACATAAATCTACCTCCCTTACTGTGTGGACATCAGGGATTCTGTCCTAGCCAAAAAAGAAGTGACTAAGACACTGTCAAGTTTAGTCCCCACTGCTATCTGCTGCTGTGTCCAGGTCCCCAAGGCCACTCCCCACCTGCTTTACTGCTTCGGTCTCTCCCCAGACTAATCCCAGCAGGACAACATTTTTCTAGAGGTGCTCAGCACCCTTCTGGTGCCATCTTCTCTTCCCAGGGCCTGAGCCCAAGGAGCAGCTGGGGACCCGAGTCACGTTCTCACTGACACAAGCATGGTCCGGGAAATGTCTGGGGGGCTGTGGACTTCACTGTGGACTCCACCTCTCTGCACGTGTCCCTGTCATCGCCACCCAATGCAGTCATTGGCCGCTACAAGCTGCAGGCAGAGATCACTCAGGGCCAGGGCCACCGTGTGACTTAACCCCTGGGGACCTTCATCTTGCTCTTTAACCCCTGGAACGCAGGTAGGACTTGCACAGGCGGATGAGAAGCTGGCCCACCGGGGATCCTCTGTGAGGTCCTCCTGCAAAGGCGGGACCAGCAGTCGCTGCTTGTCTGTACTACACAGTGCCCTGTGCTCTCACCAAAGTCATCGCCACCAAGAATTTTAAATGGAGTGGCAAAAATATTCATGATGTGATGTTAGGGAAAATTGTTTGGCAATAGGACACCATTAGGGTCAATAGGCCAGTAGGCTTAAGTATGTGGAGTCTGTCCAGTAAGGGTGGACGGACACACCACAACGTGGGAAGGGGTGTCTCTGAGAAGTGAGGATGTGTGACTCTCATGGGGTCTTTTTTCTGTCTGTCTGTATCAGCTGTGTCCAATGAGCAGCTTGCCTCCTTTTTTAACCCTTTTTTTTTGAGAGAGAGAGAGAGAGAGAGAGAGAGAGAGAAATTGTCTTGGGTTTAATTAGAGAAAGCTTAAACCATAATCATGGTAGGTGACGACCACAAGGACCCAGCACCTCGCATCTCTTGGCTTCGACAGCAACCAGTTTATGGTGCATTTTCCCAGGGGTTTGCATACCACAGTTCAAGGGCCACGTGTGGCGTTACTGTGTCCACAAGCGAACAGTGGTTTTCACGGTTTGAAATGGTTAGACAGCATAACAAAAGACTAACGTGCTGTGATAGGGAAACATATGCAGCACCGAATAGTGCAGGCCTGTAATCCCAGCACAAGGGAGGCTGAGGCAGGAGGATCAAAACATGAGGTTCAAGTTTCAGTGTCCATGAAGAACATTCTGTGCGAACGCAGCTGGGCACGTTGTCCAGAGGTTGCCTGGGCTGTTTCCACACTGCAATGCCGAGCTGAGCTGTTGAGACAGCCTTCGGCCTCCCTGGCCGAGGCGCTCACTGCCTGGCCATCCCTGGATGAGCAGATAATTTTGTTTCTATTCTCACTGTAGGGTCGTTTTTGTTTTTTCAAATTATAGACACATATCGTTTAATGCAGTAACACTTCAGAATATAACCAAAAACATGAGTGACAACCCTGTAGCAACCTCAAATATTCAGTCTCTGTATAGAGGGGAGCTTTGGGTCTGGCCACCAGCCACCCAGGCTGTGCTTTCTCCCCTCTCCCTCAGTCCTCTGTGCAATGTCAACAGGGAGTCCCTGGGGGCAGGGACATGGACACCTGCTGAGGGGCCGCACTCCGCTGCTGCCGTAGCAGCTTGAGGAGCTTTGAGGCTGAGGTCGATAACTGTGGCTGGCAGTCTGACGGACTGCGCAACGTGTGTCATTAGTGTGTGCTGTGAGCGTGTGTCATGAGCCTTCAACGGCCTCTCCAGGGCTCGTGCCATCAGCTCTGAGCTTCTCTACCTGATTTCTTGATTACCACGTATTTGTTTATTTATTTTTCAACACTGAGAATTGAGCCGAGGGTCTTTGCATTGAGCTACAGCCCGGTCCAATTTTTAATTTTCGATTTTGAGACGTGGTCTCACTAAGTTGCTAAGCTGTCCAGGCTGGGCTTGATCTCGGAATTCTCCTGCGTCAGCCTCCCAGAGGGCTGAATTACAGGCCTGCACCAGCAGGCCCGGCTTCAACCTGATTTCCAGTCCCTGCGCAGGCTTCTCCCTCTCTTCCAAGACTGGCCGTAGATGCACTCATCTCCTGATCTTTTCCCGCTCCTACGAGATAAGACAAGGAGACTCGCTGTGCCCCTCCTGTCTTCCTGAGGGTCCCATTCCTCTGGGGCCACTCTGGCCCGCTGTGGTCGCTCCAGCCAGCCGGGATCTCTCGGAACCCCCCGGTGGTTTCTGTCAGTCCCACGGTTTGGTTTTCCTTGCTTCCGAAGCCAGCACACTCAGTGTGACGCAGGACCTGGCCCTGCCTTTGCCCCCTCCGCCACCGCATGCCCAGCTCCCGGGGAGTCTGTTAGGGACTGCGGGTTCAGAATTTCACATACTTCTGCTTTTCTCTCTCATCCTGGAAACGTGATGGAAGTTTGAAGCGGGGATCGTGGACATCTGCCTTGAACTCCTGAACAGGAGCCTGCCCTCCTTAAAGAACCCAGGCAGGGATGCTTCCCAGCGGAACGACATGGTGTACATGTGCAGGGTGGTGAGTGCCATGGTGAGGACAGCCACCACTGTCTGAGGACGTCTGAGCGTCCCCAGGGCCAGGGAGTGCCCTACAAACCTGCGTGTCCCTTGCAGATCAACAGGGGTGAGGACTACTCCAGGGGGGTCAGCCCGCTGCAGTGGGAAGGCAGCATGGCCATCCTGCGGCAGAGGGCAGCGGGGGTGGACAGCCCGTGAGGTACAGGCAGTGCTGGGTCTTCGCCTCCATCATGTGTACTGGTGAGTGAATGGCCGCCCAGTCGTGGTGACCCCCTCTGAGGCAGGGCCGCGTTTGCCTGCTATCCTGTGAGTCCCCTGTGGCAGCTTGCCCGTGGCGCGCGTCTGTTCAGCCTCCCGGGGCGATTAGGTACAATCACTTTACCCAGACAGGCACGGTGACCGCTTGGACAGAGCCACTTGAGGTCCCAAAGCAGAAACACAGTGGGTCCTTCCTGCCACCTGCTGAGCTTCTAAGTTGAGAGGAGGTGGGAGGTATCCGGAGGGGCAAAGTGTCTGCCTGGCCTCCCTGTGGGCCTTCTGAGACATGCATAATCTCGCTGACTACTCCTAGAAAGCACTCTCCACCATTTACAATACAATTCAGAGTGGAGCTGTTGCCCAGTGGACTTGTGCAGACCAGGAAGAAGGTGCGGATTGCAGACTTGTGATCCCAGCACTGTGGGAGGCCGAGCATGGGCTCGGTCCTCATTGGGGGGGGGGGGGGGGGGGGGGGGGGGGGGGGGGGGGGGGGGGGGGGGGGGGGGGGAGAGAGAGAGAGAGAGAGGGAAAGAGAGAGAGAGAGAGAGAGAGAGAGAGAGAGAGAGAGAGAGAGAGAGAGAGGAAATAGCCCGGAGGGGCGGCCTATCCCCCCCCAGGCAGGGCCAGAATCTCCCCGCGCCGCCTGGCCGCACTGTGGTCCCGGGCACCTGCAGCAGCACAGGCAGGAAGGGCACAGGCAGGGAGAGGGGGAAGGACACAGGTGGCGAACAACTCTTTCCTAGCCACGTTGACAGAGGCGAGGACCAATGTTCCCGAGGCACACCTGACTCTTCACTTGATTTTATCTGGCTTCTGGCGGGGGAGGGGGGAGCGGTGGGGGTGGGGGTGGGGGGGAGGGCGGGGGTGGTGGTGGCGCTGACGGTGTGTGTGTGTTATGCTGGTGGCCAAGTGCCTGCTTCCCACACTCCACCTGTGACATTTAGCTCCACGACAAGAAGTCTTTGTAGCACTACCTGTGACACCACAAGAGGGCGCTGTCGCCCCGCCCAAGATGGTCGCCACCCTGCGCTCAGCTCCAGGCTCCCGTTGCTTTTCCAGGCTCTGATGATGTCCATTGCATCTTAAGAATTGTCAGTAGTGCCCTTCTGTTCACTCTGTAATCTTCTTTCCAGCAAATCTTTCTTTTCTTTTCTTTTTCTTTTCTTTTTTTTTTCTTTTTCTTTTTCTTTTTCTTTGAGACAGGGTTTCACTCTGTAGCCCAGGCTGGCCTTGGACTCAGAATAATACTCCTGCCTCAGCCTCCTGAGTGCTGGGATTACAGGAATGGGCCACGACACCCAGCTATATGTGGCGCTGAAGAATCAAACTCAGGGTCTTGTGCTTGCCTTGCAAGCACTTTAACTGCTGTCCCCTTTTTACATAGATGACAGAGCCAAATTTTAGAACCAAAGGCCACCCCAGTTCACCCAGCTTTGCTTTTAAATGGGCCACAGCACAGCTCTGAAGTCTTAAATATTTTCTAATTATCAAATGACTTGTGTTCTCTTTTTTAACTTGGAAAGCTGCTGAGTAGGGGTGGGGGAGAAGCCCTAAATGACAAATTGAGTTATTAACGACTGTTTTAAGTGACTTCAAGCGATTCCTTTCTTTGTAGGTGAGGGAAACCGCCTACAGGCTTACAGGGTTCTGGGTTGGGTGGGCTGCCCCAGGAATAAACAGCTACGGACCTCTGAGGATCTTGACTTCTTTTTTCCTCCAGCTTAAAAGAAATCACATGTAGAAGCCAGGTGTGGTGGTGCACGCCGTAATCCCAGCACTCTGGAGGCTGAGGCAGGAGTTTCACAAGTTTGAGCTCAGCCTGGGCAATCTAGCCACTTAGTATGAGGCCCTGCCCCAAAATGAAAAAAAAAAAAAAAAAAAAAAAGAGCTGAGGCTACAGCTTAGTTCAAAGGCCTTGGGTTCATTCCCAGTGCTCACACAGGCGCAGGTACGCATGCGTGCACGCGCGCGCGCGCACACACACACACACACACACACACACACACGACAAAATGCACAGAAAAGCTGTAATTCTGCCTAAAAGAACTCAGCGTCTGCCCTTCTTTGCCTTCTCTTTAGCGATGAGGTGTCTGGGTGTCCCAACCCGTGTTGTCTCCAGTTTCCACTCCGCACACAACGTGGATGGGAACTTGACCATTGACACCTACTATGACCAAGACAGAGAGGTGCTTCTGACTGCGAAAGGAGACAAAATATGGTAAGGGCTCTGCTCTGTCCCAGAAGCCAGGGGAGCGATGACTCTGGAGGCAGTACTGCCTTCTGCACTGCGACTGCTCTGCCCACCTGATCATCACATCAAGCTCATCGCAGAGACAGACGACCCCGGGTGGCCCTGGGAAGCCTGAAGCAAGCGGGTCGCTGTGCGTCCTCAGCACTGACCTGCACGCTTCTACTCAGTTTCTCCTTCCTTCTCCCTCCCTTCTTTCTCTTTGCCCCTGGACTTGCCGCCTCCGACTCCCTCCCTGCCTCACTCGCCCTTCTCACGTGGGGGGGCAGTGGGGTCCCTTTGTGTGCACACCTCAGCCCTCTTTCTCTGGCTCTTTTCTCCTCTGCTTCCCTCGATCGGGCTTCCCACTTGTCCTTTCCCAGCTAGTTTCCATGTCCCAGTCTGCTTGAGGTCTAGCGGCCCTCCTAGGATCCCTTCCCCTCACGGAGGCTCCATTTCCTTGCCTGTAACATGTGGGTGGCGCCTGGGCTCTGATGGTGTCGTTAGGGCTAACGAGGAGGGATGCAAGCCAGCAAGGTCTTTCAGCTGGATCCCCAGCTGTGCTCCTCGCAGGCTGAGTTGGCTCTGGTTCGAGAAGTTGCGGTGCATCTGCGGTGCCTGTGTCACTTACGTAGGATTGTATTTGTGAACACATAGCCTAAGTCTGATCTCAGGGAAAGATCAGGCAAGCTCCAGATAGGGGCCGTGCTGGTTAAAAAATATAGAAATAAGTGAAGAATAAAGAAAAAGTTTCCAAAATGTCAGTGTAGTGAAAGGAAGACAGCCCAAGGACTTGTTCCAGGATCCCAGGAGACGAAGGCCAGGGTACAGCTAAGCCTGATCCTAGACCAAATCTGTGCATGGCAGGGAAAATGTCACCAAGGACAGTGTGAGGTCAGCTGGCAAATCTGAAATGTCAACTGCTAACTGAAGTGTTATACCAATTTTAAGTGTTAAGGTCAACTGTTACATAAAAAAAGCCTGTTCTTTGGAAATACGTAGGAAAGAGAGAGAGAGAGAGAGAGAGAGAGAGAGAGAGAGAGAGAGAGAGAGAGTGAGTTGCTGAGGATTGAACCCAAGGCCTTTGCCCTGAGCTATACCCCCAGACTATTTCATTTTTCATTTTAAGACAGGGTTGCCAAGTATCGGGTTGCCCAGGCTATGCTTGAACTTGTGATCCACCTGCCTCTGCCTCCCTGAGTGCCAGGACACCAAGCCTGCACCACCCAGCCTGGCCTGTTCTTGCAACTTTAAGCTTGAAATTTCTTTCTAATTAAAGATTTTAAAAAAGAGTCAGTGGACTTTGGCCAAGATGACGGCCAAGTAACAGAGCTGCACAATGTCTCCTCATCGCCCCATAGGAAAAATTGAGAATTTAGTTAGAAAATGCATATTTGATGTAGCTAGAAAAGAGAGGAGCACTCCAACAACTGAAAGGAAGCCAGGGGGAAAGTCAGAAATTCTGAAGAAACATCAAAAGCAAAGAAAAAAATCCCAGCATCCCAGGAAGCAGCCCCATGCCAGCTGCAAACGGCTGGAGCCACAGGCCGCTGCAGATGGAGAAAAGCCGGTGTGGGCCTGGGACATCTGATGGAGCTGGGAGAGGAAGGAGCACCCCAACTGACAGGAGGCTGCAAGAAGGTCATAAATCCTGAAGTCATATCAGAAGTGGAGGAAAACAGCAGGTGACTTGGCGGGCCCTGAGCTGCCAGCATCCACAGATCACAGTCAGAGGAAAGCCCAGAGCCAGAACCTCAGCCTGAGGTGAGTGCAGATCCGGAGAAGTGGGAATTGTCGGCAGCTGGCGGCCCCAGCCTCCGAAACACCAACTCCCTGGTCGCGTGTGTGCTACAAACGCAGCGTGCGCTCCCCCTAGAAAAGGCCCCGGGATTCCAAATCAGAAACAGGGCTCAGCAGCCATCACAGGCAGTGACATAAGCAGGAGCCATTTCAAAAAGAAGGGGAGGGGGAAGCCCAAGACTGAACCCTCTAGAGTAAAGAAAGCTCAGAAGAGCATATCAGGGTTTTTGGCATCACCCTTAAACAGTGCCTAGGAAGAAACTGGCACAAGAGGCAGAGAGAGGAGAAAAGGGGGGGGCACCAATCCCCTGAACAGCTCAAGGTAGTGGGCACACCTCGGAGGGTGGAGAGCCCGCCCTGGGTGAGGGAAGCCAGGACAGGCAGGAGAGCTTTGCTGAAGGGGCCGGGGTGAACAGGATGCCTCAAAAGGGGGACGATTGCTCTGTTCCTCCTGCATACACCAGAGACTTCTGGGTGGCCACTGCCCTGTGCGCCAGAGGCATCAAGGACTAGGAATTCCATTGCTCTGTCCGTCTGGCATGCCAGAGGCTTCCAGAGGCTTCCAGGGAATTCCATCGCCCATCAATGCTGAGCCCCAGAGGCTTCCAGAGGCATTAGCACTGGGCCTTTGTCAAACTTCTTTCCTGCACACCAGAGACAAGCAGCCAGAGACAGCCAGAGACAGCTGAACCATGAGGAAATGTGGTAATAAATATCCTACAGAAAGACCTGACACCCCAGAAAATGATACCAGGGATCCTGAAATAACAGAATCCAAAGATGAAAAAGTCAATAAAGATGGTAACTTCTGGGCCCAGAAATACTTTCAATTAAAACAGGAAATGAAACAGATAATGCAAGAGATAACACCAGGACATAGCTAAGCTAACAGAAAACATTGAAAAGCAATTAGAGGAGAACAAAGAAGATGTAAACCAGAAGATAATGAAGGCAAAACAAGAAATCAGAGAAGAACACAACAGAGTTATAAAAAATTGAATATGGATATTCAGGAAGTGAAAAACACACAGGAAACAATAAGCAGCCACTTACAACATTTTCAGAGTAGAATGTCAGACCTAGAAGATAAAATGATTGAGCTGCAACATACAGGCTGTGAAGAACACAAAGTAAAAAAGGAGGAAAGCAAATCATTACAACGGCCGATAGATGATTCAAAGAGAAACAACCTCAGAATTATGGGAGTTCAGGAGAAGACTGAGGACAAAACAAAAGGCTTAAAGGACATGTTCAATGAAATTATGGAAGAAGACTTCCCAAATCTAAGAAAAAAAATGAATACTGCAGGCATACAGAACCCCAAACAACTTTGCTCAGAAGAGATCCTCATCACAACACATCAGAATTAAAATACCAGAAATCCAGCACAAACAGAAAATACTAAAAGCTGTAAGAGAACAACAGGTGACCTACAAAGAGAAGCCCATCAGAATAACTGCAGACTTCTCAACCCAGACTCTAAAAGCCAGGAGATCATGGAGTAATGTCATGCAAGCACTAAGAGAATATAAATGCCAACCCAGACTGCTATATCCAGCAAAATTATCTTTTAAATTAGAGGGAGAAATTAAAACTTTCCATGATATAGACAGCTTAAAGGAATTTGCAGCCACTAAGCCAGCATTGCAGAGAATACTTAAAGGAAACTTAGAAAGTGAAAGGGAGTTCAGGGACACCAATGACCCCACAGAAAAAGTGACAACAGTTAGAGGAGAATGAGCTGAGAAAAAAGTAAGGCTATGCATGAAATTAGAGATGAATAGATAGGTAAAAAGATAAACCAAATTGGGCAAAATGTTAATAATTAGTGAAATATGAGAAAACAATATATGAAAGTTTAAAAATCTGAAATAACTAAGCATAGCTATCTATCTATTGCTTTAACTGTAGTATACTTATGTCATACAGATTTAAGTTCATTTAATGTAGTAAATTGGTAAAGTCTTAAGCTTGTTTAATACAGCAATTCACTTTTTTGATGTTGAATGTGAGTTTATTCTCTTTGAGAGAGGCAGAAAGATAAGTAATACCAAAATAACTTGGAGGAAAGGTAACATCTAAAGAGAAAATGTAATAAAAAATAGGTTGGTATTTAAATCATTTGATTGATATACTTCTAAAACAGTACCAGCTGTTCTGTAAAATCTGTGAAATCTCCCCACATCATTATTATTAGTAGTAGTATAGTAGTGTGTAAAACAGAATAATTACATGCAACATGGGGAACTGACATAAAATCTTTTAAAAATATGTATGCATGAATATATGAATGGATAGATAAAATTATAAACCAAATCTAGCAAAATGTTAGTAATCAGTGAAATGTAAGTTATAAACGTTGAAAAATTCTGAAATAACTAAATTTGTCTTCATATCTGTTACTTTAACTGATTGATGGAAAGATAACCCTGTGGATGTGCAAATATGCACCTTCCAATATTCAGCTAAGGCATCTGAAATTAAACTTTTCTTCTTCTTTCTCATATTGAATAGTCTTTTGAATTACATGCTTGTAGTTCTTTTCTTATGTGGACAGGTTTAAAAATATCAACAAAGATAAAGCAAAATATAGAAAAAAAAAGAACTTTTGGCAAATATCCCAATAAAGGGATTGGCTGGACTCAGAGAAGAGGCATCAAGATTTGACCACTGCAGTCCATTCGAGGAATAGGAAGCTGAGCTAAAGAGTGGTGACTTAAGTGAAATGATTTAGATGTGGAAGATTAAATATGTTAAGTACTGTGTAGTCTCTCTGACTTGGGAAACCCAGAACACAGGCATTCTATAGAATCACATGATGTGATAGCCGGAGTTGGGGGGAAGGGATGGAGAAGGTGTGGGAGGGTCAAAAATGGGAAGGGATTGTAAAGTTGATATGATATATATGTGCACAAAATACTCAAGTTCATTGTAAACATTATGTATTGCATATGTATATTAATAACAATAGTGTGGGGGGGGGGAGAGTCAGTGATGTAAAGCATCCAGTGTCACGCCTGGTAGCTGGCAAATCCCTGTGTTCCTCCTCCTTCCACAGGAACTTCCATGTCTGGAACGAATGCTGGATGATCCTGAAGGGCCTCCCTCCGGGGTACAACAGTTGGTGGGTTCTGGACCCTACCCCTCAGCAACCAGCAGCGGTGTGTAGTACTCGTGGCAGGGGCTGGGTTCTGTGGGTACCTGAATGTGTGAGCAGGGGACCAAGAAGAGTGGACTTTCCCTGTCCACCCCCTTCCCAGAGTGGTAGCCAAGGTGGCCTCCTTTGCCATGGGCAGTGACCTGTCAACTAGAGGAGTCCCTAGACCTTTGGATTGTTTTCTTACTTCTTAAGTAGGGAAGAGGATGACAATAGCCATGTGACATGAATTAGAATAGGCGTGTCTGGAGACCTGGAGGGCACTCGAGGGTAAGGGTCATCAGCACCCTACTCGCCCTTTCTCCCACCTCCCATGGTGCACCCAGCCACCTTGGCCATGTGTTGGCACCACATCCCACACCTCCTGCCATCTCCGCAGGACTGCTCTGCTGTGGCACTGCTTCCGTGAAGGCCATCAAGGAAGGGGACATCCACTCAGCCTATGATACCCCTTTCGTGTATGCTGAGGTGAATGCTGATGAAGTCGTTTGGCTCTTTGAGGATGGTGAGGCCCCGGACATCCTGGCCCACAATGGCAGCTCCATCAGGAAGGAGATCAGCACCAAGATGGTGGGGTCGGACCAGTGCCAGGATGTCACCCACTTTTACAAGGACCCAGAAGGTACCGGCCGGGCTCTGGGAGGGGATGGCCCCTAGGATGACTCTGGATTAGGTCACTTCCTCCTTGCATCAGACTCCCAGAGGGCTTTCCTGGACCCTGGGAATGTGGCCCTGGGATCTAGTTGACAGATTTGGCAAATTAACAAAAAATAAAAGTTCTTGGTTCCATTTCAGTTCAGGTAAATTCTGATGAACAGATGTTTCATTGGTATGTCCCAGATGGCACAGGTGATATACTAAATGAGTCCCTATTTTCATGCAGTTAAAATTTACCTGGGCCCGAGTGTGTTTCAGATATTACATGCATTACACAAGATGTGGTCAGAGCACACAGGGAACGTTCACATCGCAGAAAAGTCCTGCCGGTAGAGGCCCGTAGCCGCTCTTCTCCCGCAGAGCCCGCCCGTGGGCGGGCGCTTGCTCCTTCGCCCTTGCCGCTTTCCGAAGCAGGCCCAGGAGTCCTCTTTCCTGAGTGTCTCCATTGGGAGGTAGGACAGGAAAGATAGTGACTGCCCGTGCTGGGCGCTGCCTGATGGAAAGGCTGGCTTGTAAAAACATGGCGGTATGTCCTCGTCTGCTGTAGTCACTGTGGCTGTTCAATCTTCCACGAAGTCAAAAATCACTGACCATGAAAGGCAAGTGTTTTGGATCAAATGAGGACACGGAGGCGGCCATGGCAGCGTGACTAGAGACACAAGGGAGGGCTTCCAGGGCACAGCGCACAGCCGTGGCAGGGATAAGGGCAGGGGCTTTGTTTGTTTGTTTTTTTTGAGACAGGGTCTTGCTCTGTAGCCCAAGCTGGTCCTGTACTCACTATGAAGCCCAGGCTGGCCTTGGACTCAAGGCAATCCTCCTGTCTCATCCTCCTGAGTGCTGGGATTAGAGGCGTGTGCCACCATGCCCGGTTTATGTGGTGCTGGGGAATTGAACTGATGTAGCGCTTGCAAGGCAAATGCCTTAACTGCTGAGCCATTCCTCCAGTGTAATAATTTAAAATTTAAGTACTCGTTATTTTTCCATTGTACTTTATATTATATGAAAAAATTTCTTTGTTGCTTATTTGGAATTAAAATTTACCTAGAATTCCTGTATTTTGTCTGGCGGCGCTAACGCAGGGTCACACCGCCGTCTGTCCGTGTCCACATCAGTGGTGGTGCCAGCAGGCGAAAGTGGACAGCGAGGAGGGAAGGGCCTCAGGGCCTGTGGGAGGGAGTGGACGACCGCGTGGAGGGCTCCAGGGGAGTCAGCGGCCTGAGAACAAAGAAGTTCTCTGCCGGGCTCTGACAGAGCCTGGACAGTCCTACTGTCCTGTGCCCCCACTTCCTCATCTGTGAAATGGGACTGCCCTTGCTCAGATGGCTAAATGAGCAAAGGCACGGAACTCTGGGAACAGAGCCCCCTGGAGCCCACACTTTGGGTGGGCTGGGATCATGCCTCAGTGTTGAGTAGCCCCGAAGGGTGAGAGGTGGTGTTCTGTTTCAGTCCTCTTTGGAGCCCGGCCCAGTGGTACAGGCCTGTAATCCCAGCATTCTCAGAGGCTGAGACAGGAGTATCTCAAGTTCAAGCCCAGCCTGGGCAATTTAGCTGCTTAGCCAGACACTGTCTTGAAATTAAAAAACCAAAAAGTGGGCTGGGAATGTGGCCTGTTCCCCAGTACTACACACACAAGAATATAAATGAGCCCTGTTTTAGGAGGGAAGACGCTGTTGGAGAGAGGACCCTGCGGCTTGGGTGGTGAGGATAGCACTGACGGCTGGGGCATTGGGGACAGAGGGCCGAGGGCCAGAGTTCCGCAACTCAACCCAAGTCTTTCAGGGAGTAGCGGCCCCCTGCAGCCACAGGGCACTTCTGGGCTCTGGGCAGGGCGCTGGGATCCGCTGGCCCTCCGTCCGCCCCACCCAAGTCTTTCCCTGGTCTTGTGCGGAGGGTGCGCCACGCCGGTCATCCCCAGGGCCCCATCAAGCTGGCCGTGCGCTTCTGTGCCCAGGCCTTGCGACACAGGGGCGGCGCCCGGGAGCCCCTCTGGAGGCAGACGGTGCGCTTGGATCTGGACTTCGGGAAGGGTGAGTGCCGGGCTGGGCCGCGGGTCTCAGAGCCCCTTCTCCACGACCACACACACACACAGACACACACACGCCCGTCTCAGGCTTCCTGCCGCATGCCAGCTGCTGCCCCTCCGCCCCGCGCAGGCTGGCCGCGCTCCCTGCTCTCCCCCACACCCCTGCCCCTCCCGCTCCCTCCTCTTTCCTTCCGACCTGCCCCTGGACTCAGCTCGATTGTCTGTGCCGGGATGTCCAGCGCCGCTCCAGCTGCCCTACAGCCATTACAGCGACAAGCTGCCGGAGGAGAAGCTGCTTAGTGTGTCCGGAGTCGCCGAGGTCGCAGAAACGCGTGGGTCCCTGCCTGTGCGGAGGGTCGTTTCTCTGGAGTCGCCCCATCTGTCCATTGAGGTGCGGTGTCTGGACAGAGCCGGGCCCGGGGCTCCGCCTCGTCCGGGGCTGCGGGCCAGCGCTGACCGGAGCGTGTCCCCACCCGGGACGCAGCGCCACCGCTGCGCTGGGCCACCTGTGCCCGGTATGGGGCGCGGGGCGCGCGCCAAGGCTTCTGGCGAGGGGCGTGTAGCCAAGTCGCTGTCTAGAGAAATGAGGTGGATGCCCGGGCGTTTTAAGTAAGGAGATGGCTTTGCAAGGGCAGAGAGACGGGCAAGGTGATGGCTGGGCACGAGGTCACCTCGGCTGCGGCCAACGGGCGGAAAGGAGAGGAGCGCAGGCAGCCGGCTCCGTCGCTGGGGCTCCCTCTCCCCCGCCCGGCCCGGCTTTCGGCCTGCGCATCAGCCAGCGCACCTCCAAAAAACACAGTGGAGGAGGACTTCCATGTCGCTTGCAGGCACCGCTCCCCCAAGCGCCTCGCTCCGTGGACGGAGCGGCGGGAGGGCGCGACGAGGTTCCCACGTGTCAGATGGGAGCTTACGTGGGCCAGGCTCCTTCCGAACGTACCTGTGGGAGTCATAGTTCACAAAGGACAGATGGCAGGCGGGCAGGAGCCTCCCAGCCACGTCCAGCCTGCGCTGTGAGGTGGGGAAGGGTCTTCGCAGAGCGGGCCTGGGGCTGCTCATACTTCCACTCCAAAAATCTAGCTGCCACTTGGTTCCCACCTGGCCTTTGCTCTGGTGGCTGTGACAACAGCATGGCCCACTCCTGCCCACCAGGGCGGGACAGCTTCGGATCAGATGGAGGCCCACCCCTGGTGTACCCTGGGGCACTTAGCGGGTCTTTTAGCCAGGTGCTGTGGGATGGCCTCTGGTGGGCAGATGGTAGGCAGGATCCGAAGGTGCTGAGGCTGAGCCATGCTGTTTCCTGGACGAGCCCTGGTGGCCACAAGGAGCCCACGAAGCACAGCAGGTGCCACATAGGCTGTGAGCTGGCCCCCACCAGCAGTGGACCTAGGGGTGATCTGTGTGATGGTACCTGACTCCAAATTGACTCTGACACCTTCCCTAAGGATTCCAATCTCCGTTTGAATTCCAGAGAAGGAAGAATATGCTGCTTTCTCCTTGACTCTTTAGTCAAGCCAGGATATGCCTCTAGGGGCCAGAGTTCCCTGCCCTCCTTCCCTCCTTCCCTCCTTCCCTCCTTCCCTCCTTCTTTCCTTCCCTCCCTCCCTCCCTCCCTCCCTCCCTCCCTCCCTCCCTCCCTCCCTTCCTTCCTTCCTTCCTTCCTTCCTTCCTTCCTTTTTTCCTCAGTACTGAAGAAAAAGTCCAGAACCTTCACTCTAAGCTTCATCTTCAGCCCATTTTTATTTTTGATTTTGAGACAGTGTCTTGCTAAGTTACTAAGTTCTCCAGGCTGGGCTAGAATTTGCAGTCTTCCTGCCTCAGCCTCCCAGATTGTTGGGATTGGAGGCAAGTACCCACAGCCCAGCCAGAGCTCCTTTTTGGAACTTACCCTTAGCCATCCTCTGACTGGCACTGTTCTAGGCCCAAGGGCTCTGGCAGGAGAGAGTCCTCGCCTCCCCCACGCTGCCGACTTCAGGAGGAGCAACGTGCGGGGTACACCTGAGGAGACGGCAGCGAGGGTCTGCTGGTGTGCATGGAGACATGCACACGGGGAGGTGCCTGGGACCGGGTCCTGGGACTCCAGGTCGTGTCCTGGCACTGCCATTAACCCACTGGGGACTGTGGCCTTCTTGGGTCCTTATCATTGCAGTGATCATGTGGGATGGAGTCACTGATGGTGACATGGGGGTGGCACATGGGGGTGGCACCGTGACACTCCTGCCTTAGCCGTGCCCATGTCGGACACTACTAGCCAATCGTGACTCCGAAGGGATTTCCCTCAGGACCCCACCGACACGGCACTGAGGGCAGCCACCTGTGACCCTGCAGAGCCGGCACCCTGTGAAATCTGCTGGCATCCTGAGCTACATGGCGGGACAGAAGCGTGTTCCTGAGTGGGAGTGGTGGCCAAGGGTGGCAAGCTTTCTGAGTCAGCATACGTACGTGCTCCAGATGTCCTGAGCTTGTCATCCTTCCTCCTGGCAGCATGTTATCATTGACAGCCTGGTGGTTGCCAGGGGCAGGGGACGAGGGTTACTGAACAGAGTGCAGAGAAGGCCCAGGACACCTCTGTCTCTTGTCCTCACAGGTGCCTGGGAAGGCTGAGGTGGGCAAGGCCCTGAGGGTCCACATCACGCTCACCAATGCCCTCGTGGTGACACTGAGCAACTGCACGATGGTGCTGGAGGGCAGCGGCCTGGCTGAAGGGCAGGTAACAGAACAGTAAGTCACACGTCGTCTGCTTCTCTGTGGCCCTGGAGAAGCAGGGCCTGTGGGGGCCTGAGCCTTCCTGAGTCCCTGGACGGTGCCTCCTCACTCCAACTTAACCCATTCCTCAGGAAAAGCGGCTCTCAGCCATAATGGTGGGTGGGAGGGGAAGCAGGAAACCCTGATCGCCCACCCAGGCCATCACGACATCTAACGGGCTCTTTGTGGCTTCCAGTCGTGGGACTCTGATGTCTGGATACACCATCCGAATTCAACTGGACCTGTACCTGAGCAGAGCTGGGCCCTGCCAGCTACAAGTGCAGGTCAGCATCCGGGAGGTCAAGGAGATGAAGGGCTAAAAGAACATCTTTGTGGCTGTGGCTACAGTGTCCTAGCCATGCCTGGCCACCTGGCACCCGCCCCAGCCTCTCAGGCCCTCTCTGCTGTTCTGGTAAAGCCACTGCTGTGCCCTTTGGACGCAACAATGAAGACTCCTTGTCACTGGTGTCCTTTCTCCTGTGCTGTGGAGCCCCTTGTTGCCACTAGCTTGTCCTCTTGGCCTGGACGCCTCTGCGAGGCACCTCCGGCTGGCTGCCGCCTGGCAACACACCCCCACTTTCTCAGACCCCGGCCTCCCTTTCTTCCTGCACTCACTAATCCTCACCCGCACTCTGCCAGCCCCAGGCCTCCCAGCCTCCCCTGCACCTGGGACATCGTCAACTTCAGGACCGGGGAGCCACACTTGTGTTTCCTCCTGTGGTCGTCAATGTCATTCGTGCTCATTCTTGGTCATTTGGGAAGAATAGAAAAATGAAAAGATACTAAAGAAAAATATCACTAATAGTTTTCCCACCCCACAGGGAATCTTTGCCAACAGTTTTTTCTTTCTGAACCCAGGGAGCACTAAGCTACATCTCAGCCCTTAAAAAAAGTACTTTGGCACAGGGTCTTACATAGTTGCCCAGGTTGGCCTCAAACTCATAATCCTCTGGCTTTGCTTCCACAGCAGCTAGAATTGCAGGCTGGGCACCACGCCCAGCTTCTGCGCGCATTTCCCCCCATTTTATGTGTAAGTGTGAAGCATAAAGTTTGCATGGATCTTGAGCATTTTGTGCACATGCATATCGTAGCAAAGTTACAAATCCTTCCCTTCTCTCCTTATGACCCTCCCACTCCCTCCCCCCTTCCCCAGTTCCCATTATTCCTCACATTAAGTTCTATGAAATTATTGTGATCTGGGCTTCTCATATCAGAGAAACCATTCGATATTTCACATTTTGCTTCTGACTTCACTAAACCTGTGGTCTCAAGTTGCCTCCAATTACCTACAAAAGCCTCCAACCTATCTGACTTTGTAGTTGAGTAGTATTCCGTTGTGTATAGATACTACAATTTGTGTGTCCATTAGTCTATTGATGAGTATGTTGGTGTCTTCCACATTTTAGCTATTGTTACTTGCGCTGCTTTGAACATGGGTGTACATGTATTTCTGTTATATGTCGTCTTTAATTTTTTTTTTTTTTTGGAAAATTCCCAGAAGAGCTATCGCTGGATTGAAGAGGATATTTATTTCCAGTCTTTTGAGAGACCTCCATACTGCTTTCCATAGTGGTTGTACCAGTTTACATTCCCACCAGCAGTGCAGGAGGGTTCCTTTCTCCCCACAGCCTTGCCAGCACTGATCGCTGTTTGAGTTCTTAATATACGCCAATCTCTCTGGAGTTAGATGGTATCTTAATGGTGTTTTGATTTGCATTTCCCTTATGGCTAAGGATGTTGAACATTTTTTTCATGTATTTATTGGCCATTTAGACTTCTTCATCTGAGACCTGCCTATTTATTTCTTTTGTCCGTTTTTCAATAAGGTCCTTGAATTTGAGGGGCTTGCATTTCTTTGGTTCCCTGTATATTCTGATTATGAGCCTCCTATCTGAGGTGTTGGTGGTGAATATTTTTTCCCAGTCTGTCAGTTCCCTTTTTACACTGTTGATAATTTTCTTTGCCATGCAGAACTTTTTAATTTGACATAATTCCATTTGTTAATTCTGGGGCCTATTTCTTTTGCTTTTGGTGTCTTGTTAAGAAAGTCTTTGCCTACACCTATGTCTTTTAGATATTTGCCTAATTTGTCTTCCAGAGGTTCAATGTTTCAGTTTAATATCTGGGTCTTTGACCCACTTTGATTTGATTTTGGTGCACAGTGACAGGTGTGTGTCTAGATTCATTCTTCTGCATGTGGATGTCCAATTATCCAGCACCATTTGTTGAAGAGGCTGTCCTTTTTCCAGTGTATACTTTTGGCTCATTTATTGAATATTACGTAGCTGAGGGTATTTGAGTTTGTTTCTGCATTCTCAATTCTGTTCCACTGGTCTGTCTGTTTTTGTACCAGTACCACATAGTTTTTAACAACTATTGCTTTATTGTATAACTTGATGTCTGGAATTGTAATGCCTCCTGCCTTAGTCTTGTTATTTAAGATTGTTCTGTCTATTCTAGGACTCCTTTGGTTCCATATGACTTTAAGGATTATTTTTCCAAGTTCTGTGAAAAAGAGTGTTGGTATTTTGATAGGAATTGCATTGAATCTTTATATCAGCTTTGATAGTATGTTCATTTTGATTATAATGGTTCTGCATATCCAAGAACAGGGGGTACCTTTCTATTTCCTGATGTCATCTACAACTTCTTTCTTCAGTGTAATATAGTTTCCTTATATAAGTCCTTCACTTTCTTGGTTAGGTATACTCCTAGGTATTTAATTTTTTGCTGGGTTATTAAGGATGGGATTATTTTTCCGAGCTCTTTCTCAGTGAGTTTTTTGTTGGTGTAGAGAAAAACTATTGATTTTTTAGTATTGATTTTGTAGTCTGCAACTTGGCTAAATTTGTTTATTATAGTTTCCAAGAGTTTCAATGTAGAGTTTTTGGGGTCTTCTATGTACATGATCATATCATAGGCTAATAAGGATAGTTGGACTTCCTCCTTTCTGATGCAAATTACCTTTATTTCCTTTTTTTTCCTGATTGCTATGGCAAGTGTTTCAAGGACTATGTTGAATAAGAGTGGTGACAGTAGACAGCCTTGTCATGTTCTTGATTTGAGAGGAAATGCCTTCAATTTCATCCCATTTGCTATGATATTAGTGGTAGGTTTAGCATATATGGCTTCTGTGAGTTTGAGATAAAGCCCTTCTATACCTATTTTTCTCAGAGTTTTTTTTAATCATGAAAGGGTGTTGAATTTTATCAAAGGCTTTTTCTGCATCAATTGAGATGATTGTGTGGTTTTTGGTTTTGCTTCTGTTGATGTGGTGTATTACATTGATTTATGTATGTTGAACCAGCCTTATGTCTCAGGAATAAAGCCCACTTGATCATGGTGTATGATCTTTCTGATTACTTGTTGGAATCTATTTGCCAGAATCTTATCAAGAATTTTTGCATCTATATTCCTTAAGGATATTGATCATCTGTAATTTTTCTTCCTGGTTAAGTGTTTGGTTTTTGAACTAAGGTGATGCTAGACTCCAGAAATGAATTTGATAGTATTCCTTCTTTTTTAATTTCATGGAACAGTTTGAGAAGCATTGGACTTAGTTCTTCCATGAAGTACTGAAATAATTCTGCTGTAAATCCATCTGGTCCTGGACTTTTCTTTGTAGGTAGAGATTTTATTACTGCTTCAATTTCTGTGTGTGGGCTGGAGGAATGGCTCAGCAGTTAAAGCGCTTCCCTAGTAAGTGCTACGCAAGCGCTAAGTACCCAAGTTCGATTCCCCATCACCAGGTAAGCTGGGCGTGGTGGCACATGCCTTTAATCCCAGCACTCCGGAAGCTGAAGCAGACGGATTGTCCTGAGTCCAAGACTGCCTGGGCTCCATAGTGAGTTCAGGACCAGCCTCGGCTACAGAGCGAGACCCTGTCTCAAAAAAATATATGTATATATTGGTGTTTATATGTGTCTAGGAAGTCATCCATTTCTTCTTAATTCTCTAACTTGTTAGAGTATAGGTGTTCAAAATAATTTCTCATAATCTGAATTTCTGTAGAGTCTGTTGTAATTTCACCCTTTTCATTTCTAAATGCATTAATCTGTGCTTTTTTTTTTCTTCTTTTGTTGAATTTAGCTACAGGCTTGTCAGTCTTATTTATTCTTTGGAAGAACCAGCTCTTTGATTCATTAATCTTTTTATTGTCTTTTTAATTTCAATTGGATTATTTTTAGATCTGATCTTTCTAATTTCTTTTCTTCTACTGCTTTTTGGCTTAGATTGTTCTTGTTTCTCTAGGGCCTTAAGGTGCGTCATTAGTAAGTTTATTTTTGACTGTTCTGTTCTTTTGATGTATGCATTTATGGCTATCAATTTCCCTCTATGTACTGCTTTCATTGAGTCCCATAGATTCTGATGTGATGCACTTCTGTCATCATTTAACTTAATGACTTAATGAAGTTTTCAATTTCTTTTCTGATTTCTTCTGTGATCGATTGTTTGGTTAGTAGTAAGTTGTTTAGTCTCCATGTATTAGTGTATTTTCTTCTCTTTTTTTTTGCTGTTAAGTTCCAGTTTTAGTCCACTATGATCTGAAAGTATACAAGGAATCATTTCTATTCCTTTGTATTTATTTAAGCATGATTTATGACCTAGAATATGGTCTGCTTTAGAGAATGTTCCATGGGCTGCTGAGAAAACATGTATTCTCTTGATGTTGGGTGGAAAATTTTGTAAACATCGGTTAGATCCAAGTTTTCTATAGTGTCATTTAACTATTGTATATCTTTGTGGATTTTCTGTTTGGTTGACCTATCTATCTGTGATAGTTGAGTATCAAGGCCCCCTGCTAGAATTGTACTGGGGCCTATATGTCCTTTAATATCTAACAATTTTTGTTTTACATAATTGAGTGCTCCAAAGTTGGGAGCATAAATTGATAATTGTGAGTTCTTCCTGTTCTATTGTTCTCTTACCCAGTATATAGTCACCATCTTTGAAATCTGATGAGTCTGAGACTAATATAGCTACCTCTGCTTGTTTCCTGGGTCCTGTTGCATGAAATATTGCATTCCATTCTTTTATTTTCAGTCTTTGAGTTTCCTTGTGGGTGAAGTGTGTCTCTTGTAGGCAGCAAATTATGGGTTTCTGTTTTTTGATCCAATTAACTAGTCTATGTCTTTTAATAGGTGAGTTGAGGCCGTTCACATTTAGAGTAATTATTGAGGTAAAATTAGTATGTCCTGCCATTGTTATAGTTTTTCAGTATTATTTACTAGACTTACTTTCTTCTCAGTTCATTCTCCTTTATCTGTTGTCGCTTTTTCTCTGGAGTCTTTGGTGACGCTGGCCTCCTTTTCACTTTCTAAGTTTCCTTTAAGTATGCTCTGCAGTGCTGGCTTAGTGACTGCAAATTTCTTTAAGCTTTCTATATCATGGAAAGTTTTAATTTCTCCCTCTATTTTAAAAGATAATTTTGCTGGATATGGCAGTCTGGGTTGGCATGTATGTTCTTTCAGTGTTTGGATGATATCTCTCCATGATCTCCTGGCTTTTAGGTCTGGGTTGAGAAGTCTGCAGTTATCCTGATGGGCTTATCTTTGTAGGTCACCCTCTGTTTTTCTCTTTTTACAGATTTAATATTCTCTCTTTGTTTTGGGTCTCTAGTATTTTAATTATAATGTGCCATGATGAGGTTCTCTTCTGATCAAAGTTGTTTGGTGTTCTATACGCCTGCATTAGTTCCATGTCAATTTCTTTCCTTATATTTGGGAAATCTTCCATAATTTCATTGAACATGACCTTTAAGCCTTTTGTTTTGTCCTCAGTCTTCTCCTGCACTCCCGTAATCCTGAGGTTGCTTCTCTTTGAGTCATTCACCAGCTGTTGTAACTATTCTCTTTCTTCCTTTTCGTTTTGCATTCTTTACGACCTGTATGTTCCAGCTCAACCATTTTATCTTCTAGGTCTGATGCTCTATTCTCAAATTATTCAAACTGATTACTTATTTTTCCTGTGTGTTTTTCATATCCTGAAGGTCAGCTTTAATTTTTTTTTAATCTCTGCTAAATTCTTCCCTAATTTCTTGTATTGCCTTCATTATCTGCTGGTTCCCTCCTTCTTTATTTTCTTGTCAGTATTTTCTGATAGTACAGCTATGTCCTGGCATAGCACTTTCGCTTCCTATTTAAATTCTAAGCATTTCTGAGCCCAGAAATTATCATATTTTTATTTTTTTATCTTTGGGTTCTGCTATTTCAAGATCACTGGTATTGTTTTCTGGGGTTTCAGGTCTTTCTATAGGTGCTTGATTACCACATTTCCTCATGGTTCTGTTAGGGTGAGTGGAGGCTCCAGTATTGTTGATGGGCTCTGTTTCTTTTCCTGAGATTCTTAAAGTAGACTGTTTCTGTTGTACATATTACCTGCTGTCTCTGGCATGCAGGAGGGACAGGGAGCACAAAGGCCCAGTCCTGCTGAGCTCCCAGGTTCAGGTGGGGTTCTGCTGGCCGCTACCTGGCTGTCTCTTGTGCACAGGGGGAATGGGGCACGCGAAGGCCCAGTCCTGTGCTTGCATTTTGCAGTACATCATTCCAGTCACATTCCCCTCCTGTTCTGAGTTGTATTTTTAAGTTGTCATTATATATTGATATGTCTCCCTCATAGATAAAAGTTATGATGTAAAAAACAGTGAATTTCTAAATCTAAAATACGTATTAAATAACACATTGCCATCATTCCCCCTTACAATCCCCTCACCCCCCGACCTCTGTACCTGCCCTGCTGCCCTGCTGCTCTCTGAGGCGGCCTGGAGGTCCTCCTGGGTGCTGTTAGTTGCACTGCTGTGGCTGCCTCAGTGCCCTGAATCGACTCAAAATATAACCTTTTCACAGTCACTTCTCACTTTGGGGAGGATCCAGAGGTCACACAGAGCCAGACCCGTGGTGGATGAGGACACCGTCATGTTTTATGAGCTGGGCTTTCTGTGGATGGCACTTGGTGGCAGCAGTGGCAGAAGTCGCTGTTTTTAGTTTTTTACCACACCTTCTAAAGACTCCCATGAAAGGGGACTTCAGGACTGCTTCAGAAGCTGTCAAGAGAACAATAGAATATGTATGTTCAAAGGGGAGTATTTTCATGTGTTTCGTACTGTAATACTCTCATTTAAATTTTCACTGTATTTTTAGATCATACCTCATAATTTAGAAAAATTCAGAAACCCAGAAAAGCAGAGCATCTTTGTGCCAGTTCTCAGACGTGGGCCGTTGCTCCTGCCCACCCCTCACCCACCCCATGGCTCTGTGGGTTCTCTAGGCCCCTCACCCTCGGCCTCCTCCCTTCTTCCTCCTCTCTGTTTTTGCCTGCAAGCTCCCTGCACCTTCTCTCTCACGGTGGCTCCACTAGCCTGGGCCTCCCAGACTGACCCACCCCTGGCTGCTTGGTCCAGGCAGGGTAGGAGCCTGCACACGCCATGTAGCCCCATGTGCCAGCGCTGCCCGGTAACACCTTGGACATTTCTAAGGGCTTTGTCACTGCTGCCAGGGTCACCTGCACTGTTCCTTGTGGAGGTGGGACACCTTGCTTGTCTGCTCCGTGCCGTGTCCTCCGCTGCATAGTCTCCACCCTCCTGTCCTGCCCTTGGCTGTGTCACGGGAGGGGAAATCAGTGGGTGGCTTCCTGCTGGGCCTCCAAGGGAGTTTCCAGGCAGTGTAGTAACTACTGCCCTCTTCCCAGTGCACCTTTAAATGGCTTTCCCTCCTCTCACCTAAACATGGTGGGAAAGTCACACCCTTTGGTGTTTTCTTTTTCTTTCGCACTTAGGTAAGCTGCCCTGGCTGTTTCCCACCTCAGGTGGACAAGCCAGATCTCCTCCAGGGTCCCTTCCCCGGGCTCAGAACGTGCCTCCCAACAACTGTGTAATGCCAACCACAGGGGCCAGGCAGGGTTTCCCCCAGACAAATGGTGTCAAAAGATCCACGTGGACAGCGGAGCAGGAAGGTGCCAAGGACTCAGGCCCTGCTGTCCCCCATGCTGTGCTCAGAGCCTGTCATGCTCTCATGCTGTTGGGGCCCCAGCCCACAACACTGCCCAGGACACTAATCAGTGGTGCTCAGCCCCGTGGTGCATGCTGGCCACCGCTCATGACCTGAGGTATCAACAGTGGTGTCCTCTTTGCCCTCAGGCCTGTGGTGAGGACGAGGTAAGAAGGTAGGTTTTGAAGTGTTCTCGAATGCTGAAAGGTCATGTTTCACTAGGGGTTTTTTTACACTTACCAACAGCCCCAACCAAAGGAGACCACTCATTGTGGTAAGAGGGAAAAGGGTTTATTCAAAGCCACCTCTGGGGAACCCAGTAAGAATAATTCTACAAAATCGTCCAAGTGGATCCTAGGCTCTTATAGGATGTGCTCCGTGCCCAAGTAGACCACAGATTCATACAGGTTGTGCTCAGCCACCCAAATGGACCACAGGCTCTTATAGGATGTGCTCAGCCACCCAAGTGGACCACAGATTCTTAGAGGATGCACTCTGCTGCCCAAGTCAACCACAGACACTTACAGAATGTGCTCAGTGCTGAAGGGGACTACAGGCTCTTACAGGATGTGCTCAGCTGCAGATTTGGGTTGACCGAATGCCTTTACCGCCTGTGGATGGCTGGTGAGTTCTTTGTCACTGATGTTGCACCCGGGGTTCCTTTGTTTCACCCCCTCGGGTCCATACTGTGCCCCTGAGAGGGTCACCAGGACACAGCAGGGCATCAGTGAGGCTGGAGTGTGGTGAGGGGTCTTTAACCTGAAAGGGAGCTGCTTCTCCTCCTGAATTCCCTCTCCTATGGCGCAATCACGAAATACTGGGGAGGAGGTAAAACATTTCCTAAAAACTGACTTTCAAATCCAAAATGCCATCCAGTCTGCTTCGGAAACTGTGAAACCCGTTCACATGCTGAATTTCGTGAGTTCAGTCCCATCTCTTGGGAATATACTGGGCCTGTCGGGTCTAGCTTCCTCTGATGCTGTAGTTTGGATCTTGAGCGTCCCTCAAAGGCCTCATGCATTTCTACTATGGGTTACTGGGAGGCAGAGTTCGGCTAAAAGGTGTGGATGTTTGGGGTTTGACCTGGAGGGTTCTATCAACTTGTTGAGATTGGGGGCACCCAGCGCAGAGATTTCAGAGCTTTGTTAATTGATTTGCCAGCCAGGAAATGAGAGAGGGGCCCAGCTGGAACTCAGTAAAGGAAGAAAGAAGAAACACTGTTGCAGCTTCTGCCTGGGAAAGCCCTTAGGCCTTGCTGGCTCCACCTGCCACGGGTGAACAGCTGCCGGCCGCTGCCTCTGCCATGTGCCTCCACTGTCCACCGCTGCCCCATCAGTGGACTCGGTGTGTGTGAGACCTTCTGAAACTGTGAGCTAAATAAATCTTTCCTCCCTTAAGTTGTGGATGTTGGGGATTTTGTCACAGCAACAAATAAGTGACTAAGGTAGCTGGGGACCATGAGTGAGGAATCTGTACAGCCCCCTGGGGCCTGTGCGCTCTGGGCCTCATGGTCCCTGACTTTACAGATAAAGAACCTGGAATCTTCTCAGGGACTTTCCAGCGACTCAAGCAGGCAGGAAAGCCGCGGAGGCCCGCACCTACCACCTCGCCAGAGCTGGCCTGGCCTGCGGGGTGGCAGGTGTGTCCCTGCCCCAAGGTCACAGCCCTGCTTCCGACCAGTAAGGGAGGTGCGCACCAGCTCTGCTCAGGTTCCCGGGGCCAAGGGACAAGCTGTTGTCTTCAGTACGGCTGCCCCCACAGCCCTAGACACGCCCTCTGACTAATGGTTTATAGGAATCCAATGGGAGGCCAAACCTGCCAGTCAGCCCGACAGGCGCAGAGCGTGGGTCTCACTCGGCCCTGGGCAGCTCAAAGGAGCTGCCATGGGTGTGCCTGGCTCTAGGAGTGGGAGTCCATCCTGTGATGCTCCCCCCTCCTCCTGCCTTGGTCTTCCCAAGGCGCCTCTTGACTACGCAGGGCCTCTGGGAGGCCAGGGCTGGCAGCCCTGCCCTCTGCTCCAGGGCTGATGAGGGCTAGGCAGCGGGCACCTCCGCCCTGAGTCAGGCCGCAGGCCGCCGCACCTCAGCAGTGACTGTGGGTGGCTTCAGACTCCTCTCAGTCTTCCCCGGCTGGTGCTGTCCCTGTGGCCACTGGGCTCGTTCCTCTTTGGCCGCTACCCCTCTCTAGCCCTTCGTGCCCGTTTGTTGCTTTCGTTCCCCCCTCAATCAAGCTCCCCTACATGTCAGTGTACAGGGGGGCGGACACTGAGCCCTTTAGGTCCGTCACTGTGTTTTAGTTCAGTCACCCCGTCCGGCAGCAACTGTTCCCAATGCTGCGTGAGGCCTTTACAAAGCCTGGCGCCTGATGCTCAGAAGCTGGCTCTTTCTCAAAGACCTGATTTCCTCATCACTAGCAAACTCTTAGAGAAGTTGAGATTTGGTGAAACAGTGCATGTTAAGGACAGAAAACAATGTCTGGCCCTTAGAAGCTCTTGCTAGCTCTACCAGTAGTTCTACTGCTATTAGCTACTGTCATTGGTAGGCCTTGGTGGTAGTGCTCATAAGATGTAGTCTGTCCCCCCGGCCCCAGGGGGTCAGTCGGTATTTACAGTGTCCAGGTCTGTGTTGGCTAATCGGAAACCCAGAAGAGCAAGTTCCTAGCGTATCAGGAAAATTCCTGGAGGGTGATGCTTGAGCCTGGGCAAGAGAGCGAGAAGGTTGCAGAGAGGTGTACACACAGAGCTCAGACGTGGGGGAGCAAGGTCGCGGTCAGAGGACGGATGGCTTTGGCCTGCGTGGGCTCCAGGTGGGAAGTAAGACCCTCTAGGGCTTTGAGGGTGGTGGGTGGTAAGAAATCCGGGCATGACCCACTGTTGGATGTTAACCAAGGGAGCCGAAAAGTCAGCAATGACCCCTCAGAAAGGAGAGCAGGAGGCTGGTTCGGAGCGGTTGTCCAGGCAAGTGGGGCTTCCATGGAGGCAGAGTCACGGGACACAGGACGGAGGGCCAGTGCAGGAACTACTCGGCCTGAGGGGCTGAAGGGGGGAAGAGCACCAGGGAAGCCCAAGGGGCACCAGGTATCTCTGGAGCGGCCGGACCAGAAGCGCTGAAGGAAAGGAGGTGTTTTGAAAGGAAGAGGTCTGTTGCGGGTGAAAGGCGGGAGAGGGGTCCAGCAGGGGCGCCCACAGCCCATCTTTGTGGGGTCACGGTGTCAGGAAGAGGTTAGTGCAGGGAGAACAGAGGATACCCAGGACCCGTTGGGAAAGAACCAGCTCAGCGATGGGAGCCTGGGGAGAGGGCTGAGAAGAAGAGAGCGTAGCGGACGAGGGGTGGTCAGCATCCTCCCTGAGACGAGAGCAGGAGGGTGTCCAGCCCCGCGATCAGAGGGGGCAGGTGTGCGCAGTGTCTGGGGGCCTGGGGACAAGGATGGTCGCAGCAAAGTGCGGTTGAGGGGTGAGAAGGGTGGTGGGCCCGGGGTCCGACCAGGAGTCGGGCTGGGAGAAAAAGCAGGAGCTGCAGGGAGACAGAGGGTTCACGGCGGGTGGCGTGTGTTACAGCAGCGAATCATGTTTGTGCATGTGTACAGGTTTGTGCCGAGTAGAGCTAAGGGTGTTATTTTTTTTAAGGGCGGTGGCACACAATGAGCCCAGCACTCTGAGAGGCTGAGGCGGGAGGATCCCAGGTTTGAGCCTAGCCTGAACAATGTAGTAACTCAGAAAAGCCCTGTGGTCGTAGCTCCAGTGTGAAGGCCCTGGGTTCAATCCCCAGTATCAGAGCAGGGTTTGGGGCAGAAGCTAAGGACAGAGAGAGGACGATGCCGGTGGACAGGCTTCTGAGAAAGGCGGACCAGAAAGGCAGAGGGTGCAGGGAGGGAGAAGCGCGCTTTCAGGAGAGGCAGGCGAGAGGGAGTGGACGCCTCCTCCTGCCCTGCTGTTTCCCCCCAGCCTCGCTCCAGGGGCTTGGGCTTCCTGGTTAGGACCAGGGTCCTTGCCGCTGGCATCCCGCCCTCTGGCCTGTTTTCTGCCAAAAACTCAATGCAGTAAGTTCATATGGAGAGTGACCCCAAGGGAGTTTTGTTCGCAATTCATGTGCAGAAAGTGACCATTTGGGAAAAATTTTTCAAAGAAGGCTGGGAGGGGGAGGGCAGCCAGCGTCAGGGCTCATGGAGGCTTGGTCGGGACACTGGTACACAGCCCCTCCACCCCAGGCCGTAGGCTGCCTCTCCCACCTGGCCCTCCCCAGCACAGCCCCTGCCAGGAGTCGCCCCGTTGCCCAAGAGCTAACAAAGGTCACGTGGCACTAGGTCTTTTGGGTTCCTCAGCCTCCACAACGCCTCTCAGCTGAGCAACAGGCCAAGAAAAACCAGAGAGCAAGTGAAAAAACCAGTCGTGCTCTGCCCAGGGAAGCAGGTGACAGTGCGACAGCCACCCCGCCTTCCTCACCTTCCTCGGTGTCTCCCCGTGGAGGAGGAAGCCGCTTCCGAGGTGCCATCCAGCGCTGCTCTGCAGGGAGCTGCCGGACCCCTGGGACAGCCACCATGGCCCAAGGTAGGTGAGGGGAGGGGGCGGGGGCTGGGGCTGGGGACAGGGCCAGGTCCAACCGGCTTCCTGTCCTTCCCGGACACTAGGGGGCCTTTTGGTGCCTTGCTACCCTGGAAGGGGCTGGACCCCAGGCTTGAGATTGCCTCCGGATTCTAAAGTTGTGTGCCTGCCCCTGCCTTCCCCCTGACCTCGCCGTGGGGGGTCCCTCTGTCCTTCCCCAGCAGGGGGTCTCCTCTTCCTCTCAGCTCAAGCTTCTGCCTTACCTTCTCTCAGGGTCCCCCCTCCTCTGTAGCCCGCTGCAGGACGATTAGCTGGGTGGGTGCCCTTCACAGGGACAGGCCTCTGACTTGCTGCACAAATACGAGACCCTGACCTTTGCTCACTATTTTTTTTGTGTGTGTGTTTAAGTGCGTATAGCTGTTCTTGTCTGCAGAAATACATGAATACATAGCTGATGTTAAAAAAGTAAACTGTAATTACCGATAAAGCTATCGTGCCCTGACTTTGGTTCCAACCCAGCCTCGCCTCTGCAGTGACCACGGCTGCTAGTCTGTTCTCTAGGCGGTGACAGGCATCTGCCTCTCCTCAGTGTAGCACCGAGGATCCGCAGGGACAACTTTTAAAAAAATATCCACAGTATCAACACACTGTATGTGTCTTCCTACAACTTGATTTTTTTTTTTTTCACTTAAAAGATAGCCTTGGAACTTTGCTCATGCCAGTTACTACAGATGTATTTTACTGTTTTTCACTGTATAATATTTCATAGTATGTGTGTAAGTGACATGTTTTCCCAGTCCTGTATTGGTGAGAACTTAGGTTGTTCAGTTGTGGGGCTAGAGGAATAGCACAGTGGTCACAGCACTTATGTAGCAAGTGCAAGGCCTTGAGTTGAATTCCCCAGCACCACATAAGCTGGGTATGGTGGTGCAGTCCTGTAATCCCTGCACTCGGGAAGCTGAGGCAGAAGGATTGCCAGCCTGGACTCCAGTTCAGGACCAGCCTGGATTTCGTCCCCTGTCTCAAAAGAAGAAAAGAAACCAATTGTCCATTTGTATGAGCAAGATTACAGTGAGCACACATCCTCTGTACTCAGGAGGGAGCATCTCTCCAAGACGATGTGGAGACCACTGACCTTAATAGCTCTTCCTAGCATCCCCTTGCTAGTTCCCTGGTCATCTCACCTAGTTCTCACTTCACATCAAGAGCAAAGATGCCCAGTAGAAAACCACACTCCTGTTCCAGTACGTGGTGTTCCTCACGTTCTAGGTGGAGATGAACTTGACCCTGGGTACCCAGACACGTGGCTGTGGCTTTGCTGCCCTGCACGCCGGCCAGCCTGGGTCACAGTCGGTCGACTGGTCTTGGAAAGGGCTGAGCTTCTTTCTCCAGTACAAGTAGTCAGGCGAGAGCCTCCCACCACCGGTGCTGGGATGTTCTTTCTGGGCATGAGTGAAGCCAGCAGTGTGGCCTTTGCACTCAACCACATCCCTGGCCCTGTTATTTTTCCTAAAGTTCTTGATTTTGAGACAGATTCTCACTAAATCACTGAGTTGCCCCAGCTGGGCTCAGACTTGCGATTCTCCTGCCTCATCCTCCACCCAAACATTAGTTTTGTCTCCTCCAAGTGTGGCAGGCCCACCGCCCAATCTCCCCAAGCCTGTGGGAGGGCTACCTGAGATAACTGTCCCCGGGGTCCTGGCACAGTCCCAGTGCTGAGTAGGCAGGCCCCGGACACAGCGTGAGTGAATCTGGGATCTGAAATAAGCCTAGCATGACGCTGCAGGCTTAGAAGTGTCTCTGAGCGTCTGCCACAGACTAATGGTCCTTCCAGTTCTCCTGTAGTGACAGAACAAGCTCTTTCATGGGAACGATGTATGCGGAACTGGAGAGGCTAGGAAGGCGCGCCTGAGTGGGATTGGTGCAACTGGCATGTAGCGGCTGCACTGAGCACCACAGCTCTGCCCGGGAAGGGCACCCTTGGGAGGGCCTTGGTGTGGTCAGAGCCTTGCAAGCGCCTCTGCTACCTAGTTCCAACATATTTTTATCACCTCAAAAATAACCCGATCTACCCCTAGCAGCTCCCCCCCACCCTCCCTGGCCCCTGACAAAGCCCCATCTACTTTATTCTGTCCCTGTGAGTCTGCCTGTTCTGGGCATTTCATATAAATCGCAACATACAGCTGTGTCCCTCTGCGTCCAGCTCTTTCACTGAGTATAGTGTTTTCTTAGCTGCCATATTATGTGTGTGTTTTTATTTACACGTCACATTGAGATCATCTTTCCTTCGCTTCCTCCCACCCCGCGGCATGATGGCTGCGGGCTCGCCTTACAGTGGGCTCCACGTCCCCTCCTAGGCAGGCCACACTCCCTTACTTCACCACCTGCCGGCCGTGCTGTGTCCCTGCCTCCCCATGGTGTCCTGTTTCCACTTTGGGCTGCTGTGGACATTCATATATGTATCATAGGTTTTGCAGGAATGTCTAGTTTTCATTTTCCTTGGAAATACTTGAGGGCCAGGTTGTTGGGTGACATCTACCATTTCCAGGAAGGGCGCTTCTCCTCTGTGTGCTGCGCCATTTTACAAACTACCAGGCACATGTGGGGGTTCCAGCTTCTTCACACCCTCCCCACACTCACGGCTGTCGGTCGCAGGCCGCAGCCATCCTGATGGGCGGGAAGTAGCCTCTCATTTGTACGTCCTTAATGACTAATAGTATTGAGATCATTTCATGTGCATATTGGCCTTTTGCTTTTTTTTGAGAAAAGATCTTTTCATGTCTGTTGCCATATTTATTTATTTAGATAGAGACAAGGTCTCAGTCTGTAGCCCAGGCTGGCCTCAAGGCCATGGAAATTCTCCTGCCTCAGCCTCCTGAGGGCCTTGTGCTTGCTAGGTAAGCTCTGTCACCACTGTGCTGTTCTTCCAGCCTGCCCATTTTATAGTCTTAGATTCACATGTCCGCAAGCACTGCTTCCCATCAAAAGACTGAATGGGTCAGCATGATGAGCCACCAGCTAAAGCCACCAAACGGGTGAAGACCCTGAAAGAAGTCTGGTCACACTGGGGCAACTTGGACTATACATGGGAAACCGGAGAGTTCCAGGACATTTTTGTTTCGAGTTGTGTTATCGACAGCCAGGCCTTCATTACTGATGCAATTTACAAATGTGTTCTCAAGTTCTGTGGGTTATCCATTCACCTCCTTTGTGATGTTCTTGAAATAAAAAGTATTTTGATAAAGTCCAATTTATCTTTTTTCTTTTCTCACTTTATTTTTTGAGATTGAATCTTGCTCTGTAGCCCAGGCTGGTCCTGAACTCACTATGTAGCGCAGGCTGGCCTCGAACTCTTTGCAATCCTCCTGCCTCAGCCTCCCGAGTGCTGGGATTACAGAATTGTGCCACCACACCCAGCTATATGTGGTGCTGGGGAATTGAATTCAGGTCCTTGTATTTGCCTTAACCACTGTGCCATTCCTCCAGCTCCCCTTATTTTTTTTGTGAAGTATTTTTATCACAAGAAGGATTGGATTTTGTCAAGTACTTTGGTTCACTTGATTTTTAACATCCTAATACAGCCAAGAAAAGGCCGCTAGCTTTCTGTCCTTATTGGCTTACAACTGGTGATGGAAAACAGACCAAAAATAATGGCTAAGGAAAAGATCTGAGTACTTCATGCTGAATGGGAAAGTCGTAGTGTCTCAGTAAAAATGTGCTGGCATAAATGAACAGGTGTATGTGACGTGGGAATTAATTCCTGGTAAGCAGTAAGATTCACAGTGACTCCATGTAGAAAGATAGCTGGGGAATGGGAAGACAGGTGGGCCAGCTAGCGCAGGCCTTACGGGGAGGTGGGTCTTGGAGGATGGGCAGAATTTGGTTGAACAGTAAAGGGGTGCAACTGAGTTGCGGCTATGAGACCAAACACTCAGGGAGTTGTACCACTGTCTGGGGACACAGTGGCTGGAAGGAAGGGCCCATGCTGGGAGTGGCGAGAAATAGTGAGAGCCGGTAGGCAAGTCCTAAGGGCCAGGTCAGGGGATGCTCTTATTCTACGGTTAACTGTAGTGTGTCTTAGAACTTTTAAAGTGAAAGAGTATTGTTTTGAGGGAAAGCAACCAGTAATGTGTTAAGAGGAGATGGTGGCAGGGAGAGCCACAGGGGCAGACCTGCTGGGGGCGACTCTGGCCACTAGAACAAGGTGAGAAGAATGGAGCATGTGCACAGGGAAAGGGACACAAGGACACATTCTGACGGAAGACGTGAAAGGTCTTGACACACGAAGGGATGTAGGCTGGGGAAGGGGGTGGGTCGATCCTCTTGCAACCTGAAGGCTATGGGCCCACCTCTGGGTTACTGAGGACCAAGGCAAAACCGAACAGGAAGATGGAAGCCGACTCCTTCTGAGAGATGCATTGAAGACCACTGAGCTCAGCCTGTCTGTTAGCAGAAGCTCTAGAGGCCAGGAGTAGAATTTTCTTTGACTTTCTTCAGCATTGAAGCTCCCAGGAAATTGGATACGTAGGACTGACGGTGGTCAGAGAGTCAGAGTTGCTGAAAGTAGGACAGATAGCCCAGGGACAGTTAACCTAGGGACAGCTAACCCAAGGACCAGCTCCCAGGCTTGGAGGCCAACATGGGGACAAGTGAGACAGTTAACTTCAGGCCAGGAGCGTAGCTGTTGGAGCCAGACAGGAGCCAAAGGCCATGTGCCCCAGGGGGCTGGAGGGAAGAAGAGGATAGAGGGACAAAGAAGTAGGGGACCAGGGGAAAGGGAAGAAGGGGAGCTTGCCGTCCTGGAGCCTCAAGCGGCTCTCGTCCCTGCCCTGCCAGGCTGGCACTGTGAACTCCACTTCCCACCGTGGACACTGAGGTGCATGCCCAGGATGGGACGGAGTGGATTGGACCAGACTCCGCAGCCCTGTCCTTTTGCCTGCCCCAGGCTGCTCCATGGCAGGGCTCGAGGTGGCCTTCATAGACCTCCAGAGCTACTGGAACAACGTGCGCCACCACACCCAGGACATCAGCGTGGACCACCTCATTGTTCGCAGGGGCCAGGCCTTCAAAATCACCCTGTACTTCAGAAACCAGGGCTTCCAGCAAGGCCTGGATGACATCATCTTTGTGGCTGAGACTGGTGAGCACTTCGAGCCTGTGTGTGTGTGTGTGTGTGTGTTGCAGGGGATCTTGGCGGGCTGGAAGGTCACTGACCGAATCTCAGCTCTGCTTGCCTCCCAGGACCCCTGCCGGACCTGGCCAGAGGGACTCGGGCAGTGTTTAGCCTGGCCAGCCATGGTGGCCCCAGCCCCTGGGTGGCCTCCCTGGAGAGCGCGGGGGCCACCCACCTGGAGGTGAGCTTGTGCGCACCGCCTGTGGCGCCTGTGGGCCGGTACCGCCTGAAGGTTCGCATCGACGCCTTCCAGGGGTCTGTCGCCTACCAGCTTGGGGAGTTCGTCCTGCTCTTCAATCCCTGGTGCCCAGGTGAGCAGGTGTCCAAGGGACATGGGGTTGGTCGATCACGTCTGCGGCAAAGGCCACATCCTACTTCTTGGCCGCCCGCAAACCTCCTGGTCCCTTAAACTCAGCATCCACCCCAACCACCTACAGAGCAAGGACACTTTATTACTTACTTAGAATTTTAAAATTATGAACCCAATAGTCTTAAATAGAACACTATTAGAATTAAGTTTCACTGCCATTAACAGCGGTCTTCATCATAAAACTTTTGTTTACCTGAGTTTTTCCTGTTAATTAATTATTTATTTTCGTACTGGAGGCTGGACCCAAGGCCTTCGTGCTGAACTACATCCCCTGCCCTTTATTATTTATTTTATTCTATTTTATTTTAGTTTTTATATTTTGAGACAGGATCTCCCTCTCTAGCCCAGGATGGCCTTAGACTCATGGCAATCCTCCTGTTTTAGCCTCCTGTGTGCTGCGATTACAGGCATGTGCCACCATGCCTGGTTTATGTGGTGCTGGGGAATGGAACTCAGGTACTTAGTGCTTGACTTAGACTTAGAGCTTGACTGAGCACTTGCTAGGCAAGTGCTTTAACCGCTGAGTCATTCCTCCAGCCCCTATTCTTTTTACTTTGAGACAGGGTCTTGCTAAGGTGTCCAGGTTGAGTTCAGACTTTCAGTTCTCCTGCCTCAGCCTCCCAGAGTGCTGCCATGCCTGATCTGTTTTTTTTTTTTCATTTTAAAAATAATAAACATATTACATTGAATTTTTGAGTAATGAAGTAAAAGATAAAAAGAAGAAAGGGAAAAAAGGAAGGAAGGAAGGAAGGAAGGAAGGAAGGAAGGAAGGAAGGAAGGAAGGAAGGAAGGCAGGCAGGCAGGCAGGCAAGGGCCCCATCTCCAAATTACACTCTCTTGCAGAATCCCTGTGAACATTCTTTTGTGTAGCTTATAACAGAATTGTCTACTTAGTCAAATATGCAAGCCTGTGTGTGTCTACAGGATTCCACAGTGGGATTTTCTAAGCCTGCCGCTCTCCCATTTATGTTAAGCATTCAACTTAAGCATTCAGCTCTGGACATCCCGCCCTATTGGAACATTTTCTCTTAACAGCTACCATCATTCCACTGCTTGAAGCAAATGTTTGCAAGTAGTCCCTTTTTTCTGGGCATTTTTGACATTTGTCTTGTACAATTAAAGCCACAACAAGTGTCACAGCAGCGCCTGTCCCACAGGCCAGCTGAACCTCCCGGGTGGGGCAGGTGCGTGGACAGCCCTGAGGACAGAGCGGCAGGGGAGGGAGGGGAAGAAAGGCGCTGGGAGTGGGAGATGAGCCTGCGTACTTTGGGCCATCCAGCTCTTCCTTAGAGGTCACCTCCTCCCACCCTCCCTGGGCCTGCTGACTTCTCCCAGGGCACCTCCCAGCTCAGTTGCCCAGAGCGCAGGACACTCGCTCACTGGCCAATGAAGAAGCTCCTGGCCAAGGAGGCCAGTTGTTGCGCTCTAGGTGTGGGTGTGTGTTTCTGTCTGTCTAGCACACACAGGCATACACGCATAGATGCACGTGCACACCCGTGCACATACACACACACACACATGCAGACATGTCCATCAGGACCTCCATGTGTGTGGCTTCTGAAGTGCCACGAGGCCCATCTGAGCAGTGGGAAGGACTCTGGCTTCTTTCCTGAGCTTGCACCAGCCCCTGTTCCCGGGGAGCCTGGGCAGGGACTGGTAGAGCCTGCAGCTGCCCCAGCTAGGCCTAGGGTATGGGCTGGGAGGACCCGGCCTGTAAACTCAGGGCTACAATCCCTCAACCACGAGCCCGTAGCTTCTCAGCACATGAGTCCAGACCCTCCATGAGACAGCCCTGGGCAGGACCCCCGGCCTCGGCAGCAGCAGCCCCTGTGCCCGGCGCTCCCCCTCCCTGATTGCATCTCACGTGGAGGCAGGGCCTTAGCCTCAGGGGTGCTAGGACGCTTCCAGGATTCTGTGGAGGACCCTGTCCCTGTGCCCTTCTGTCTTAACTTTGAAAGCAAAAACTTTCATGTCATAAAAGCAACACATACACAGAAAAATCTGGAGAAAGCCAGTGTGTGAAAAGAAAAACAGAAACATTTGGTGTGGATGTGGTCCAGAGATTTCGAATCCCGCGCGTATCTACATGTCAATGGAAGTTGCTTACGCTAGTATCGCTGTTTTGCAACATGCTGCAAATGCATTATATGTAGATTTCCACACCCATATGTGTCACCTGTATAAAGTTCTGCGGTGACAACACATGAAAGCTGCTTAACGAGTCCCCTGAGCAGTGTGTTTGGACTGTCTCCACATCGTCAGAGCTAGAAACCACATGCAGACAAACAGCATGGCACCTAAATCCCCGTGCCTAACCTAAACACTCCTCTTAACTTAGTTCCCAGAGCCCGAGTGGTGAGGCCAGAGCGTCACTTGAGTTCCTGTTGCTCTCTTCCAACCAAAATTAGTCCAGTTGCACAGGAAGCAGGAGAGCCCCATGCTCAGACCTGAGCTGCGTACTTGGGTGTGGTGTGGCAAGTCACTTAATCACTTTTGAGCCTGTTTTCTCAACTTGAAATAGGACCAGGGCGTAAATAGGTTCTGTAAACCAGGAACTTTCACCAAAGGCAAATTTTGCTACTCCACTCACTGTTCTGTGGAGCCAGTGGCTAGGGCTGGAGCGGGGTCTCCCAAGACCCACCCTCCCTGCGCCTGTGGCACGTGTTCAGCTTCCAGGACTCTATAGGGCTGGTCCTGGGGCAGGCAGGACCCAGGTAAGAGATGATGGGGACTTCGCGTCCTCCCCCTCTGCTCCCCAGAGGATGCTGTGTACTTGGACAGCGAGCCCCAGAGACAGGAGTATGTGGTGAGCGACTATGGCTTCATCTACCAGGGGAACAAGAGCTGGATCCACCCGTGTCCCTGGAACTTCGGACAGGTGAGTCCAGCCCGCTGGGCTCGGGGCTCAGTGGCTGGAGCAGTGGGGGGATGCACTACTGACAGTACTACACAGTACCAGGAAGGCGAGGTATGAGACTCCGGGTTGTTGGAGGAGTGGCTGGACAATCGGGTCTAAGGGAAGGGTAGCTAAGGGCAGCCCACCCAGACCCCCACAGAGTGCAGAGCCCCGTCACAACAGCAGTGAGGGTGCACGTCAGTTTTATCTATGAAACTGCTTTAGCCAGGCCTAGGGGCGCAGGCCAGTCATCCCAAAACTCCAGGAGGCTGAGGCAGGAGGATCTCAGGTTCACACTCAACCCAGGCAACTTAATGACGTAGTAAGACCCTGCTTCAAAATCAAAACTAAAAATTGAGCTGAGGATTGTAGCTTGTTGCAAAGGCCCTGGATGCGATCTTTGGCACCACAGACAGTAACACCAACACCAGCTGTGTTTCCAGGGGCGTGTCCTTTCCCACTCGCTGACTTCACCCTCACACCCCTGGTCACTGCCAAGCACCGGCTCTGCCACACAGAAGGGGACTCGCCCTTTCACGGCTCAGCCACAAGCAGGGCCGATGAGCAGCACTGTGTCTCTCTCCTGATGACTGTTGCCACTTTGTAATTAGCTAATTAATAAGATGGATCTCATTATAAAAGAAGTCACACAGTTGTTTTTAAAATATTGTGAAGAGACCTTACAAAATTGGGTACCTGGAACATGAAGGTCACCCAGAATGCTGTCACCACCTGGTATGTGTTTCTCTATACTTGTTCTAAAACATGTGTTTTGTTATGTAAAAATTGTGTGCTCATTTCAATGCTCAACAACTCCTGTCTCTGGCTGGTGGAATGGCTCAGCTTTTAACGTGCTATGTCAAGCACTAGGTACCAGAGTTTGATTCCTGTAATTCCAGCACACCTGTAATCCCAGCACTCACGAGGCTGAGGCAGGAGGATTGCCTTGAGTCCAAGGCCAGCCTGGGCTACAGAGTGAGACCCTGTCTCAAAAAAAAAAAAAAAAACAAAACAAAACAAACCCTCCTGTCTTTATGAGGGTGTGCCTTCGGGGCTCTGCCCCAGCCGGTGCTTGGGATGGTACATTTTAGGCTCAGTCACAGCACTAGCAGCCCTGCGGGAGGGAGGGGGCCAGCATGGACCACTCAGAAGGGTGTCATCTTGGACACCATGGAAGGTCCCCATGGAACCTTGGGCCAGCCCAATACAGAGTCCTTTCTGAACTTGCCCAAATAGAACAACCCACACAGCCTTCAGGCCCAGCCTGGGCCCAGTAGAGGGCAGCTAAGAGGAGCCCCAGCAGCCTGGCAGGCTCCACCTGGGTCCCCAGCTCCTCGCTCCTAGGGCAGGTGGCATCCCAGGACCCAGGACAGGACAGGAGTTATGGGCATCCGTGACAAGCGGTTGCTCCCTCCCTCCCCGCCGCTCTTCTTTGGTAAGTGTGCACCGGGCACCTGCTCTGTGCCAGGCAGCGTGCTACATGCTAGAGCTATGGAAATGGAGCAAACACTGGCCCTGATCACATGGTGCAGCAGGGACCCAGACCATGCACAGGTCACCATTAGGCCGGATGTGGGAAGATGGAGAGAGATCGAGGCACAGAGGGCTCGGGGAGCAGGAGGGAAGCTCTTGCTTGGGCTGAGTCAGCCCCGTGGGCACAGGGCAGACATGAGCAAGAACGTGAAGGCCAGAGAGGGCCCGGCCTGGGGCTGGGGATACAACCAGTTGGGTGTTGCTAGACCAAACAAAGCCCATGAAGTGGGGTGAAGAGTGGAGCCGACAGGACAGGGCAGGTCTGAGCGGGACATGGTGACTCCTACAGGAGTCGGGCCTTTGATTTTCTAGGTCACAGGGGCCTTTGGATATTTTTTGTTTGTTTTTAAGACAGGGTCTCGCTCTGTAGTCCGGGCTGGTCCTAAGTCATTACATAGCCCAGGCTGGCTTTGAACTCGCAGAAATCCTCCTGCCTCAGCCTCCTGAGTGCCGGGATTACAGCTGTGTACCACCATGCCCAGCTGGGAAATTGAACTCAAGGCCTTGTGCTTCCTAGGCAAGCACTTTAACCATTGAGCTATGCCCACAGCCCACCCACCCCCCTACACATACACTTTAAAGTACAAAAGTGAGCTGGTTAGAGTGTCCCTTGGGAAGATGGATCAGAAAAGCCTAATTTTATCTATCGGATGTCCACTGGGTGGAGGACAAGAACCCAGGGATGCAGCACTAAGCTGGCCTGCGGTTCAGGGTGGGCCTCTGTGATGTGGCCTCCTGTAGGCCTGGTGGACCAAGAGGATCCAGGCTGCCTTAGGCAAGAGGTTCCATTCATCATGTGTGTCTGAGTTAGTCCTGAGCCACACGGAATTGTGGAGCCCATGGGACCACGGCTCGTTTGGACCCTCACCTCAGCATGGCAGGGCCACAGAAGGGTGCGTGAGAAGAGGCAGCTGGTTTTAGCAAAAACATCCCAGGAGCCAAGGAGTAGAGAGTGGTTGCGGAGGGTAGTGGGGAGGGAAAAGGATATTTCAGTCTGGCAGACTTGTGGGGCAGGGGGAGCCCCTCAAAGAAGGGGATGGAGGGAAGGATTTGGCTTCTGGGCACTCTGGGGGTGGGTTGTGAGCCCAGAGCTCCAAAACCCCACACCTGCCTGGGAAGCAGTTCATGGTTGTTCTGTTCGTACCTTCCACTGGTTTGCTGGTGAGGGGTCAGGTTCACCTCCTTTCTCTGCCTCTCCTCTTGCAGTTTGAAGAGAGGATCCTAGACATCTGTCTGGAGCTTCTAGACAAGAGCCTGAACTTCCAGGTGGACCCAGCCATGGACACTGCCCTGCGGGGGAGCCCGGTGTACCTTAGCAGAGTGGTGTGCGCCATGGTGAGGTCCCGGTGCACCCCGGGTGGGAGGAAGCTCTGTGGGGGACTGTCCCCTCCCAACTGCCCCAGCAGGCGAAGGTAGGGACCCCTGGAAACACTTGGGATGAGACTGCCATTACAATGTAGATCATGAGGGTTCTCAGCTGAGCTCTGAGCTGTCAACACCTGGGCGTAGGCATCACCACTAGTAATCCCAAATGGCCTGTGTTGGGAAAAGGTGAGTGTTGCTCCAGTGAGGGACATTCTCCTGTTATTGCTGAATTTTCTTTGTTAAGTGTTTTTTGAAGGCCCTAGAGCCAAGCTCCAGCTTTGAGATAGTAACAGAAACCGTACTTAGCAGGGGAGCCCCAGTCAGAGTAGCTGGCCGCTCCCCACAGCCTCGCCCCAGGACTGGGGTCCCCGGCTCCGCAAGATCAGAGAGCTCCTGTGACTCAGCACCCAGGGCCTCCCACGCGCCCACGGCACAGCTCGCTGGGGACAGGGTGCTCCTCATGCTTCTGCTCACGGCTCCTCACTAGATCAACAGCAATGACGACAATGGCGTGCTCAATGGCAACTGGACTGAGAATTACGGGGACGGCGTCAACCCTGCCGAGTGGACGGGCAGCGTGGCCATCCTGAAGCAGTGGCACGCCTCGGGCTGCCAGCCAGTGCGCTATGGGCAGTGCTGGGTCTTTGCGGCCGTCATGTGCACAGGTAGGGGCTGAAGGGGACCGGAAAGATGAGGAGTATGGTGGGGCCCTGGGGCCCTGCGGGCTGCTCCTCCCAGCCTCCCCAGGGGACTGAGGAGATGTCACATCTCTTGCCTCAGCTTCACACATCTGAGCTCATTCCCACCTGTTTTGGAATTGCTCGCATCCCTAGATCTGGCACCGTCCCTTCTTCTCAGCTTGGGCTCAGAATATTCCTTTTTGCTCCAACTTTATTCCTTTTATTAGTATGCATTTTCAATACATAATAATTACATTCAACTCTTGAAACTGGTGCAACACACATCACACCTGGTCATTTTACTTCTCCCCTTCCCACTCTCCATTCACCAGCCTCTTTCTCGACGAACTCTATCCCTATTTTCTTTTATCTCTCTTTAATTTTATTCTTTTACCTATTTATGCCTTGTTTTTTTCAATTTAGAGAAACCATGTGATATTTAACCTTCTGTATCTGATTCATTTTAAGTATGATGGTCTCAAGGTGCATACGTTATCCTAAAAATGACTTAAACTGATCTTTGTGGCAGAGTAGTACTCTGTAGTGTAAACACACCACATCTTTATCCACTCATCTGTTGCTGGGCATTATCAGCTGCTTCCAAGATTTAGTTATTGTAAGTTGTGCTGCTGTACATGGGTATGCGTGGGTCACTCTTGTGTGATGACTTTAACACTTTGGGGAAGATCCCCAAAAGAAGTATAGCTGGGTCAAATGAGATGTCTAGTTTCATTTATTTTTTTCACAAAATCTCGATATGACTTTCCATAGTAATTGTACCAGTTTGCAATCCCACCAGCAATGTAGGAGTGTTCCTTTAGCTCTGCAGCCTGGCCAGCATTTTTTAGTTTTTTTGAGTTCTTGGTAAAAGCCATTCTTACTGGAATCAGGTGGAACCTCTGTGTTGTTCGCATTTGCGATTTCTCTAATTCCTAAAGTTGCTGAATATTTTTTTGTGTGCACTTACTTGCCATTCAAACTTCTTCTGAGAACTGTCCATTCAATTGCACATTTTTTGACTGATTTTTATTTTGGGGGTCTAAATTTTTCAGTTCTTTGTATATTTCAGATATCAGCCTTCTACCAGGTCTCTCTTTGCTCTGTGGATCGTCTCCTTTGCTGTGCATAAGCTTTTCAATTTGACGTAATCTCAGTTTTTGATTCTTGGTATTTTCTCATGTGCTTTGGGTGTCTCATTGGGAAAGTCCTTGCTACCCCTGTGTCTTCAAAGCTTTTGCCTGTTTTATCTTCCAGCAGGTCCAGCATTTCCATTTTAATGTCTAGCTCTTTGGTTTACTTTGATTTTGGCACATGGTGAAAAGTGTGGGTCTAGTTTCGTTCTTCTGCATGTGGCTAGCCAGGTTTTCCAGAACCACTTGTTAAAGAGGCTATCTTTACTCCAGTATATGTTTTTGGCCTCTTTGTCAAAGACCAGATGGATGCAGGTGCCGGGTAGGGTTATTTCTCCATCTTCAGTTCTGGTCCATTTGTCTACCTAGCTGCTTTTGTGCCGATATCATGTGGTTTTTGTCCCTGTTGCTTTGTAATACATCATGATAGCTGATATTGTGATGACTCCTGCTTTTGTCTTGTTGCTGAGGATTGTTCTGGTTATTCTGGGTTTCTTCTGATTCCATAGAAATTTTAAGATCATTTTTCCCAAATCTGAAAAATGCTCTTGATATCTTGATTGGGATTGCAGTGAATCTGTGTCTCGGTTTTGGTAGTATTATTAGCATTTTGATGATGTTGGTTCTTCCCTCCAGGAACAGAGGATGTCTTCCCATTTTCTAAAATTCCCTTCAATTTCTTTTTTCAGAGTAATCCAGTTTTCAGCGTAGGTCCTTCACTTGCTTTGTTAGGTTGATTCCTAGGTATTTAATTTTCTTGGAGGTGACTGTGATGGGACTGTTTTTCTGATCTCTTTCTCTGTGTTTCCATTGTTGCTGTAGAGGAATGCTGCTGATTGTTGTGTACTGGTTTTATATCCTGCCATCTGGCTGAATTTGTTTGTTCTTAGAGTTTTCTGGTAGAGTTTTTGGGATCCTCTATATAGAGTAAATGGTCATGTCAACCTCAGATAAGAACAATTTTTTATAGGCTAAAATTAAGAGACTACCAAATGCCAGTAGGGGCAAGGTAAGGTTTCTTTGATTGTAGCCAAGATGTTATTAGAGCCTGGCTGTCCCTGGACTATGGGTGAGTCTGCAGAGGGCAGCCCAAGCAAGCTTTACACGAAGTTTATATAGAGGATGTTACATCATCACATACATCATACATAGCAACCAATCATAACCTGACACCTAGCCGTCATTCTTGGCTGGCTGTCCTATTATTATAAAGCATCCAATCACATTCTGATGTTTTCCCATTACCTTTGGTGGGCTGCATTAGCCTTTCGGTGCGCTGTTCCTGACATGAAGAACGTGACTCTCGAGAAATACATGACTCTCACAAAATACGTGATTCTCGCAAAATACATGACTCTTGGCAAGTTGCCATGGAGTCAAGGGAAGGGGAAGAGGTCGAGCCTCTGCCCTTATCATAAGACTCCAGAGCCATCCTGACAAGTGCACAAGCCAGGCTCCGAGGCGAGACGGGCGGCCCTTAAAGATGAACTCAGCAGACTGTCTGACTTAAAAATTTTAGCTTGAACAGCAAACTCTAGCTCACACAGCAAACTCATAACCTGAATAGCACAATCACCACAAAATGGAGTCACTAGCGTACTTGCCGTCTGAGTTACGTCACTTCACACCCTGGTTACAGAAAATTATGAAATTACAAAAGTGTACTAATGTTGGCAGTGTACTAGCACAGTTTGATATTTTCCTTTCCTATGTGTATTTCCTTTATTCTGTTCCCTTTCCTGATTGCCCTGGCTAGTCACCAGCACTATGCTGAATAGAGGAGGAGAGAGTGGATACCCTTTTCTTGTTCCTGATTTGAGTTCCCAGTTTTTCCCCTTTTAGGTGATGCTGGCAGGGGGACTGTTATAAATTGATTTTATCAGCTGGAGGTCCTTACATTCCTGTTTTCATCAGGGTTTTTATCATGAACGGATGTTGGATTTTGTCAGAGACTCAGCTTATGTGTATTGGAATAATCGTGTGATTTTTGTCCTTCCTTTTGCTTATGTCCTTGATTCCATGGGATGAAGCCAATTAGATCATAGTTCATGGTCTTTTTAATAATTTGTTGCATTCTGTTTGCAAGTGTCTTGTTAAGGATTTGGGGGGGTTTTGTTTTTGTTTTTTGAGACAGGGTCTAGCTCTGTAACCCAGAGCTGGTCCTGAACTCATTATGGAGCCCAGGCTGTCTTCGGACTCACAGTAATCCTCCTGCCTCAGCCTCCCAAGTGCTGGGATTATAGGTGTGTGCCACCAAGCCCAGCTTATGTGGTGCTGGGTAATGGAATTCTGAGTACTTGCTAAGCAAGCATTTTAACTGCTGAGCCATTCCTCCAGCCCTCCTTAAGGATTTTTTGCATCTATATTCCTTAAGGAGATCAGCCTGAAGTTTGCTTGTTTTGTTAAGTCTTTGTTTTTGGAATCAGGATAATGGCAGCTTTCAGGAAGGAGTTGAGCAAGCTTCCTTCTCTTTCAACCTCACGGGAAAGTCTGAGACGCATCTTGATAGCTCGCCTCTGAAGGTCTGCTGAGAGACTCAGAATATCCCTAAGAACAGAATGACCCAGGAGACTGACCGGGAATTGTCTAGGTCCAAAAGAGAAATGAGATGAAAGATCAGATAACGCGAACCCTTCTGAATTGGACTGTGTCCTCCTGAGCAGAGTCGGGCTTACCTGATGTGCGTGTGGAGGGGAGTCACGCATCTGGGCCGGGGCTTTTGGGCTGGAGCAAACTGGCAGCCCAAATAAAATGACCTTGAAGGTGGGTTGTCACCAGGTCTGAAGAGCTGGCAGGGAGTCAGAGGATGGAGCCAAAAGGGAGATCTGCCCTTCAGATAGGGAGCTGGCAGACGTTCCTGGAAGAGAAATGATAAAGACCCTGAGTAAAGACAGCGACGGAAGCCAGGAGGAGCAAGCGGGAGCCTGGGGCCCATCTGGAGGGAGGTGACACTGGAAAGGAGCCACACACTGAAGATGGCAGCTTGGCCAGTCCGTGCTCTGCTCCTGGTCCTCCCTTGCGCTCGCCCCTGCCAGGCGCGCAGGTCCACTGCCTGAGCTGGTCACAGTCACAAAGTCTTTATTCGCGTTAGCTGGAGAGAAAGGACAGTGAAGGCATCGCCCGCAGGGCTTGACCAGATGGCAGGGGGCCCAGTCAGATCTGCCCATGACCCGGTGTTTTGAGAGCTCAGGTCTTAGTGCAGAAATTCCCTGTGTGACAAGGCTCAGTTTGGCATGTGTATGTGTGTGCCAGGTCCATCTCTGGGCTCTGGGAGAGATGAGATAGTCCTAGAGGAAGCACAGAGAGTCCCAGGCTGCCCCACAGGTTCAAGGGCACTAGAAGGTCTCTGTGGACACAGACATGGAGCGACCGAGAGGGATTTGGGAATGAGGCGAGTTGCAGCCTGAGTCCACGCCCCTCTGCCACCACCAAGGCTGGTGGTCCCCAGGAGAAGGCTCGAGTGGCTCTAGGGGAAGAAGCGCCTCCTTCAGCAACTTCATACCAGAAGCCCTGGAGGTTGGCGTGATGTGGGCATCTGAGTCACTCAGAAAGCTGAGGTAAGACTAGACGGGCAGAGGACAGATCTTGGGTACCAGAAAGAGGGAGAGTTCCCCTGCATAGGAAATGAGCACACTGTGAGCAGGCGAGCGTGGGTGCCTGGGATGGGTGACGAGGTGACGGAGGCTGGGCAGGGACTGCAGGCACCAGGCAGATCAATTAAGCTGCTGATGACAGTCGTGGCCTTCGGTGACCTGAGAAGCGCAGATTGGTGCCAAGTGGTTTACGTGTGGCCCAGTCCAGTTGTAGCCCCACCAACCTTCCTCAGAAGAGCCACCACATTGCACATTTACAAACATACTGTTTTTTCAGAGGCAGGAGAGAGATCAGACAGAAATGTAAGATGTACACACTTTAAGAAATAGAGTGCAGGCCCTAGAGGAGGAGAGGTGCCATTTAACATATATTGAAAACTCATCTCTTTTCTGCGAATACTTGAGGCTTTATTCCAAGCCAGGCACCATGTCCCAAGTACTCTTACATACAAAGGGGGCAAAGAGCCACCCTTTCTCCTCCATCAGAGTTAAAAGCATAGCCAAATTTCTTAACCCAGCACATCTGCCAAAGCTTTTTAAAAATAATTTCAGGGCGGGGAGTGTATCTCAGTAGTTAGAACATTTGCCTAGTATGCACAAGGCCTTGGGTTAGATCCCCCAGCATCACATAAAAATTAGGTGGGCATGGTGGTGCCTGCCTGTTATCACAGTACTCAGGAGGCTGAGGCAGGAGGATTTCCGTGAGTCCCAGACCAGCCCGGGCTCCCTAGTGAGTCTATAGCCAGCTTGGACTATAGAGCAAGACCCTGTCTGAAACACACACATGCACACACACACACACACACACACACACACACACGCACACGCACACACACACACGCACACACATATACATTATTTCATAGTGATAAATAGCTAATGGTTATTGGGAGATTTCCCTTGTGCCAGGCACTGGACTAAATCCTTGAAGGCCTAGAGTAATATAAAAGCATGTGAACTCTAGAAGCAGATTGCTTCGGCTGGGAGACCTCTTTATTTACAGGGGAAACTTTCCAAGGGATGCCTGAAAATGGACAGTTCTAAACTCTATACATACATACTGTGTTTTCCCTATGCACGCATTACTACAATAAAGTGGGTTTCTTGGTTTTGGTTTGCATTAGGGATTGGACGTGGGGCCTTTGCACTGAACTACAACCCTACCATTTTAGTATTACTATTATTATTTTGAGACAGGCTTTTGCTAAGTTGCCCAGGCTGGGCTCAAACTTGGGGTCCTCTTGCCTTAGTCCTCCAGAGTGCTGGGATTATGGGTGTGCCCCAGCATGACCAGTGTAAAGTTTAATTTATAGATTGGGCACAATGCTAGCAAATAATAAAGTAGGACAGTTACGACAATTTTTCCATTATGAAATTGTTGACACCACTGCACTAGTGCTTTGGGGCCATTGCTAAATAAAATGAAATAAAAAATCACCACAGGAACTACGATAATCTAAGATGCCACTCAGTGGTTAATGGGCGAGTCATTTATACAACAGGACCAAGGAGAGGGCTAGACGCGTGCTAGACTGAAGGGTGACTCATGCCTTGGGCACGATGGTGTGGGATTTCGTCACACTACTCAGAACAATACACAGCTTAAAATGAATGAATTATTTATTTCTGGAATTTTCCATGTAATATCTGTGGCCAGCAGCTGACGGAGGGTAGCTACAACCGCAGCGGAGCGGCTGCAGTGCCGAGGCACTACCAGCAACTCGACACTACTGGGAACTAGCCAAGGGCCTGAGCCAAGCTGCCTGTGCCTCAGTTTTCTCAGACATGGGGCCGGGAAATTATCTTAGTTACCAATTTGTTGCTGGGACAAAGTACCCGGCATCCACCATTTAAGGGTAGAAAGATTTATTTAGCTCACAGTCTTGGCCTCAGCCAGCCCCTTTGTAGGGCAGCGGGCCATGGCAGAAGCACACGCAGAGGTGGGAGAGCTGCTTGCCAGCACTGCAGACAGAAAGCCCAGAGAGGCAGGAGCGAGTCTGGAGACTCAGGCCAGGCCACAGCACCAAGGGAAGAAGCTGTAACATCGCTTATTCTTCCTCTCTTTGTTTAGTTCAAGCTGCCAGTTGGGCTGTGGGCACCCAGGGCAGGTGCCCCTCCCTCCCTTCCTGGCCTGCATGTCAGCAACTCACACCTGAAAGCTCTGCTCTGCCCTGGGTGCCCCTGATCCCAACAAGCTGACCCAGTGTCTCCAGGTCAAACCCCCAGCACCTGCCACTTCCAGCCAGGCCCCACTTCCAAACAGCATCCAGTTCAGTTATCCCACTGCATCCAGCAGGCTTTTGGGGGACATTCCAGATCCAAACCACAGCAGAAGGTAATGTACCTAAGGCTACTGAAAAGGCCAAGTGAGCTCGTACCCTGACGGTACCTAGCGAGCTAGCATGAGTGTGTGATGTCACCACAGCAGCCGTGGCTGACCGCCCAGATGACTTTACAGCAGCTGTTCTCCAGATGAGAAAGCTGAAGGTTAACGTGATCCAGTGACGTCTGGCTGGCTGAGGATCTCTCTCTCTCTCTCTCTCTCTCTCTCTCTCTCTCTCTCTCTCTCTCTCTCTCTACAACAGGGTCTCACTCTAACCCAGGCTGCTCCTGCACTCATTATTGTAGCCCAGGCTGGCTTCAAACTCACAGTTGTCCTCCTGCCCCAGCCTCCCGAGTGTTGGGATTACGGGTGTGCACCACCACACCTAGCTTTTGTGATTCTGGGGAAATGAACTTGGGGCCTTGTGCTTGCGAGGCAAGGGGGCTCATGCTACGTTATTCCTCTAGCCCCCATGTCGCCTCTTAAGAAATCAAATGTATTGACTTTAACTTCCCATAGGAAAGTCACGAGAGGAGTCTTTGTGTCCATCAAAGCTGAGGTCTTAAGTTTTGGATGGCTGGTCTCCTAGGCCTCCATTTATTTGTCAGTTACTGGAAATTTCAGAGAAATCCCAGCCTGCTGGACCCTTCCTGCGCTCTGGGCCAGCAACTGCACAGCTCTAGGTCATTGGGCACTTCCTGTTCTGCCCATCCATTTCTTATCACGATTGGAACCCTCAGCTCTGGGTTGAGGACTAGGAAGTCACCTGGATGCCTTGCATGGGAACAGAGGAGACCACGGTACTCTGTTGCCTAAAAACTCTCCCCAGAAACCAAGTATCCAGAAGCCACCCACTGTGGCTTGCACACATAGGAAAAGTTGAGAGTAGCTAAGTGCATGGAGCAGAGGCTGTGTGGGTGGGGGGAGAAGGACGATGGGTGTGACCGCCAATGGCATCCGGTTTCTGTTTGTGGCGAGGAAAATATGCTGGAATTTGATAGTGAGGATTATTGCACCCCCACCTGTGCCTATATGACACCCTGTGCACTTCACAAGGATACATTTTATGTAGAGGAATTAAATCTCAAGAAAGTTGCTTGAGAAAAATCCAGGCGCTTGAGGAAATGTCTGATCTGTGCTTTCCTATAACTGCAGGGTCTTGGGCAGGAAACCACCGCGTGTGACAATGAGCGACCACTAGCCCCCTCTGTAGAGCAGGCCCAAAGCCTCGGAACGCCTGGTGCGGCGGGGACGTGGGATGTGGCGGGGCAGACGGGTGCTCTAGGGCTGGATGAGGCTCGTGCTCTTCAACCAAAGCGGCCTCACGTGCAGGTCTTCCTCTTGCCGCGCCTGCACGGGCGCTGCCAGGCTGGGTGCTTTCCGAGATGCCTTCCAACTCAATTGTGCAGCAGCCTCTAGAAAGTGCTCGTGCTCACTTCGGTTCAGTTTCTGTTCGTTGCTTGGACGGAGCCCGACGTCTCACAGACACAACTCCAGCCTGTGCGCTGTTCTGCCCGAACCTCTCAGTCCCAGGTCACCTCCCTGCCGCCCTGGCTCCAGCCGGCATCGACTGCTAGTCCCACTGATGTACGAGACAGCAGGATCACGGGGCGTGTTTCCTCATTGATTGTTTGTTAACGCATGACACCTGTTTAGAAAGATGCCTGGCCAGAAATTTCATGTGGCGTTTGCTGTTGTCGCCTGCCACTGTTTTCCTCTCTGCCTCGCTGGCTGGGTCGTGCTTGGTCACTCCAGCCAGCCCCCAAAACCTCAGCTGCCATTCTCTCTACTACTTTTTTTTAATCCCCATTATCTTCTTCCTGTTTTCCTTGGAATATTTGGGCTTAAATTAATTATATTCCTCATTTCTTGGCACTATGGGGTGGTTTTTTTGTTTGTTTGTTTGTTTGTTTGTTTGTTTGAGACAGGGCCTCGCGCTGTAGACCAGTCTGGCCTTGGACTCAGGACAATCCCCCTGTCTCAGGATCCTGAGTGCTGGGATTACAGACATGTGCCACCACACCCAGCTTTATGTGGTGCTGGGGAATTGACTCTGGGCCCTGTGCTTGCAAGGCAGGTACTTTAGCCACTGTGCCATCCTCCAGCCCCTGTTGGCACTATATAATTGCCATGCTTCAGGCTTCTCTTTGAAAAAAAAAAATCAGTTAATTTTTTCTGTTATTCCGTGATCCGTTTTCATTCACTACCCTCTCAAAAAGCTTTTTTATTTTTGGTGGTGTTAGTGGTGCTGGGGATGGAATCTGGGCCTCACGCATGCTACGGAAGTGCTTTACCACCGAGTGCCACCCAGTCCCCACGAAACATTTTATTGTGTTTAGTACATATCATTGTAATTGAATGTATTCTCACAAAATATATTTATCTATATGCAATTTTTGTCTAGTAGGGGTTTTTTGTTTTATAAGTTGCATTTTTCATCTTTACAAGTTCTACTGAATCTTTTTTCCTGCCTTCTTATGTCCTGCTATCTTCTACTTCCTGTGAGCACATTTTCCATATTTGCACGAGCTCTTTTAGGACCGTGTCTTCTGTTGTTTCTTGGTCTGACTCTATGGGCTATTTTTTTTTTCCTGGTAATGGTTTGTGTTTCTTGGTTTCTTTACATGCCTGGTAATTTTTACTGGATTCTGGTCTTTGTGTTATATCATTGAAAAGTGGATTTTGTTTTATTCCTTGAGAGGATTTTTAGATTGTTTTGAGCCTTGGGAGGCACGCTATGCACTTTTGCTTTGGTGGGTCTAGGGCAGTCTGTAAACCTAACTTAGTCTGTTACCAAGTCATGGGTCTTCTGAGGACTACAGCACTTGCCCTGGGTGTTATGAGATTTTGCTGTGTGTGGCCTTCTGGAATCTCATTCCCACACACGCACATATTGCCCCTCAGCCAGAGACCCAAAGGGACCCCTCTGCAGATCTCTGGAACACCCTCTGTTGACACCTCCCCTCTCTATTGTGGCACCTTACCAAGTTCCACCCACCTCGGCTCCCCTTAATTCTACTCTCTTCTCCTTAGCTCAGTAAGACAGCTGGGTCTGTTAGGGTGACTCCTCCGGTGTCAAGGCCCAGAAGCTGCCTCTAGGAAATCCCTCAGGTAGGATGTGTGACTGATAGTTTTCTCACAATTGGAGTAGGGTCATATGTTTTGGGGAGGAAGGCCACAAAGGTAGGGTCCTGTTTGCACCCCACTCACCCAGGTTACATCCTACCAATGTGACTTGTCATTATGGATGTTGACTTGATCCTTGCTGAGGTGGTCTGGCCTTTTATGGCTTGAGAAGTGTCATGGTCACTTTCTTGTTGCTGGAACACACTACCTGGCACCCACAGCTTAAGGTAGGAGAGATTTGTTTCAGCTAACGGTTTGATTCTCAGTCCATTCTTGGACAGCTGGCAAGGGTAGAATGGTCTGGAGAAAGTTCACAGCATGGCAAGACAGGAAGCTGAGAGAGGCAAAGGGCAGAGCTAGTTCATACCTGTCAGGTCATGACCAGGGATCCACCCCTTCTGGAGAGGCCCCCTCTCTTAATAGTGCAAGAAGTCAATGGACTAACTCTCATGATTGAATCTCTTTCTAAATATAAGACTTTTGAGGAACAGTGCAGAACCCAACCTCAGCAGGGTAGCAGAGTGAGAGTTTTTCCTATATAGTTTGTTCAAACCGGAATCCAACCTAGAATCAAGCATCACACCTTGCCGTAATGTCCTTTGAGTCTCCTTTAATACGAAAGAGACTTTGTCTTCAATCTGAAACCTGGCTGAGGACACGGGCACGTTGTCCTGCAGAACTCCCCTCTTCTGAATTTATGGAGGGCTTCAGAGCACTTTGTCCTTGTCTGCCTCTGATCCTTGTCTATCGAAAGTTGTTGTATACGAAGGCTGGAATGTTCAAGCACAGCACCTTTGGTGAGAGACTGTTCCCTTTAAAGCAGACTTCTTTATTCCACCCATCCCAAGCTGTTGAAGTGTCTGTTTTTTCTCTAGGGACCTGAGTGACAGGCTTCTGTGAGGGAGAGGCATGGTAATTTTAAGGGGATTTCTTTTACCACCAAGGCTCCCCCAGACACCAAACTCCCACAAAGCACCCCAGAGCTGCATAGAAACATCACAATGCCATCCTCTCAGCTGCTGCATTTGCCTAATACGTAATCTGGGTTGTCTCAGTCACCTTCTCGTTGCTGGCACACAATACCCAACGCTCGCAGGTTGCAAGAGAAAAGGTTTACTTTAGCCCACAGTCTCAGTAGGTCTCCGTCAACAGACTTGAGTCAAGGGCGGCATGGTGAAGGGGCTGGTGAGAACAGCTGCTCATGGCCTCGCAAGGGGAAGATCAGGATGTGGGGAGAAGCCACCCTCACGCTCAGTGAGCCACGGCTCCTGCCTAGGCCCCGCCCTTCAACACACCAGAAATCCACGATTGATCCTTAGAGGCAGCCACGTCCCTCATCCACCCACTCTCCAGATTGGGAAGCTTCTGGGGGACACTCCCGATGCAGACCACACCACGCACTATGCAGGTCCTCTACCCTGTACTTAGACCCTCAAAGTTGCCGTCCTTGATTCCATTTTCTATTACTCTGTAAACAGTGCTCATTTGAACTTAAGTAACAGAACTCAGTGGCTACGATTTACTTGAATTACCTATCCTTCTGTCAAAAAATTACTTTGCTTTGCCATAGTATACTCTAGAAAACTGAATATTATCATGAGAAACAGATAGCATATATTACGTATTTAAGGAAAGAACCTATAGTTCCAGCTACTCAGGAGGCTGAGATGGGAAGATTTCTTGAGTCCATGGGTATGAGACTAGTCTTGGAAACATAGCTAGATCCTGTCTCTGAAAAGATAAATAAAAACGATGCCATTATAGAAAGGTCCTCCCCACCTTAATACTGCAGATGGAAGAGTACAGTTGAGGTATGGCCTTGTGATGATGGCCTAGCTGAGAGGCCAAGGAAAGGCCAGAACCTCCTTGACTATAAGGGACAATTAAAGGTGGGGGAAGGGGAATCGGAAGTAATATTCTACCTTTTGGAGACTATGCATCCATGGAGTCACTTTGGCCCTCTGAGCTGGAACTTTGACCATACGGCTCAGTATAAGCCCGGGGAGGGAAACAGCAGAGCTGACTGAACGCATGTGAGACATGAGTTCTAACTTTCCTCTGGTTTTCCTTATAACATTAGAGCCTCCTTTCCACTGGGAGGGTGCTAAGAGAAGAGCTGCTGAGGAGCTTTCACAGCCAGTCCTGAAGCTACTTGGTTTTTTAATATGCTAACTGGACGGTGTCCCCCACAACCAGTAGTGAAGTTGTTCTATGCCTGCTATCCCAGCCACATGGGAGGCTGAGGCAAGAACATTGTAAATTCAAAGCCAGCCTAAACTAGACCCTGTCTCAAAATTTTTTAAAAATGTGAAAGGGATGTAGGTGCAGCTCGGTGGTAGAGTGCTTATGTAGCCTGTACAAAGCCATGCGATAGAGCCTTGGTGCCACAGATAAGTACAAATATACATAAATAAAATCATAAATAAGGTGGTACACACCTGTAATCCTAATACTTGGGAGGCTGAGGCATGAGTCCAAGGCCAGCCTGAGCTACATAGTAAGTTCAGGACCAGTCTCAAAAAATACAGTAAAATAAGATAAAATCAGGTGAGGCTGTGCTCTTTGAGGGCAGGAGGGTCTTTCCTTCTGCGCCCTCTCCATCTAACCCGCTGCCTGGCCGTAGTAGGGGCTCCATGCTTATCCTGACTGGGTGCTGAATGAGAAGCATGATGTTTAGCACTGGGGATGTGCTACAGCCTACCATGGGGAGCTCTGCCACCCCTCCCTAGCTCCGAAATCTCATCGTCTCTGTACAGTGAACCTTCAGAGTGTGTGGGCACATGCGTGAGTGGACACAAATGTAAATGCCCTGTATGGGTCAGTCTCCGTGGGGGATTCAGATCCGAGAAAATGATGAGGGGGACACCAGATCCCGCGTGTTGTGGTGTGGATTTAGAGAGTCCCCAAAGTCTCATGAACCTATGGACACCGAGTGCTGTTGGCAGGTGGGGCCTGGCTGGAAGGGCGGGTGCTTGGGCTTGACTTGGAGGGGTGTGTGCTGGCTCCCGCTTCCTCCTGCACTTGGCTGTGTCCCGTCATGCTGTGAGGGGCTCTCTCTGTGACTTTGGCCTGGAGGCCACCATGTGGTTCCATCCTTTTCCACCCATCTGCTGTGAATAGACTGTGACCTTCTGAAATTGTGAGCCAGAATCAATCTTTCCTACCTAAAGTTGTGGATGCCGGGTATTCTGTCAGGTATCCTCCGATGGCAGCAACGAGGAAGTAACTAGGACGCCGTGTCAAACCGTGAGTCCTCAGGAGTGAGAGTTTGCAGGAAGCTGGCTCACAGGCTGTGTGAATTTCCTTCCACAGAAGGTTCCCTGGGCGCTGTGCTGGAAGTGAAGAGACAGAGGGAAAGCCCCTGGCACGAGCCCAGGGTGAGGCTGTGTGTAATCTGGCTGACAAGACAGAGCTTCATTCAGCCCAAGGGTGTGACACCGTCAATTGTGATGACAGGAGGTCATGGAAAGTGGGGGGTGGGGTGGGCCAGAGTCCTCACTGAGGACCTTGCAAAAGCGGGTGTGCAGAGGCCGGGGCTGGCAGGGCGTGGGGTGTGGAGCTGGAGCGGAGGCCGGCTCTGGCCCGGGCCGGGCTCTCCTGCAGCTCCCCGCCTTAGCCTTTCCTCCACCGGCGCCAGGCGGCTCATCCCTGATGCTGGGAGGGTCCCAGGGCAGCGGGAGGATTGGGAGAGCCGGTGCTGCCACGGCTGACACTTGTCCTTCACCTGTCTGGCTGGTGTGGTCCCGGTGACCGGGCAAGGCCCCGGGGAGGCAGCCAGACAGGGCGGCGCTCTCCGGAGAGCAAAGGCAAGGAGCGCCGAGCACTGCGTCCCTGTCCTTGTGGGACACAAGGTGGCGGTGCCCTGTGGCTCCGCGCTGCCCTAGCCCGACGCTCACCAGCCGCCCTGGCCTGGGCATCGCCCAGCGGACACCGGGCCACTAGGGTCTTTGATCGGCCCAGCAGGGACTCCCCGAGCCTCAGGAGCCTCAGGCCCAGGCCGCCCTGGGCTGGGGGACACGCAGGAAACCCTCGGCCAGCAGAGGCCACCCACCCACGTCAGCGTGGAGGAGGGCCACGGGCCATGGTCGCCGTAGTGGACGCCCGGCGCGGCATCAGAGGTCTCAGGGCTCCAACTAAAAATTCTAAACATTTTTTTTTTAAATGACCGTGGTGTGTGCAAAGAAGCCGTACAAATGCCAGGTCCCCCCCCCCCCCCCCCCCATTTTATTTCTTGGAATTGGTCCCAAGGGATCAGCGCAAGGAGTTGATCTGCCAATCCATAGCACTATTTATTACAGGGGAAGTCTTGGAAACCAAATATCTCAGAATCATCACCACTAGAGAGATTCCGTAGGAACGTGCCCAAGGAATATAATTAGACAAAAACACTGGGATACTAAACTGGGCATGTCACCGAGAGAAGGACTTGAGCTCAACCCAGTCTGATGGCTCCTGCCTGTCATCCAGCACTTTGGGAGGCTGTGGCAGGAGGGTGACGAGTTCCAACGCGGTGTAGGCAACTGAGCAATTTGGTGAAACCCTGTCTCAGAATTCGAAGGTTTAAAAAAAAAAAAGCGCTGGGGATGTAGCTCGGTGTCAAACCAGAGAGAGAGAGAGAGAGAGGACAAGTGTACAGGACGTGTGACCTTGGTGGGGCAGCACGCGTTTCTTAGCCTCTGGTCCTTGTCTTCACGATGGGGACAGCAGTAACAGGCCTTGTTCTTAGGATGGCGGATGGGACCGCTGGCCCTGTGCTTGTCTGGGACAAAGCAGGAGTGGTGGAGGCTGAGCCAGGCAGACAGAGGTCCCAGGACACCTGGACATGGGACAGGACGGGTCTCACTGTACTTGAAAGAGGATGGAAGACGTGACGGAGTAAGAAGCTGCCGGCAAAGAGAACGAAGAGCCCCAGGGACAAAGCGAGACCCTCTCTGCCAGGAACAGACCTGTTTTTCTTTTTATTTACACATCACACCGTTTTTCCTTCCCCCTCTCTTATACCCCCAGCCCCTTTCCCTGTCCCCAAAGTCCATCTTCTCACTTTCTTCCATCTCTCCTTTACTTTTTTATGGTTCGGTTTTCTCATATCAGAGAAATGGTGGGATATTTAACCCATGCCTGATCATTTCACTGAGCACAGTGGTCTCCAGGTGCATCCATTTTCCACACATGACTCAAATTTATCTTTCTGATGGCAGAGTAGTACTCCACTGTGTAAATACACCCCATCTTCTTTATCCGCTCATCTGTTGGTGGACATATCAGTTGCTTCCAAGATCTGGCTATGTTAAGTTGTGCTGTTATAAACACAGGCATGCCTGTATTACTCTCATAGGATGACGTTAACTCTTTTGGGAAGAGATGTGCCTGGGTCAGATGGGATATCTGCTTTCATTTGTCTGAGTAATCACACTGCTTTCCATAGTGGGTGGACCAGTTTACTCGCACCAGCAATGAGGGAGGTTCCTCTTTCCCCACAGCTGTGTTCATGAAACACTCAGTACCGTGCCTGTCTGGTAGAAAGCAGTAGTAGTTGTTGTTGTTGAGCTGAGTGGGCTGTCATCACTGCTGAGCCTGGGGCGACACAGCTCTCAGGCTACTTGGAGGTAGGATAGGACAGTGGTCATAGTAGTTGTTTTGAGTTCTTGATACCGGCCATTCTTACTGGAGTTGGATGGAACCTCAGTGTTGTTTGATTTGCATTTCTCTGATGACTAAAGATGCTGAGCAATTTTTATATATATTAGCCATTCAGACTTTTCAAAGTATAGAATAGATCTTTATAGAAACAAAGAATAGAGGGTAAAACTGTCGTCCAGCAGGGGTCGCAAGTTCTCCTGAGAACTGTCTGTTCATTTCAGCTGCTCATTTTTGATTGAGTCATCTTGGGGGAGGGCCTAATTTTTTTCAGTTCTTTGTATATTCTAGATAACAATCCTCTATCTGAACAGCAGCTGGCAAAAACTTTTCTCCATTCTGTCAGTTCCTTCTTCATTCTTGTGTGCTTTGCTGTGCAAAAGCTTTTTAATTTGATTTAATTCCATTTGTTGACTCGTGGTATTATCTCATATGCTTTGGGTGTTTTTGACAAAGTCCTTGCCTGCACTTAGGTGTTGAAGAGTTTTGCCTGTTTTTTTCTTCCAACAAGTTCAGTGTTTCCATTTTATCTTCTGGGTCCTTGATCCATTTTAATTTGACTTTGGTACAGGGTGAAAGATGGGGGTCTAGTTTCATTCTCCTGCACGTGGCTAGTCAGTTTTCCCAGGCACCATTTGTTTAAAAGGCTGTCTTTATTCCAGTGTGTGTTTTTAGCCCCTTTGTCAAAGATCAGCTGGATGAAGGTACTTGGGATGTCTCTGCATCCTCAGTTCTATTCCATTGATCCACCTGTCTATTTTTGTACCAATACCATGTGGTGTTTTGTTCTTTAAACACTATTGCTTTGTAATATAATGTGATACCTGTTACAGTTATGCCTCCTGCTTTTGTTGTGTAGAGTTGTTTTGACTACTTGGGTCTCTTCTGGTTCCATATAAATTTTAGGATCATTTTTTTTTCTAGATCTGTGAAAAATTCTGTCAGTATGTCAATTGGGGATTGCATTGAAACTGTATCTCAGTTTGGGTAGGACGGCTATTTTGACAGTGTTGTTTCTGCCTATCCAGGACAGGGCGTGTCTTTCCATTTTCTAAATTCCCTTCAATTTCTTTTTCGGAGCACTACAGTTCTCAGTATAGAGGTCCTTCCTTTGCTTAGTTAGGTTGATTCCTCGGGATCTTAGTTACTTTTTCATTGCTGTGACTGAACACCAGATGTGCACAAAGTAGGAGAGAAAAAGTTTATTTTAGCTCACATTTTCAAAAGTTCACAGTCACTTCATGGGCAGCTGGCATCAGTGGAAGGATGTGGCAGAGGCGGAGGTAGGAGCAGCTCTCATGACATTGCAAACAGAAAACTGAGTCAAATTTTTTAGAGGAAGAGTGAAAATTGCATTTATCCTCCCAGGTCTTTTTGGGAAGACTCACCCCTTCTGGGTCCAGCCTCAGTGTTCTGCCCCTTCCAGGTTTAGGCCCCTATCACACTTCTGTAATCCAATCTATCACATCCTTATGCACCTCACACCCATAATTCACTCATCCAGATGAGCCCCAGGTCTATAGAATCCATACCATCCAAATATATGAAACTTTGGGGGGACACTCCGGATCTAAACTACAATACTAGATATTTAATTTTCTTTGAGGCAATTGTGAATAGGATTATTTTTCTAATTTCTTTCTCTGTATTTTCATTGTGTAGGAGTGCTACTTTTTTTTTTGAGACATCTGGCTTATGTGGTGGTGGGAAATCAAGCTCAGGGCCTTGTGCTTGCAAGGCAAGCATTTTAACAGCTGTACTATTCCTCCAGCCTATGCTTTTAATTTTTGTGTATTGATTTTATATCCTGCAACTTAGCTGAATTTGTTTATTAGGTCTAAGAATCTTCTGGTAGAGTTTTTGGGCTCCTCTATGTAAATGATCGTGTCACCTGCAAATAAGGATGGTTTGACTTCCTCCTTTCCTGTGCATAGTCCCCTTATTCCAGCCTCTTGCCTGATCGCTGTGGTTAAGGTTTCAAGCACTGAGTTGAACATGAGTGGTGAGAGCGAACACCCTTGTCAGGTACCTGATTTTAGTAGGGGAAATGCTTTCAGTTTTTCCCTATGTAGGATGATGTTGGCTGTAGGATTGTCACAAATTGCTTTTATCAGCTTGAGGTAAGAAACTTTTTTACTTATTTTTGTCACAAGGAAGGGATGTTATATCTTTTTTTATTTTATTTATTTATTTATCTATTTATTTATTTATTTATTTATTTATTTTGAGACAGAGTCTCACTCTGTAGTCCAGGCTGGTTCAGGCTCACTATGGAGCCCAGACTGGCCTCGAACTCTCAACAGTCCTTCTGCCTCAGCCTCCCAAGTGCTAGGATTATAGGCATGGCCATCACACCCAGTGTATGTGGTGTTGGGGAACTGAACTTGGGTACTCAGCGCTTGCTAAGTAAGCACTTTAACTGCTGAGCTAATCCTCCAGCCCAGGATGTTACATCTTGTCAAAGGCTTTTTCTGCATCTAATGAGACGATCATGTGATTTTTCTCCTTGCTTTTGTTAATAGCTTTGCATCCCGGTGTATGATCTTTTTAATAATTTGTTACATTCTGTTTGCAAGTATACAGATTTTTGCATCTATATTCATTAAGAAAATTGCCTATAGCTTTTTTTTTTTTGGTTGGGTTTTTATCTGCTTTGGGGACCAAGACGATACTGCTTCTGGGAAGGAGTTGGACAGTGTTCCCTCTCAGTTTCCTGGATGAGCCCAAGGAACACTGGTACTAACTCTTTCCTAAAAATCAGGTAAAATTCTTCAGTGAACCCACAAGGTTCTGAGATTTTCTTTGTTAGTAGGTCTTTTATTACTGCCTCAGTTTTATCCCTGGTTATTGCTGTATTCAGGACCTTTGTATATTCTTGGTTCTATTTTGGTATATTGCATGTAGCTTGGAATTCACCCATTTCTCCTGGGTTCTTGATTTTATTGGAATATAAGTTTTTAAAATAGTTTCTTAAAACTCCAGTGTCTGTTATGATTTCACCTTTTTCATTTCTAATTGCACGAATGTGTCTTTCTTTCCTTTTTTTGAATTAGGGTTTTGCTCTCTAGTTGAGGCTGGTCCTGAACTCACTATGTAGCCTAGGCTAGCCTTGCACTCAAGACAATCCTCCTGCCTCCCAAGTGCTGGGATTATAAGCATGCACCACCATGCCCTGCTTACATGGTACTGGGGAATCGAACTCAGGTACTTAAACTTGCTAGGCAAGTGCTACAACCACTTTTCTTCTTTTGTTAGTTTTGGCCAGAGGTTTGTCAATCTTATTTATCCTTTGGAAGAATCAACTCTTTGTCTCATTATCTTTTGTATTTTTTTCTATTTCGTTGACCTCTGATTCTTACAATTTCCTTCCTTCTACTTCCTTTGGTCTTGCCTTGCTCTTGTTTCTTTAGGAGTCGGAGATGCCTCATAACACTGTTTATTTGAGATTGCTCTTTGTTCACATGTACATCCGTAGCTATGAATTTCCTATTCAGTACTACTTTCATCGTGTCCCATAGATTCTGGCGTAGTGTGCTTCCATTGTCATATGACTTTAGGAAGTTCTTGATTTCTTTCTCAGTCTTTTCTTTAATCCACTTCTTGTTCAAAAGAGTACTATTTAATCTCCATGTATTTGTATAGTTTATGTAGGTTCTTTTGCCCTTGATTTCCAGTTTTAATTGTACTGCACTCTGAAAGCATGCAGGGAATAATTTCAGTGCTTTTATATTTATTTACTCACGTCTTATGTCCAGGGAGATGGTCTATTTTGGAAAAATTCCCATGTGCTCCTGAGGAAAAAAATATATATTCTGTTGATGTTGGATAGAAGACTCTGTAGATAACTGCTAAATCCATTTGCTCCATGGTGTGACTTAGAGCTGATGTTTCTTTTGATATTTTTGTCTGATTGACCTGTCTAGCTGTGTGAATGGTTTATTGAAGTCCCCTGGTGTGATTATACCGGGTCTATTTGGCCCTACATGTCCAATAGCATCTGTTTTATTTAAGTCGGCGCACCTGCATTGGGTGCATATGAATTGTAAGCCTTTCCTGTTGGACTGCTCCTTTTACTGGGACATAGTGGTGATCTTTGTCTCTTCTGATCTGTTTGGTTTGAAGTGCGCCGTGTCTGAGCACAGCGTAGCTCCTGCTTGTTTCTGAGCTCCTGTGGCATGTAGTATTAGTTTCCATTGTTTTACCTTCAGTCTGCATGCTTTTGTGGGGAGAAGTGACCTCTCGTAGACACCAAAGAGTTAGGTTTTGTTTTTTGATTCACTCTGCCAGTCTTTGTCTTCTGATAGACAGGTTAAGACCATTGGCGTTGAGAGTAATTATTGTAAGATTTTTGCCAAATCCTGACATTGTCCTATTCCCCTAGTGTTGGTCTTTCTTCTTTTTGTTTCACTTTCCCTTTTGGTGTTTCCTTTCTTCTGAGTTCTTTGGTGCTGCTAGTCTCTCTGACTCTTCCTGTGATTCCATCAAGTATTTTCTGCAATGCTGGACTAGTAGTTGCAAATTTCTTTTCTTCCCCATTTTATTGATATGTATATATGCAATACACAATGCTTACATTGATCTTGAGTATTTTGTGCATATACACATCGTGGTTAAATTGCACAGCCTTCACCTCTCCCTTTTTGACCCTCCCATTCTCTCCCCGTCCCTACTATTCCATTATTCCCCTCAATTAGTTCTGTGAAATGACTGTGATCTGGGTTTCTCATATTAGAGAAACCATTTGTTATTTAACCTTCTGCTTCTGACTTACTTCACTGAGCATGATGATCTTAGGCTGCATTCATTTACCTATAAAAGCCCCAAACCTATCTGTCTTTATAGATGAGTAGTATTCCATTGTGCACAAATACCACAATTTATGTATCCATTGATCTGTTGACAGGTATTTTGGTGCCTTCCACAATTAGTTGCAAATTTCTTTAGGGTTTCTTAGTCATGAAAAATTTTTACTTCTTCAATTTTCAGGGATAATTTTGCTGGATACAGCAATCTGGATTGACCCTTGCTTTGTCTTAAAGGTTTGTGTCAAGAAATCTGCAGTTATTCTGATGGGCTTGCCTTGGTAGAATAATGCCTTTCTCTTACTTCCTTTAATATAATTCTCTCTTTGTGTTGAACTTTTAAGGTTTTGATTATGATGTGTCATGGCAAGTTTTTTTTTCAGTCAAGATTATTTGGCATTCTGTAAGCTTCTTGTACCTAAATGTTAATTTCTTTTCTTAGATTTGGGAAATTTCTGCCATGACTTCAGTGAATAATTTATACCTGCTCTTTCTCCCACACCCATAATTCTGAGGTTGGTTCTCTGTAAATCCTCCAAGAGCTGTTATATCCAGCCACCTTGCTCGCTTTTTGTTTTGGTGTCATGCGTGATCATGGCATGTAACTCATCAACCTTGTATTCTGAGTCTGAAATTCTATCTTCAAAATGTTCAAGCTAGCTTCCCCTGCTTTCAAGTGAATTTATCATATCCTGAATTTCAGCTAGATTTCTTTTCAGATTTTCCACCTTTCTGCCAAAATGTCCCTTTATATCTTGCATTTCCTTGTTTATCTCAGCCAGCTGTTTACTTGTGTCTTCTGTATGTTCCGTGAGCTTTATATTCATTAGGACTATTATTTGTTTATATAACTTTCTCTTTAAGCCTGCTGATTATTACTTGCATTTCCTTAAGAATGTCTTGTTTGAACTGACTGTGTGTATACCTGTTGGTCTACTTGGACTTTTTGTTTGTTTTTGTTTTTGTTTTTGCTTCCTTTCCTTTGAGTCCCTCGATTTCAGGGCCCATGACATTAGCCTAGGGGATCTCCAGCATTTCTGTGTGTATCCTATTCTGTCTTCCCATGATTCCATTGTTGAGGGACTTCACTTTAATGGCCTAGCCAAGAGGTTTCTTGAACATTTATGAGGGTGTAAGAGGGGCTGGAAGTCCACTAAGTTCCTTGCTGGGAACGGACAGTGAGGAGGACCTCATAGTGCTATTGCCTCCAGGATGTCTTATTCACACCGAGCCCCTCGGTAAAGCTCTCCCATTTGTCCCAGCTTCTTCCCATGTCTTAGTCACTTATTTGTTGCTGTGACAGAGAACCCGACATTCACAATTTAAGGGAGAGAAGATTTATTTTGGTTCACACTTTCAGAAGATCTCACACGGGCCATTCATAAGCATCTGGCAGTGGTGGAAGCACATGGCAGAGGCTGGACAGCTGATCACCCCACTGCAGACAGAAGCCAAGTGAGGCAGGAGCCAAGTCTGGAGACCCAGGCAAGGCTAGAGTTTTCCCAGAAAGAAGCTACAACGATGTTTCTTTCTCTTTTTCTTTAATTACTTCAAGCTGTCTTTTAGGCCACCCACCCAGATTGAGTGCCCCTTCTCACTTCCTGGCCCACAGATCAACAATATGCACCCGAAAGCTCTGGCCTGGGCGACCTCAGGTCTCAACAAGCTGACACAGTCTTTCCAAGTCAAACTCAAGCTTCTGCCCCTTCCAGCGAGGCTCTGTGATCCAATAACACACAGTTTCATGGCTATCCCACTATATCCAATACATGAGGCTTTTGGGGGACCCTCTAGATCCAAACCATAGCACTCTGCCAAAGGTGAGGCTCTCCACCTTGTGAGGTGTTCTGACCACCCAAACTGTTCAAGAGGCTGGCCCTTCTCCCCTCTCTGCAATGGTCTTATGTGCTAGTTACTTCCAGGCATTGATTAAGAGTGCCCCCGCCCCCAAGTCCCTGATGTGTGGCCCATCTGTGGCTTTTTTTACCCTAAGCAGTTCAGACTTGGATTCTTTCCAAAATGGCCCCTGCCTACATTACTGCCTAGTATGGCTGTCAAGCGCTGCTTCTCCCAAGCTGGTCGGCTACGTTCCGGAAGGCCTTTTCAAGGGGAAGCTCACAGCGTGTTTGTCATTTCCACTCCCCTCCACCCAGGCTACCAGCTGCTGTTAGTTCCTGTGGCTCCTGGCTCTGGGTAACCTTGGTCTGAGGTTGCTGTTAATTCCCGTGGTGCCCAGCTCCAGGCTTACCGCAGCCTGTAGCAGCCAGCAGCTCATGTTCTTCCCAGTGGGCTCTCCGCCCTCTAAGGTGTTCCAACTGGGGCAGCTTCCTGGGCTGGCATGTTCTTCAGCTTCTGATGTGTCTACAAGGTTTCCAACCTCGCCATGGCCCCCTTTCAGTTTCTGGAGCCCTCCTCCCTCTCCTAGCTAAGTTGAGCAGGTAGTTCTTAACTAGATCTCAACTTTTTTAATGGGTGGATCAGACCTCTTTCTTGGCTACCAAGTCACAGACTCACTTCTCTAAGCCTTTGTTACACAGTCTCCTTCTCTTCCTGGCTTGAGCTGCGATGCGTCTCTGTAGGAGCTCCCAAGATGCTATTCCCAGGGCAAAATGGAAATACACGCTACAACCTTCTGCCTAAGAAGTCGGTGGTCCCTGCCAGTCATACTAATACCAGGAAGAGATAAATTTTCAGCTGTTTTCTTTGAGGACCGAGATTTAAGGCCAGGAAGACTGAGGCTGAACTAGGCCATGCCAGTCTCACCCTGCTGGCCTGGGCAGGAGCTCACAATACGTCAGACCTCTTGTGGGCTCTGGAGTGCATGTGGGACTGCTGCATCCTAAGCTTTGTCAGTCACCCCATGAACCCAGGACGTGGGGAGGGAGACTGTTAATATCACCAACCCAGTGCCCTAGACAACTCCAAATGGATGCTGTCTTTAGATCCAAGACCCAAGTCCAAGGACCCACTGGTTTCTGAGCCCACAGCCCACAGGTGTTTTCTCTGCCTTCCCTGCAGTGATGCGGTGCCTGGGGATCCCCACCCGCGTTGTCACCAATTTTGACTCTGGCCATGACACAGACGGAAACCTGGTCATAGACGAGTACTATGACAGCACGGGACGGATTCTGGAGAACAAGAAAAAGGACACAGTCTGGTGAGAAACAGCTTCTCCATCTGTTCCTAGGGCCATACACCTGAGCCAGGCTCCCATCCACCCCCACAGAGTCCCCATGTCAGCCCCCTAGGGCTGGGAGACAGCAGGACAAAAACAGTGTGAGGTTCAGATCCTTGTGTGGCCAGAGCTCTCAGCCCTGGACTGGGCTTCCCTCCTTGTCACCTCCCTCATCAAAAACTCAGTATTTGGCTGGTGACCTCAGGAAAGCCTGAGCCCAAAGACCTTGGATGTCAGCCAAGCAGCCATATTCAGCAAAAGGGACCTCAGGACCGTATTTAGAGAGCATGATGGAGCTTTAACTCCAGCCTACTGCCGTTAAGACTTCACTCTGTTCACAGAGTCAGCGGACGGAGGCTTGTTTGTGAGGCAGCTGAGGCTGACCAGAGGAGACCCAGCGCTCCGCAGCCCGTGGGTGCCCCGTGCCCATGCGCTGCTGCCACCTATCTGACAGTTCACCTGCTTGTCCATCCTGCCCTGGACGGAGGACCAGCAGGACCCCAGCCACAGTGGACACTGACGCCCCTGGTTTCCCCCTAGGAATTTCCACGTGTGGAACGAGTGCTGGATGGCCCGGCAGGACCTCCCGCCGGGCTATGGAGGCTGGCAGGTGTTGGACGCCACCCCGCAGGAGACCAGCAATGGTGAGGCCCTGCAGGGGGATGCCAGGACCCTGCCCCGCCCTTGCCCCCGCCTGGGCTCCACCAGCCACCCACCCACGGTGGTCCCCTGCTGTCCCCAGGCCTCTACTGCTGTGGCCCTGCCTCGGTCCGGGCCATCAAGGACGGCGAGGTGGACCTGAACTACGACACGCCCTTTGTGTTCTCCATGGTGAATGCCGACTGCATGTCCTGGCTTGTCCTGGGCGGGAAGGAGGAGAAACTCCACCAAGACACAGCCACAGTGGGCAACTCCATCAGCACCAAGAGCGTCCTGAGCGATGAAAGGGACGACATTACCGAGAGCTACAAGTACAGTGAAGGTACAGCCGCGGCTGCGCTTGGGGACCACATCCTGTGGACACTTCCCTGCCCCTCCCTGCCGCCACCAGCCGTGTGCAGGGAGGGTCTGGACCGCTGTCCCTGCAGCTGCTGTCGTGGCTCTAGGGTCCCAGCGGCAGGGGGTTCCCACAACCTCCCTCCTGTGCCCACTGTCACCTCACCCCAAGGACCATGAGCTTGCCCCACAGATGTTCACAGTGGTGACGCAGGCATGGCATCCTGCCGTCAGCTGCGTATGGACTCAGTTTCCCCTCTGGAGACACCGGCCCCACTGGGGACAGCAGGCGGCTGGCCAGCTCTCACCGGCCAGCCAGTTTTTTTTCTTCTATTTAGCCTTTTGTTTAATGGGCTGCGTGTTATCAAGTGTTTGGAAGCCAGGAGCCAGGTTCCCTCCCAGGGCCCTGGAGGTCAGCAGGAGAAGGAAGGTCTCCAAGGCAGAGCCTTGGCAGAGGCGGCTGACACAGCCAGCAGGGCCACCTGCAGGGAGGGGACGCTGGTCAGGCATAAAGGAAGTCCTCCGGTTGGATGGCCGCCTGTGTTATTTGCTTCGCTTCTTGTGCAGCCTTGAGAATCTTTGTCTTGTAACTGTGAGAACCTGATTACAAGATGTCTTGGGGCTTAGTTGAGTTAAATTTGTGACCTTTGGTGTCCTTCTCTAGACATGGGCAGTTTTCTGGTGTTGTTCAGCTTTCTACCCCATTGGCATTCTCAAGCTTCTTGAACCCCAATGACGCAAACACAGGCTCTTTCACTACTTTCCCAAAGTTCCTGCAAGCTTTCTTCGTTCCTCCATATTCCTTTTCTCCTCGCCTACTGTGCATTTTCAAGCAGCCTGGATTTGAGGTCCCTGATTCTTCATTATGTTTGACCTCTCCTTCTACTGAGATCACTGTGCACTTTTAATTTCACTGAGTGTTTTTTTCAGCTCAAAACTTTGTTTGACTTTTTAGAAGAAACTCCTCCCATCCCGTGGTTGAGTTTTCTGTTAGAGCATTGCCTCATTTTGTCAAGCTCACTGAGTGTCTTTACCATAGTCCTTTCAGACTCGCGTTGTCTCACTGCCGCTTCTCAGGCTCTGTCTCCGAGAGTCCCCTGTGCTCCTTGCTGTGTCTCTGGCACCTGACGAGGTCAGATCACGGTTTCATGAAGCTTGCTAACGGATGTGCTGGTGTGACACTGTGTGTTTTCACACTTTCAGTTCTAGAGGGCAGTCAACCTCCAGGGCTGTCCCAGATTCACTGCTAGGGAACCGCTGGGGGAATAGCCTTGCCTGGCAAGCACAAAGCCGTGCGCTCGATTCGTCAGCACCACATAAACTGAGGGTAGGGCACATACCTGTAATCTCAGCACTCACGAGGCTGAGGCATGAGGCTTGCTGTGAGTTTGAGGCCAGCCTGTGCTACGTAGCGAGTTCAGGACCAGCCTGGACTACACAGTGAGACCCTGTCTCCAAACACACACACACACACACACACACACACACACACACTCAGAGGAGAGAATGTAGGAGGAGGAGTCTGTCCCCACATGCTTTCTCTTGGGCCAGGGGCCCCCAGATCCCTCATCACATTTACCAGCATGTGGTCAGGCACAGCAGGATTCTGCCTGGCCTGGAAGGAGTCACTGTGGACGGACCAGCCCCAGGCTCTATGTCACGCACTTGTAGCCACCAACGCCATCAAGTTGTGCTAGACTCTGGGCTCCTAGCCACCAGAACTAGCAAAACATTTGGGCAGGATCAAAGACTATATAGCTAAGGGCTGCCTGCTGCTGATGTGGACTTGTGGCCAAGACTTGTGTGACTACCTGTGGTGATGCTAGCAGGAATAGAGGTCTGAGAGTTGGGGCTCTGTGTCTTCCCTAGCACCGAGCTGTTCCAGAGGCCCTGTTCGCAAGCAAGCCTGAGGATGTGAACCACTGGTGTCTGCCCGGTTCTGCCAGCCCAGCACTACACACCAGGGGCTGTGCCCTAACCCCAGCAGATGGGACCTGCACCTCACTGTGCCACCAAGGCTGGAGCAGTGTTGGTGAGGGAGATCCCCTTGGCCACCTAAGCTGACACGAAGCTGGGTCATGCCTCAGCCCTGCAGCTGCAAAAGCCCATGCTGTCTTGGTAGGAGGGTGGAGACACCCTGGGCCCTCTCCAAGGCTGGAAATGATGATAGGGCCAAGCTCCGTCAACACACAGATCTCTGCCTCATGCCACGCCTGCCCATCTGTAAGCGTTAGCCTGCACACAGGGCCTTTCATTTCTCGGGTGCTAAGTCTCACTGGAGATCTCATACTGGGGTCCAAGACACAGCCCTTCGCTGGTTCTCATGCCCTGCCCTGTGGATAGAGTCCTGACCACCACTGGACCCCACCCCCACTCCAGGCAGGTGAAGAGTAGGGGAGATGGCAGCTGGCTGCCTGCCCAGTAGCTCCTGCAGGTATTGGCCTAGCTGGGGCGGCTCTGGGGCTCCAGCAAACAGTGGGTTGCACAGCAATGGCCCTCGTATGAGCCTTCCATTCTAAAGCCTGGAGTTAACTCCATCTCCCCCCTCTGACTGGAGACACCAAGCTGGATGTTGGGGTTAGAGGAGGTATAAGGAGGACAGCTCTTCCCTCACTGCCTCCTTCGATGTTCATGTCGTATTCTAAGCACGACTGTTATGGTCTCTCATCTGCTTTCCTCAGCTCTTATGAAGGCAGTTGGTGACGGAGTCCTCCCCAGTGATAGACAGCCCTTGGCAGGGCTGGGGGGAGGCGGGATGCATGGTATCTCTGTGAGCAGGCGGAACGTGGAGAAACTTAGCCGCCATCCTGCCCTGCCAACCTCTACTGTCTTTAAGAGGTTTTTCCTCCTATCTGTGGGCCTTTGACTTTCTCTCAAGAGCTTCAGGATTGGGCTGGGGACATAACTCAGTGGTTAGAGTGCTCACCTAGCAAGCACAAGACCCTGGATTCTATTCCCAAGCACCACATAAGCTGGGCGTCGAGATGCATACCTGTAATCCCAGCCCTCAGGAGTCTGGGGCAAGAAGATTACCATGAGTTTGAGACCAGCCTGGACTACACAGTGAGCTCAGGACCATCCTGGGCTACAGAGTGAGACCCTATTTAAAGAAAAGGCCCACTCAGGATTGAGTCAAGTGGGCACAAGCACAAGTTTGGCTTCCACCTGGACTCTGCTCCTTCAGAGCTGCATGACTCACAGACGACGTGACTGCCTAAGCCACCTTGTCCCCTTGTGCACATGGAGCCACTGTGATAACAGTACATCTCTCGGGAAGCAGATGGTAGGATGAAAGGTGTCAAGTGTTCAGCGCAGCCTGATCCTCGGAAAGCACCTGGTGACTGGGAGGGAATATTTAATATTGGAAATGAGGGTGTAAAAGCTCGCCAGCTCCAGGCACTGGTAGAGGTGCTGAGGGTGGATCTGCAGCTGAAGGGTACCCAGGGTCAGCCTGGCCCAGGGATGTAATATCTTGTTTTCTTTTAGGTTCCCCCCAAGAGAGGCAAGTATATTTCAAGGCAGTGGAGAAGCTGAAGGCCAGGCGAACCCAGGGTCCCCTCCAAGCCAACCCACAGCCTCCCAGACCCACGTCCCGGTTCCAGGACGGCCCTCGGGGCTGGGATGCGCCTTCCCCTCAGCACAGCGGTGCTCTCCAGGTTGCTCTGAAGTTCACGCTCGTCGATCCACCCAATATGGGCCAGGACATAAACTTTGTCCTGTTGGCCCTCAACATGTCACCCCAGCTCAAGGACCTCAAGGTCAATCTGAGTGCTCAGTCCCTGCTGCACGATGGCAGCCCCCTGTGCCCGTTCTGGCAAGATACGGCTTTCATCTCACTGTCTCCTAAAGAAGGTGGGGGCTCTGGGCCTGGGCGTGGGCACACAGTGGGTCGTGCCACTGCTGGGGGCGGGTAAGCCAGATGACAGGGCTCCTAGAGAAGACCCCAGGGCACCCCTCCAGCTCATTCTCTCTCACCTCCTTGCCTCCTTTCCTCCTTTCTCCCCTCCACCTTCTCCTACAACCCCCAAGGAAAGTACCCAGCTAAGCAAAAAAGCATGAGTTGGCAGCCATCTAGACCAGGAGTCCCCGCTGCTGGGGCCGTGGCCTTGGAAGTACTGGGCCAGCAGGACAGGTGCACAGACAGCAGGAGGTGAGCAGGGAACAAAGCCCTGCCTCCCGCCAGGGCTTTCCTATCAGGTTCTAAGCCACTACTGATTGACAGGAGGTGGAGCTTTGCTCCCACTCCTCTCCCGCTCCTGCTCCCATTTCAAAGCTGTCCTCCACCAACCTCCTGCACAACAAACACACCCCCACCCTGTCCTTGGGAGAATGGTCTCCACCAGTCCTTGGAGCTGAAAAGGTTGGGGAGCTCTGACCTAGGCCTTGCGTGGAGCCCCACTTCCTGGCAGAATCACTCGGTGCCAGCCGATCTGCCCCTCTTGCCTCAGCATCCATCCGAAGCGCTAGTGGCTTTGGCAGACTCACACACGTTAGCTTCCTCTTCCCCGTGAAAGGACCACCACACCCAGCCCGCTCCCGGCTGCTTTTCTCAGCCCCTCTCACGACGTGCTGTGCTTTCTCCCTAGAGAAGAGCTACCGCTGCAAAATCCCCTACTGCCAGTACAGCCGGTACCTGTCAGAGGACAAGCTAATTCGCATCAGTGCCCTGGGGGAAGAGAAGAGCCGTCCCGAGAAGATCCTGGTGAACAAGATCATCTCCCTGACGTACCCAGCCATCATCATCAACGTAGGTGACAGCCGGCCAGTTGCGCTGCTGGGCCTCTTGGCTCGGGCCGGGCGCTCAGTCTGCTCAGACGAACAGCCCCTCCTCTTCCTTGCCTGTCCTGGTGTCTCTGGGAAGGGAAGGCTGACTGAGAGGTCTTCCCTGGGCGTAGAGGTGCAGGCCCATAATCCCAGCACACTGGGAGGCTGAGGCAGGAAGATGACAAGTTTGAGCCCCAGCCTGGGCAACCTGGAGACTTAGCAAGACCTTGTCTTAAAATAAAGTCAGACTGGGCTGGGGATGTAGCTCAATGTGAAGGCTCTGGGTTCCATTCTTCAGTACAAAAAAAAGGAAGAAAGCCTTCATCCTCTTGTTCTCTGAGGGGCTTTATGGGCCGACTGTAGAGCAGAAGCCATGAACACAGATGGTGGAAGGTCATGCCTCAAGGCCGGCTCAGGGTTGAGTCCCCTCCCTGGCCACGCATCCTGGGCAAGACCTTGGGCCGGCCTCTGCTTCCTGACTATCGAAAGAGGGAACCAGACTAGCTGGTCTCTGAGGTCCCTCATGCTCAGAAATCCTGTGGTCTCCTAAGTCAGGAGATGTCAGGACCCCTCGGTGCTGACATCCCGAGACCAACTGCTTCTTGAACCACCTAAAGTCCCTGGTGGAGCCACTCAAAGGTTTGGTTAGAATTTGGGTTTTATGTCAGGCTTGTAATCCCTGCTACTTGAGTGGTGAGGCAGAAGAATCCCAAGTCCAAAGCCAGCCTGGTTGATATAGCAAGTCCCTGTGTCAAAATAAAAGCTAGGGATGTAGCCCAGGTGGTAGAGCACCTGCCTAGCATTTATGAGGCCCTGGGTTTGATCCCCAATACCACCACCACCCCCTAAAAAAACAGGGCTTATACCATCTTACCAAAAAAGCAATAAAATTTTTTAAAGAAATGACAAGACAAAGAATCAGACCTTGATTCTCTAGGGATGGCAGACTGTGAAACCAATGAAGGGAAAGGGGACAGGTTGACACAGTTTGTTAGGTAGGGTCTTTGGCGTCCCCTCCAGGCTGATAAGTATTTAGTGTTGCCTCTGTGATCAAATTTTCTTCTTCCTAACTGAAAGGTTGGGGGAAGCTTTTGAAATCCATGCCTTGCTTTTAGTTTGAAGAAAACAGACACATTTCTTGTATCTTTGCTTCCACAGCCTTCAGTTCAAAATAACCGTGGGGCCGCAGTGGTGTATTTGGGGTGGAATTTCCTGCCTCTCTACAAACAGTGCCGTGCGTATGTGTTCCGTGGAGCGGGGACTGAGGACTCACTTTCCCTCCTACCCCGTGCCGGGTCTTAGGTCCAAGGAGCAGCCGTGGTGAGGCAGCCCCTCTCCATCCAAGTGATATTTTCAAACCCCCTCCTGGAGCCGGTTGAGGACTGTGTGCTGACAGTGGAAGGAAGTGGCCTCTTCAAGAAGCAGCAGAGAATCCTGTGAGTGCTGGGGGGCTTCGTCTCCTCTCGCCTTCTGTCCTGGGAGGGACACTATTGGCTTCCAGGCCAAGCTGGGACCCTGGGGGAGGAAGGGAGCAGGCAGAGGAGCAGTAGGGGACCCTCGGGTCATCATCGCAGCTGGAAGGGGTGCGGAGGGGGGTGGTTCTGACCTCCTGCATTCTTTGCTGCAGAATCGGAGTCCTCAAACCCCAGCACCGAGTCAGCGTCACTCTGAAGACTGTGCCTTTCAAGAGCGGCCAAAGGCAGATTCAAGCTAACCTGAGCAGCAACAAGTTTAAAGACATCAAGGGTTACAGGAATGTGTATGTGGGCTTCGGGTTATAAATTCTGGGACAATGAGTTGGATGCAAGTTCAAATGCAAGCTGTGCCCATCCCTCCACAGTGACCTTCCACTAGCCCCTGACTCAGCCACAGGCCTGCGATGACTTGTTCCCAGGGCCCTTGCACGACTCCCCAGAGTCCGCTCAGGCGTCAGAGATTCCATGGCATTCCATACAGAAGGTGATTTGGCACAGAGACCAGAGCGTATGACTGGACTCATCTGTGACTTAGAGCCCCGAAGGTGGCAGGAAGGAAGGCTCTTTGGGGCTTGTTTGTTGTTGCAGTGGCTGATTCCCTAGAAAAAACATAAATAAAACCTCAGTCCTTTCTCTCATCTTCTCACCGCTGTGATTGAAGAACCAAAGTAACGCCATTTTGACCCCGCAAGGCCCCCAGGTTTCCGGATAAACAGGAAGGAATGCAGTTTCTTAGCAATGAGTAAAGCAAACAGGTTTCCTAGTCAGAAAATTAAAAATCATAGCCGTACTAACTGTTAGAACAAATGTATCTAGCTGATAAGGACATTCCATATAGCTGTACTAACTGTTAAAACAGCACCTTATCCAATCACAAGCTCACAAATTTCTCTGTACGAAATGTCATCCAATAAGTTCTCATGGTAAACAACTTGTTGCAATTTCTTGATTTTTTTTGTCAATGAAAACCCTGCGCCAATGGCACTCGGGGCTCTTCCCGGCCTCCACTGCGCTGGAAAGGGAGGGCCCAGGCTCCAGCTTGCAATAAAGACACTCATGTGTTTGCATCGGAATCGGGTCCTGGGGTCTTCCTTGGGGTCTTGCGAACTGGGCACAACATGATCACTTCATTCCCCCAGAGGCTCCCACCTGTCCCCATGCCCCCGGCTGCTAGGAAGGTCCTGTGGTTTCAAAGCCTGAGCCCACCCATTGTTGGGAAGCATTTATTAGTCCGGCCCAGTGGTTGCAAGTTTCAATCCAGTCTGGGCAACTGAGTGACTTAGTGAGATCTTGTCTCAAATAAGCAATAAAAAGAGACCTATTATAATAAAAGTCATAATAATAAAAATGTAGCTCCGAGCAAAGGCCCTGGGTCCAATCCCAGTACTGCAAAAACAAAGAAGCAAAACCAGAAAGCATTTACTGAGCATACAGTACATGCGGGGCACTGTCCGAGCGTAGGGGCCCAGAGAGCAGAGGAAGAAAGGTCCCCGCCACCGTGGAGCTCACGCTGTGGCTGCGCAGGAAGACACCACAGGCATATGGAGAGAGTGGCCTGTCATTGCAGTCAGGAAAGCAGCACCCTGGGGTCTGTCTCTGTACCATCGTTCCGGCGCCTCGGACAAAGGCTGGGGGAGCTCTTGCCCTCAGTCCCTTCCTGAGGGGCTCCGTGCTGTGACTCCTACGCTGAACCTCGTGGCCATTCCTACACATGGAGCTTGGCTCTCTGTGCGTGACCTTGGCCGGCAGATAGCTGTTCTCTAGTTCCCTCCTGGCCTTAATAACCTGACCTCTGTGGTCCCGGAAGTAACAACTTTGCTGGTCTCAGCAGTTGGCCAACCGATGCTGACAGCCTTGACCCCCACAGGCACTTGTCTCTCTCTAAACCCAAAGCCTCCCTCCCTGCTGTCCTAGCCTATCAGGCAACCCTGCTTCATCCTCTTCCACCCGATCCTTGACCGATACACCAGCTAAAGAGCCCAATTCTCTGCCTTTCTCCTGGCTAATCCACCCACGCTAAGTAAAGGCTCTTTCCACCCATGACTGGGCCCTTAGCCCAAGAGGTTCCCTTTATCCTTTATCCCTTATGCCTGCTCTTGCTAACCAGACAGGGCAATAAACATTATTATTATTATTATTATTATTATTATTATTATTATCATTATCATCATCATCATTATTTTGAGTTAGGGTCTCTCTCTGTAGTTAAGGCTGGTCCTGAACTCAACATGTAGTACAGGCTGGCCGCAGACTCACAGCAATCCTTCTGCCTTAGTCTCCTAAGTGCTGGGATTATAGGTGTGCGCCACCACGCCCAGATACTATGAGGTGCTAGAGGATTGAACCCTGGGCCTCGGGCTTCTTGCGCAAATGGCCTAATCACTGATCTACGCTCTGAGCCCCACAATGGCAATAAACTTCAACAGAGAATTCTCTTGCTGCTGGTCATATTTTTGGTCCTGCATGATCCTTCTTTGTTTTTTCTTTTGTTAGTATATATTTGCAAGCCATAAAACAAAGATCAGCTTGAGAAATTTGTGTATTTACATATGGCATCCTGTTTCCAGGGTCTTTCTTTGATGCAATACTTCTCACGTGACATCCAAGAGGACCCAACAGTCCAAGCATGGTCAATGGCATCACCAGTGCACTGTGGCCCTGGAAAGCCTCAGAGTAGCTGGGGCTCAGGAGGCCAGGCCTGGCCAGAGCAGCAGTGCAGGTTCCTATGGAGATCACTCTCAAGTGTTTGCTTTAGTTGCTGCTTGTGTTTACAGTCATTCAGACCAGCCTTTCTAGGTCCTGTTAGACACAAAGCAACTTCTGCCATTGCCTCCTCTGGGACACACCTGCTTAGGGCACTGGGCAAAGCTCTTCCCCTCAGGCACTGGCTGGTGACTGAGCCAGCTGTCCTATTCAGTGTATGTGCATTAAATAAAAAGTTAAAGGCTTTAATTGTTTGTAATGACAGGGTCAGTGTAGCTAATCAGAGGGAGGGTGGGGTGGGTGGAAGTTACACAACAAGCTGATTGTCCTACGAGAAGGCGGTTAAGAACCAGGAGTGGTAGTGTGGGGCTGGAAGGAACCTATAATTATCTCATCCTCCAATTATTCCATAACAATTATGAGAAATTACTAAAGGAAAACAGCATGGAGAGCCATCTTATGGGTCAGTGTACTGCAGACAATGGCCTCTGAAGGGCTTGGAAGAGTCCAGCTGCATCAGCAGGTGCTTTCTTGGGTCTTGATTTTAATGCCACGTTCACTACTCACTCGTCAAGTCTGTCGTGAGCTTCTTTGGGGGCCCAGATCCTGTGCTAGGTAAACACCAAAGATGTAAGAACCAGGGCCAGTGCCTGAGGAACCCAAGCGTAAGCATGTGGGGAAAGAAACACACACAGGAGGCTGGGACACAGAGCAGGGAGAACTGCCACCAGGGAACACAGCTGTCAGAGTGCAACAGAGAGCTGGGCCTGAGACCCCACTTCCAGCTTCCCTGGAGCTTTCTCAAAGAATCAGAAAAGCCACGTGGGACATGCTGCTGCTCCTCCAGGCCTTTGGAGGTCCCAGTTAGAAATTTCTCAGCCACATGGGGCAATCTCTGCTCCTGTCAGGCCACTAGGGACTCTAGCGATGGCAGGAAACCAGCAAAAAGATTAAATGTTAGGTGCCACAGGGGTGCAAGTCTATTAGAAAAATACATTTTCCCTCAGCTGTGTGGTCCCAAGGAGGCCACTCTGTTTCTGCATGGTGACACACATACATTCAGAAAAAGACCTTTTTCTGAGTTGCTGGCACATTTTGACCTCCAGGGTAGGTGTTGATTGGCTGTCCACCATGGACACAGCTTGTCCAACCCCAGGATTACTCTGGCCTCGTACCAGGAAATGGCGATCTTGACTGGTGCCAGCTCCAGTGGCGTGGAGAGGTCTCGCCCATCGGATCCCACTTGGTTTCTCCCCTGCCCTGACCTTCCGTGTCAATAGGCACTTGAGGAAAGCCAACCAGAACTATCTTGGGCTTGTGGATTAAGGAAGACTCTGAAAGAAGTGACATTTAGTCAGAAAGCAGGATTAGAAGGGGAGGGGTGGAGTAAGGCACCAGGGGCTGTGAGCTGCTCTGATGGTTAGAGGTCACAGTGGGAGGGGGCGTGCAGCAGGGGGAAATGAGGCAAGAGCGAGGGGTGAAGAGCTCTGGGTGGGTGGCATCTACGGGACGCAAATGGCCGTCGCTCGCAGAGCTGGTTCTGTTTTGCAGAGCTAAGCAGATTTCATGTGAGTAAGAAGCAATTAAACATAGTCAGCAATGGGAGTTGGCAGGTCTCATTAGAGTCATTCCTTTATGGGATGAGACAACTCAGTGGTTAGTGCGCTTGCCTAGCATGCACAAGGTCCTGGGTTTGAGTCTCTAGCAGCACATAAGAAATTAGCTGGGCATGGTATTGCATGCCTATAGTCGCAGCACCGAGGAGGCTGAGTCAGGAGGATTGCCATGAGTTCAAGGCCAGCCTGAGCTATAGAGTGAAATTGTGTCAAAAAAAAAAAGTCACTCCTTTGAAAGGTAAGGCCTTCCTGCTGGCAAAGGGCATTTCATTTAATATTTATGACTTGGGGAGTAGAGTCACAAGCAGTGCAAATATGGTCCCCTCTCCCCATCTCCTGAAGCCTCTTCCCCAGACCCCAGAGCCCTGACTTGAACTGAACTCGGCATAACTTCCTTCTTACAAACACCCAGTACAGCTCCAGCTGAAAGCAGCCTTGTAAGGGGCTTTTGAAAGAATCCCTCTTTCTTCCCTATGACAGGGAAGATGCTCTGTGTTCAGGGTGGGCACGTGACTCACATGGCTGCAGAACGAGGCCAGCGGAGAGGCGCGAGTCCTGGAGTCATTATTCTCAGAAGCAAGGCCCCAGGGAGGAAGAGCAGCTCTTGGCCCCCCACCTGCCGCCTGGACCCCTGGGCTCTCTTGGGTCCCATCCTCTCGGATCCTCCTCTTACCAGTCCACAACCTCCCCATCCCCTTGATTTCTGTCTAAGGTCACTCTGGGAGACAGACCCGGGAGGACTGCAAGTTCAGGCCCAGCCTAGAAACTGGACTGGGGATGTAGCTTAGTACAAAGGCTCTAGGTTGGATCCCAATGCGCGCGCGCGCGCACGCGCACGCGCACACACACACACACACACACACACACACACACACACTGTCCAGTACTGCTCAAGTTCTGCTCCTTGGTCATGTGATCTTTTTCACTCTCTGTCTCTCTCTCTCTCTCTCTGTCTCTCTCTCTCTATCTATCTTTTTGATGAAGACTCTTGCTCAATAGTCCAGGCCAGTCCTAAATTCACTACGTAGCCCAGGCTGGCCTCCAACACAGAGCAATCTTCCCATCTCAGCCTCCTGAGCACTGAGCCTAAGGTGTCCTCGTTGTTGCCCCAGCTCATCCCAGGTTCAGGGAAGCGGCAGCAGCAGAGCACGGGGGCTGCCTGTGTGGACAGGGCCTTGTGCCCCGGCCTGCGTCTCCCCGGTCTCCTCTGGTCTCCTCTGGTCTCTGGCCCCACGAGGCCTACTGTCCAGCTGTGGGAGTCAGCAGTGAGGTGACCCATGCGCAGGCGCCACCTGTCTGCTTCTGCCCGAGGCCTGCCTGGTGCACAGGAAGCACCTGTGCCAGCTTTGGGCCTGCTGCTTTTACAGGAGTGCAGACAAGACAAAGAATTCTATTTCAAAGTACTAATCTCAGACACAGCCACCTTTTCCCTAATACTATTTCTTTTTCTCTCCTTTCTTTTTTCTCTTCTTTTTCTTCTTCCTCTTCTTCCTCCTCCTCCTCCTCCTCCTCCTCTTCTTCTTCTTCTTCTTCTTCCTCTTCCTCCTCCTCCTCCTCCTCCTCCTCCTCCTCGATTTGGACACCCAATTCAGGGCCTTCACATTGAGCCACATCTCCAGCCATTGTTTCACTTTTTATTTTTACTTTGAGACAAGGTCTTACCAAGTCACTAAGTTTCCCAGGCTAGACTTGAACATGTGATCCTCCTGTCTCAGCCTCCCATAGTGCTGGCAATATATGCCTGCACCACCAGGCCCAGCTAGAATTCTCTTTCTGATGGGCAATTTGGATAGGGTGCAAAGATTGCATTGCAGTGGAGGCTGTTTTATTTTTGTTTTGTTTTGTGGGGTTTTGGAGGTTTTTTGATTTTTTAATTATTTGCATAGTGCACCCCTTTCCCATCCCCACCCCTCAGCCCCACCCCCCCCCTCACCTGTACAAAGTCTGTCTTCTTACTTTCTTCCATCTCTCTTACTCTGGAGATTGATTTAAGAGCAGCTTCAGTCATTACCAGAGCTGTTCTGTGTCCTGCTTACTGCTTTTGCTTTGGGGGCCCGACCTTCTGGGGTCCCCATCTTCTAGTTCGCTGGGACACCTTGTCCTCAGCGGCCCTGGAACGTCACCCCTGTGAGGCTTCCAGATCTGCTCAGCGTCCCAGGCTCTCGTTTGCCAATTACAGACCAGCAAATTCCCCATAAGGAATAAGTGGCAGTCAGGGCCACTCTCAACTCTGCACACTCTTCTCCCAAGATCTTGACCCTTTAAGACTCGCTGCCACCATGACTTACAACAGATATGTTTATTAAATTTCACTTATTTACATTGAGATCAGGTTCTCACTATGTTTCCCTGATCAGTATCAAACATCTGAGTCCGAGCGATCCTCCTGCCTCAGCCCCCTGAATGCTGGAACTCCAGGCATACCCCACCACATCTTGCCTGTTATTGTATTTAAAATAATTTTCTCAGTTTTCCTGGCTGTTCTCACATAGCGGATGGCACAAGCTAGCCTGCCGAGTCTGGGGGAGGTGATGCCGCGCGTTGCTGGACCCTCACCCTTGGCAACTCCTGGGCTCTGTCTTTTGCTGCTTGCATCATTTTTGTACAGTCTTCTATCATGTCATGTTTCATTGTTATTGTTCTTAAATTTTTTCTGGATGAGGCAGTACATTAATTGATTTATTCATGAACTCCTTTACTAAAATGTATGTTTATTCCTGCATCTGTTTTCTCACCAATAAGATTACATGTTTTATAAGATTAAGGTCCAAGTTGTATGAAAGAATATAGGATTTAAAAATGGTGCTGATCAGGACCGTGCAGATGTCAGCTCCTCAGCAATATATCAAGAAGGTGAAAACACACACACGTGTGCCTACAGCTCGGCTAAGAGGAAGGGGAGAGCTCTGGGAAGTGAGTGGGAGTCGGCAGGGAAGTCAACAGGAGAGCCACAGAGAAACTGCAGAAACTGAAGACAACGCAGAGAGAAGACTGAGGCAGTGCTGCCTGGCTCCTGGAGCGGGCCAGTCCACACACACACACACACACACACACACACACACACACACACACACACACCCAAGGTGAGGACAGAGGCCAGGACCTATAGGGGTAAACAACAGACAGGCAGCACTAGTCCCATAAGAAGCCCACAGGTATTGTAAGCTGCAAGTGCAGTGCAGATTTCACTCTGAAAGTGGCTTCTCCTGCATGGCAGGCCAGCCTTTGAGAAGCATCTCCAACACCCAATGCCATATTCAGGAGTAACACAATCAGGAGCCACTGTGAGAAGGGGCTTATTAGTTAGGACTAAGCTGCCCCTAGATTCAGACATCACAAACCAACACACTTCAGGTTCCCTTGGGTCACCCTGCCTCAATGATTGTAATGCACAAAGGACAGTTGCAGAGTGGGGATAGGACAGTCACAGACCCCTGAGTGGTCTGGGCAGTAGTGAGGTAAAGTTGAGGAGGATCAGGTGACCCTCTCAACTGTGGAGAGCGAAACTCATGACCACTAAACCCAGCATTGCAGAAAATATGGAAATCCTAGGTAGAGAGGAGGGAGGCCAGCAGCACCAAAGAACTCTGAGCAAAGTCTTGGTCAAATGGTAATCAGCCAGGCCCAGTGCCATAGACCTGTAGTCCCAGCATTGACTTCCTTTCCAAAGGAAGGGCCTGGGATCAATCTCCAGGACACACACACACACACACACACACACACACACACACACACACACACACAGGAGAGCAGTTAAATGAAAGAGGAAAAACAAATCAATACTGAAAAAAGCAATGCAATGATAGGCATCAGGAAATACATATTACCTCTCAATACTGGTGTTCTTAACTCTCTAAGCAAAAGCTACAAACTAGCAGATTGGATCAGAAAACAAAATCCAACTACATATTGTCTGCAAGAGACACATCCACAAAGAAACACAAAGATTGAAAGTCAAAGGATAGAAAACAATACTCCATGCAACTGGAACCCCAAAGCAAGCAGGAGAATAGCTATGCTATTTTCCGAGACGTTAGATTTCAAGCCAAAACTGAACAGAGAGGCAAAAATATTCACTATGTACTACTGGTAAAGGGAACAGTTCAATTAGTGAAGGTCATAATTACAAATTTACATGCTGCTGGAGGAATCGCACCTCAGCTAGAACACTTGCCCAGCAAGCACAGGCCCTGAGTTTGACTCCCAGCACCACATAAGCCAAGTGTGGTGGCATACACTTGTAATCCCAGCACTAGGAAGGCTGAGGCAGGAGGATTACTGTGAGGCCAAGGCCAGCCTAGGCTCCATAGTGAGTTAAAGACCAGCCTGGATTATAGAGCAAGACCCTGTCTCAAAAAATAAATAAATAAATAAACAAACATACACCCCAGCAAACTTCATGAAACAAAACCCATAGACGTAAAACAACAGGTAGACCCCAATACGACTGTGACAAGGAACTTCAATACCTCACTCACAAAAATAAACAGGCAGGTCAACCAGACAAAAATCAACAAAGAAACATCAGATCTAAATCACACCATGGCACTAATGGACTTAACGAATATCTACAGAGTGCCAGCTCTGCCAACCACTGTCAACAGAATATACCTTTTTCTCGGCAGTACAGGTAACTTTCTCCGAAACAGATCATATTATAGGCCAGAAGTCAAGCTTAAATAAACGCAAAGAAATTGAAATAATCCACTTTGGACTCTGATATCATAGTGAAATGAAAGTGGAAATTAATGGCAAAAGAAACTACAAGGTGGGCCCAGTGGTGTAGGCCTATAATCCAGCACTTTTGAAAGCTGAGGCAGGAAGGTGGCAAATGTGAGCCCAACCTGGGTGACTTAGAGCACCCTGCTCATATAGACAAGAGAAAGGGGATGTGACTCACAGCAAAGACCCTGCACTCAATCCCCAGCACAAAAATTTTAAAATAAAATAAGCCTACAGAAACTATGCAAACACATGGAGATTAAGCAATACATTGTTGAATAATCAAATCAATAGGTCATAGAATAAACCAGGGAAGAAATTAGAAAGTTGCTAGAGACAGATGATGATGAAAACACAACATTCCAGAACCTATGGGACATGATGGAGACAGGACTAAGAGGGAAATTTATAGCTACGAATGTACACATTAATAAAAAGCAATTCCAAATATATAACCTAATGATGCATCCTAAGTGTCTACAGAAATAAGAACAATCCCAAACCAAAGCAGTAGAAGGAAAGGAGTTAAAAAGATCAGAATGGAAATTAATGAAATTGAGACTAACACAACAATATAAAAGATCAGTGAATCATATTTGGATCTTCAAAAGGATAAATAAGATTGTTAAATCCTTAGCCAAACACACTAAAAAAGGAAAGAAAAAGCCCTCATCAACATAGTTAGAAATGAAGAGGACAAAACTACTGGCCACCGCTGACATACAGGAGACAGTAAGAAATTATTTTGAAAACTTATATTCTAATAAATGGAGAACTAAGGAGAAATGAATAAATTCTTAGACACAGACGAATTACCAAAACTGAACCAAGAAGACACAAAAGTACTGAATAAAACAATAACTAGTAATGAAATTGAGGCAATCATAAAAACCCTACCAACAGAGAAAAGCCCAGGCCCTGATGGTGCCAGCACAGAATTTTACTAGAACCTCAGGGAAGGTACCCCACCAACAATTCTCAAACTTTTCCGTGAAATCGAGTGGGAAGGAACGCTGCCAAACTCATTTCTGGAAGCTGGCATTACTCTGATACCAAAATATGACAAAGACTAAAAGAAACAAACACAAAACCAAAAACCACCAAACCAACCCGTGTCCACCTGCTCTGGGTAGCTCCCAGAGTTGCAGACGCCACGTCGCGTGACCTCAGGCACTCATGGTCACAGGTCAGCACCGCTAAACCAGCCGATCTTCCCACGGTTGAGTGAAAAAGAAGTTGTGAGCTACCAAACGCCGTAGGAAGGATGAACTCGAGTCACTCGTCACCAGGTGAATGTTCCTTCCGACCTTCGCTCTAAGCAAAGCCAGCCAGACACACAAAGCCAAACACCACGTGGTTCCTCCCGCGTGACAAGCCCAAGGCACAAATGAGGCACCGAGAAAAGTGAAAGACGTGGGAAACAGAGAGGCGGATTTTGTGGGCACAGGAAAAGGGACCTGGGGCTGGGGGGAGAGTAGGGTCAGCAACTAATCTGGGAGGTGACTGTGCTCTAGGTCCCCAGACCCAAGTCGACTACCGTGCATCCCAAACTCACACCGCTGAGAATAATCTCAGGGGCGCCCCAGCCCCCATCCCCCGGGTTACGAAGCTGCTCCTGCCTATCTCAACCAATCCTGCCTTTCCCGATAATAATAATTCCTACGGAGAGCCCGTGGGAGGGAGTCGGGGTAGGAGGGGAGGGGGATGTGACACATCAATAGTGAAAAATAAATCTTAAAAATTACGTAGGAAAAATGAACGTATGTGAAAGTGCTTTTTAAACCCACGCACACCCCGGAGTCGCCCAGCGTCCCTTCCTCTGCGCCGCCGGCTCGCTGGGAAGGACAGTCGCTTGCCTGAACTCAGTCCTACCGTCTGCACCGCAGAACGCTGGCTCCTTGGTGGGACACACCTGCCTAATTTTCGTACCCTGGATTATCAGTACCTGTTGGAATTACGGGTGTCCAACATGCTCAAGATACACTCACTTCATAAACGCACACCTGAGTCCTTCTTGGGGACCCACCAGCTGGGGGCTTGTTTGTCTCTTAGAAGAAAAGGGTGTGGGTGCCCCAGGAAGCAGGAGACAGTCCTTTCTGGTCTCCCTCCTCACGTCTCCCCCACCTTCCCCCAGTGCAACCAAGACACACCAGCCAGCGTCTTTCTCTTGGGAGGTGGAAATGGTAAGGGCAGTTTCATCTTTTTTCGCATAATAAGGTTCCTCAAGAAGGTAATAGGTCAGAGTTCCTGGGCTGGGGTCTAGCTCAGTGGCAGAGCGCTTGCTGGCTTGCATGGGGCTCTCAGCTTCATCCCTGGCACCGAGAAGCAGTGTGTAAGTAGCCCCCCTGCCCACAAGCAACCAGCGTGTGCTATTTGTGTTTTAGCCTTCTAAGTCTCAGAAACCAGGTGATAGCTGGCCTCCAGAAGACCGTGAGATCAGTCCTCATGAGACGCCTTCCTGAGTCCTGTGTCCTCAGGGACTAAAGCAGGAGAAGTGCCGCAGTCACAGGCCTGCGTGCCCAGGCAGCGCCAAACCTTCCCTGGCAAGGTGTCCCCAACCAGCAGTCTCAGGAGAGCTGGGGCCTCGCTTCTGCTTTTAGCGTACTTTGTTGTTGACCAACAAACTCTGCCTTCTTATCTCTTTTGCACAGATGAATCCCAGACATGTTCTCTCTGCATATTGTCAACACAGCCCACAAACACCTACCAACTTGGGGCTCCTGATTTCGGAGTTGGATGTGGACTTCCTGTTTGTGGAGTTATTTTTTCAGTTTTGTCCAGGTAACACCTCTGAAGGGCTGGGAGGGTCACTGAAGAGCCAGGATGCTGAGACTGCCAGACAGCAGGCCTTCCTGCCTGGCCTTGCACTCAGGCCTCACTGTCACCCCTTGCCTGAGCCTGCTGCAAGAACAGAGATAACAGAACAAGGGGTCACTCCCTGCAGCTGGTCGGGGAGATACCCGCAGGGAGGGAGCGGAGAGAGGAAAGCAGTAGGGGCTCACGAGAGAAGGCAGAGAAATTTTTCTACTTATGAATTCTTAAGCCAGCAGAAATATTCCATTTTTCTTGTGTCTGGGAGATTTGAAGACAGAACCCCAAAGCAGAAGTCCCGGAAGAGCATTCATTGTGGTTATACTATCAGAGCAGGCTGCGGCCATGGGGCAAGGTAAGCCAGGCCAGCGCAGCGGGCAGGCTCGCGAGGCTGTTGTCAGCACCACCACTGCAAAGTGTTGCAAGTTTTCGTGAAGGAAATGGGAGGGTGGTCACGCGGAGACGTGTGGAGGCAGATTGGCAGTCTTAGTTGCCATGATGATGAATTGGTGACGGTGGTTATTTGGGATGTATATTCTTTTGTGAGTGTGTGTGTGTGTGTGTGTGTGTGTGTGTGTGTGAGATACTGGGGATCAAGCTACATCCACAGCCCAACTCACTAAGTTGCCCAGGCTGGGCTTGAATTTGCCATCCTCCTGCCTCAGCCTCCCACAGTGCTCGGATAACGGGCCACCGGGCCCGGCTTGGATTTATAATCTTATCACAGGATTGTCCCAATGTGCCGTTCGTCGTTCCCAGGCTGGGAGACAGGGGCAAAGCATGGGGGCGCCATAGCCTGGAGGCCAGCGGGAAAGAAGGGAAAGAGGTCACAGAATCTAACCGGAGGGACAGGGCAGCCAGAGGACAAGGACCCAAGCAGCCCTGGAGGACACACAGCACAAGTGCCAGGTGGCCCCAGGCCATCTCATGCAGGGCCCCGTCTCTGTGCTGATGTGGTGGCCGCCAGTTGGGTAGTTGTGTCCAACTCTGAGCCGTGCAGAGGATGCTCATAAGGAAAGACCTTGCACTGAGAGGGGAGGAGAGAGCGTGCCAGTGATGGCTACAGAATGGGGGCCTGCTAGAAAGAGTGGGGCAGGGGCTGAGAGCACGGGGCCACCCTGCCAGCGGGGTCAGTGGGAGCTGTGGGGGCCAGCGTCTTTGGGTCTTGGAGGATGAGTAGCACCTGCTGGGTGAATAGAGGCAGGGAAGCCTTCCAGCCCGAAGCAGACCCCAAACAAATTCAGAAGGGTCCTGGACATGGGCCCACACCTGCCATCCCAGCACTTGGGGCTGAGGCAGCGGATGGCTGAGAGTTTGAGGCCAGCCTGGGCTGCATAGTGTGTTCAGGACTAGCCCGGACTACAGAGCAAGACCCTGTCTCAGAGAGGGAGAGAGAGAGAGAGAGAGAGAGAGAGAGAGAGGAAGGAAGGAAGGAAGGAAGGAAGGAAGGAAGGAAGGAAGGAAGGAAGGCAGGCAGGCAGGCAGGCAAGAGAAAAGAATGAAGGAAAACTCCAAAGGGTGACTCTTGCTGGAACTCTGACCAGTTTTGCAGCTTCCAAAGCACCAAGGCCATGTCGTCTGCCTGCCCACCATCATGCTGTCCGGCCCACTCTGCCCCAGCAGAGGCAGGGCTGGCTCGCCACACCAGCTGATTTGAGACAGGACCTCTCCAGCTCACTAAGCACAGAGGGACTGTTTCTGGCTCCTGAGTGCTGCTGTGCTTTCCTACAAAGCCCAGACTTGCTGGACTGATTTTATCAAGTGCCAGGTTGGTAGGCATGGGTGGCTGTGGACCCAGGGCACGAGGGGCCACACAGCATCAGGACCACGAATGCAGCGAGATCCACTTCTGAGCCCCTCAGGCTCAGCAGTGTTGGTTCTTTCCCAATTTCGTATCACTGGTCTGTCCCATAGGCTTCAAGCTAGCGATCGGAAAATAGAGATGGCAGGAAATTTTCCTTTTTCTCTCCATCCCTCCCCTCTTCCTCCTCCTCTTCCTCCTCTTTTCTTCTCCTCCTCCTCCTCTTCTTCTTCTGCTTCTGCTTCTGCTTCTTCTGCTTCTTCTGCTTCTTCTGCTTCTTCTCCTTCAACAACGTCTCACTCTGTAGCCCAGGTTGGTCCTCAGGTCACTGTAGCCCAGGCTGGCCTCGAACTCACTGTAATCCTCCAGCCTCAGCCCCTCTGTTCTTGAGCCTTAAGCCAGGAATGGGGAGAACTTTGGGGCTAGGGGAGTAGCTGAGTGGCAGAGCACCTTTCTAGCACAAGCAAGGCCAGAGTTTAATCCCTTGCACACAAGGGGGAAAAAACAAATGAACACAGAAGAGTTGGGCATGGCAGGAGCTTTGAGTCCCTGCCCTGCCTGGCAGCTTTGGAGCTGAGGACTTCGCCCGCCCTCAGGGTGGGGCCACGTCCCTGGTGTGTGTGTGTATGCACCTGTTTCATACCTGCGGGGGGCCTGGAGGAATGGCACAGTGGTGAAAGTGCTTGCCTTGTGAGCACAAGGCCCTGAGTTTGATTCCCCAGTAACACATAAAACTGGGAGTGGTGGCGCACGCCTGTAATCCCAGCACTCAGGAGACCTAGACAGGAGGATTATTGTGAGTCCAAGGCCAGCCTGGGCTCTGTAGTGAGTTCAGGACCAGCCTGGACTACAGAGCGAGATCCTGTCTCAAAAAAAGAAGAAAAAATAGAAAAAAATAAAAATTATCTGTGTTTTAAGAAAAATAAAAAGTAAATGGAGGCGGGGAAGACTCTGAGTTGTGTTCATTGCTTGCGTGGGGACAGGAAAACAATTCCAGCAAAAAAAATCAGCGTGCTCTGTGTAACACTGGTCCGCCTAGTGTGCCAGGCCCTGGCCTCAGGGTACTGCAATCCTCCTGCAACTTTGCTGGATCCTAAAAACCTGCAAGGAAGAATGTTGGTTTGTGGAGAAGGAAGCTGAGGCTCGTGGTGCTTGAGTTACTTGCCTGAGGTTGCACAGGTAACAAGTCAGTCGGGCTGAGGACGTGACGCCTGGTCTCCTTAGCTCTAGAGCCCCGGCATTGCCACTGATCTGGCGCCCACAACTTCTGCCCCTTCTAGCCCTGGCTATCAAGAGCTGTGACTTCCAGGCAGCGAGGAACAATGAGGAGCACCACACCACGGCCATCAGCTCCCGGCGCCTCATCGTGCGCAGGGGCCAGGCCTTCACCATTGTCCTGCACTTCAGCGCCCCAGGCCCCGTGTCTGCACTCAAGTCAGCGGCCCTCATTGCACAAACCGGTAAGTGGGAAAGGCCTAGACCCCTTTGGCAATAAGACGGGGGGCTTTCTCCCCAGCACCCCGTCAGGGGAGCCAGGGGACAAATGTTCCCATGTACCACTAGGCCTTGAAGATGCCCTGCCCACCTGGCAGGGTACCACACTGATGCCATGAGGTAACATGCATGGTAAGTAGTATTTATTATGACTTAGAAGTTGTTCGCTAGAGCTGGAGGAATGGCACAGCAGTTAAAGTGCTTTCCTTGCAAGCACAAGACCCTGAGTTTGATTCCCCGGCACCACATAAAGCTGGGCATGGTAGCGCATGCCTGTAATCCCAGCACTCAGGAGGCTGAGGCAGATGGGTTGTCATGAGTCCAAGGCCAGCCTGGGCTACACCGGTGGATTCAAGACCAGCCTGGGCTACAGAGCAAGACTCTGTCTCAAAAAAGTTGCTCTCCAGCATTATCACAAGTCTTTGCTGTTCTCTCTCTCTCTCTCTCTCTCTCTCTCTCTCTCTCTCTCTCTCTCGTCCTGGGGATCTGAGTGCTTTATACTAAGCTATATCTCCAGCCTTTATATTTTTAAATTTTTGATTTTGAGACACAGCCTCACTAAGTTGCCCAGACTGGGCTCAAACTTGAAATCCTCCTGCCTCAGCCTCCCAAAGTGCTGGTATTACAGGTCTGCAGCACTGAGCTTAAGCTTTTCTTTTGGTTGTAAAAATAATACCAGCTTTCCAAGGCAGGTACGATGGCACAGGCTTATAATCTCAGCATTCTGGGAAGCTGAGGCAGGAGGATTGCAAGTTCAAGCCTAGTCTTGGGCAACTTAGTGAGACTCTGTCTTAAAATTTAAAAAATTAAAAAAGGAGTGAAGATGTAACAAACGTCCTAGGCTCAATCCCAGCTCTGCAATAATAACAGTGATGATAATAATAATAATAATATCGGCTCTGCAGAGAAGCCTGCATGGGATCTGGCATGGGGTTAATACAGTGCTGAACTGCCACTACTCATCAAATCTGTGGTACATGTCAGGTGTTAACCTGGTACTTCACTTGGTGCGGTGGCCCACATCTGGGACCCCAGCACTCTGGGAGTCTGAGGCAGGAGGACCAGGAGCTTGAGAGCAGCCAGGGCAGCTCAGTGACTTAGCAAAACCTTGTCTCAAAAAAAAAAAAAAAAATTAGAGGTCTGGGGCTGTAGCTCAGTGCAAAGGCCCTAGCTCAATGCCCAGCCATGTAAAATAGGTGACACCCAGTGCTTCACGTGCATCATCCTCCCGAAGCCTCATGGGCACGCTTGGCCCTCCGTGTCGCTGGCCTTCAGGTCCTCGGGTGCAGCCTGGCTGGGAACATTCTGGGGAGAAGCTGTGCCTGTGCTGAACACGTATAGATCTTCTTATCGTCACTCCTTAAACGATGCAGCACAGCGCTTGTGTACACAGCCCTCGTGCTGCGGGAGGTGTTAAAGTAATCTAGGGATGATTCACAGGACGTGGAGAGGGGCTAGCGGAGTAGCACAGGGCTCAGAGGCCTGGCCTGGCGGGCGTAAGCCCCTCAGTTTGATTCCCCAGCACCACATAAACTGGGGATGATGGTGCATGCCTGTAATCCCAGCACTCCAGAGGCCGAGGCAGGAGGACTGCCATGAACTTGAGGCCAGCCTGGGCTACATAGTGAGTTCAGGACCAACCTGGACTATAGAGCAAGACCCTGTCTCAAAAAAAATATATATATATTGTTTTGGAGAATGTAACTGGGTTATATATAAATACTGTAGTCATCACAAATAAGGAGCGTGGGCATCCTTGGATGTTACTACCTTCGTGAATATGGAGGGCTGGCTAGGCCCTTTCTAGACTATGGGCTTCACAGATGAAGACCCGTGGCGCTGAGGTACTATGCGCCCATACCCCGCGAGGGGCCTTCAAAGTCAACGGTCACCTCTTCCTTCCCATCTTTGTAATTCCTTACCTTTGTCACCCAGAGTTGTCACCCGCCCAGAGTTCTAATGACAGATCTCTCACTGGCCCATTGCAGGAGAGCAGCCCTCTGAGAGCAACAGGACCCTAGTCACATTTCCAATTTCTACTCTCGGGGACGGAGCATGGAGGGCAGTGGTGGAGGAGAGGGACGCTCTGGCCTGGACCATCTCCGTGAGCTCGCCCCCAGATGCTGTCATTGGCCACTACTCGCTGCTGCTGCAGGTCTCGGGCAGGAAGCCACGCCTCCTGGGCCAGTTCACGCTGCTCTTCAACCCCTGGAGCAAAGGTGAGCTTGGATCTCCTGCAGCCTGGGAGACCCTGGAGTCGGGTGCAGCTCTGCAGGGAGCTCCTGTCTGGGGCTCTGTGGGCTACTCCCGTGGTGAGCACCTGCCTTCCGCTCCCACAGAGGCCTCCTCAGATCTAGGGCAGAAGCATCTGGGGCTTCCCAGTGGAAGAGATTGTCTCACCACCAGACTCTGGCACTGTCTCACGCAGTTTTGTTTGTGGGGTTGAGACCCACTGATGAGATGAGCTAGAAAAGGAACGCTTTACTGTGATGGAACAGGGCTACGGCCAGGACAGGAGGTGGCCTGGAGCCCCTTGGGCCCTCACCCTCCCTGCTTCTCCCCAGGCGACACTGTGTTTCTACAGAATGAGGCCCAGCGCCAGGAGTACCTGCTGAACCAGAACGGCCTCATCTTCCTGGGCACAGCGGGCTGCATCCAGGAGGAGCCCTGGGACTTCGGCCAGGTACGAGGCACGAGGCACGTCCAGGGGAGCAGGAGGGCAGTGGCTCCGCCCAGGCAGAGCTGGCAGCCCACGGCCCTGCTCAGGGGCCATTTCTGCAGCCCAGTGCAGCCTGTGGTGCCTCCTTTCCTCGGCCTCAGGGCACCATCCTGCACAGCAGCCAGCCCGCTTCCTGAAAGCACTGGCAAATGAGCGCCATCCATAGGACAGAGACCAAATCCCCTGCTGACATCCCCCTGTAGGCCCTGCCGTCCTCTCCCCGACGCCAGTCCAGAGCCTTAGGGCTCCTCCCTCATCCCTGGAGAATACCCACCCGCTCTTGAGACCTCCCAAAAGCCGCCCCGCGTCCTCTCTCCCCTGCCTCTGTCCTCTGCCGAAGCCCCAGAATCTGAGGGGCCTTAGGGCCCCAACAGGGTTCCCTGTAGAGCAGGCGCTGCTCTTTGTACCCACATCACTTAGGAGCTCCCTAAGTGGCAAGGAAAGGGACTAAACGATGTAATGACATGAAACCAAGCCAGCCACGCCGCCCTGGGAGCCCCCTCACCAGGAGAGTCAGAATGCCCTGGGCCCAGAGACTAGCGGGCACCAAGGCTGGGAAGAGCTGCAGCTTCCGCCCGGGCCAGTGAGGCCGGGGAGGCGGGGTGGGGTCCATGTCCAGGGGATGAGCGTCTGACCCAGGGGCCTTTCATCTTGGCCCCATATGATCTTCACAGTTCGAGAGCGACGTCGTGGACCTCAGCCTGGACTTGCTGAGCGTGGACAAGCGGGTGCAAGAGTGGAGCCAGCCTGCGCATGTGGCCCGGGTGCTGGGCACCTTGGTGAGTGAGAGGCCCAGATCCCTGGGGGGAGAAAGAGGAGCCCAGCCCTCTGACAGACCTGCCCCACCTCTGCACCCTTCCCAGAGAAGGAAACTGGGCTGGGAAGATAGATAACGGCTTCCACCGGGGCAAGGAGAGCTCAGAGAGGTGTCGTCACTCAAGACAAACAAAAAAAGGGCGGTGGAGGATGAAACCTGGCCTTGACTTCCTCCAGTGCTTCTCTGTGCCCCTGCTTCTGCCCCCGCCTCTATCCCGAGCCCGGAGCCCTGGGAGGCAGGGCCTGGGCCGCCTCTGCCAAGTGTGCAACCACAGGGACTAAAGGGACTTTTATTAGCGAGGCCTACCTGGCCACGTGGCACATGTCTGTAATCCCTGCACTACGGAAGCTTGAGGCAGGAGGATTACATGTTGGAGCCCAGCTTGGGCAGCTGGCTCAAAAACAAAACAACAACAAAAACCTAGGGCTGTAGGGCTGGAGGAATAGCACAGTGGTCTACCAAGCGAAAGGTTCTGAGTTCAATTCCCCAGCACCACATAAACTGGATTTGGTGGTGCATACCTGGAATCCTAGCACTTGGGAGGATGAAGCAGGAGGATTGCCATGAGCCCAAGGCCAGCTTGGGCTGTACAGTGAGTTCAGGACCAGCCTGGACTACAAAAAGAGAGCCTGTCTCAAAAAAGAAAAAAAAGAAAAAAAAATCAAAAACTACAAAATGGGTTGGGGATATTGCTCAGTGTGAAAGCCCTGGACTTGATCACTGGGGTGTCGCGCGTGCGCGCGTGCACACACTCACACACACACACACACACACACACACACATACACACACACACACACACACACACACACACAAGTCCCTAAGTATATGCACACTACTGAAAGCCTCTTGGTCCCTTCCCTTGTCCCTAAAAGTCCTCTCTGAGGGTAATGTTTCCCAATCTCCCCTGGTGCCTCTCAGTACCCCCTGGATAGAGAGTGGGATCCAGGTCAGGCCACAAAGAGGGGGATATGTGGCCTCCAGAGGTGGGGTATACCCCAAAGGGTCAGAGTACTGAAGCCAAGGACCCTGGAGCCAGCTTTCTGGGAGGAGCCAGTTCTCTCTCTCCTCCTCCTCCTCCTCTTCCTCCTCCTCTTCCTCCTCCTCCTCCTCCTCGTCCTCCTCCTTGTCCTCCTTGCCTCTCTCTGGAGGGAGCCACCTCGCTGTCTGGGAGGGTGGCCCTGGCTGTTTTGTGACTCCAGCCGGCCCCCTGTGCCTCTGCTTTACTGATCCTGCCCTGGCTGGTGGGACTGCGGCCCAGGAGCACCCCTGTGGTCTCAGGTGACACCAGCGCAGGGGTCTGTCACAGGACCCCGCACCCACTCACAACCACCAGTTTATGCCCACAGTTGCACGCTGTGAAGAAGGAGCGGGTCCTGCCTGCCCCACCGACCCAGGCCATCCAGGAGGCCTCACCCTCGCTGGACAAGCGGCGGGGCAGTGCACCTGTCCTCCGGCAGTGGCTCACCGGCCGCGGACGCCCTGTGTATGAGGGACAGGCCTGGGTGTTTGCTGCAGTTGCTTGTACAGGTACCGCAGTCACTGGCCTATTGCTGAGTAGCTGCCCTGCCTCGAGGCCCCTGGGCCTCCCACGCAGCAGGCCACCATCTTCCACTGTGTCGTGCCCTTAAGTTGCCAACTCCTCATCCTGACCCCAGCAACATCTATTCACTGTCCCTCCGCTCACGCCCCGGGGCTTGGCCACTTTCTTAGCTGGCCCCTCGCCTCTTGGGGGTCAGTTCCAACTTCCCGGTGCCTGTATCTCCTCTCCTTCCATGGTGTCACCTGACACTTAAGACAGAACCTGTCCAGAGGAGACAATGGAAAATTCCAAGCCAGGCCCGGAGGCACAGGCCTGTAATCCCAGCATTTCGGGAGGGTGAGGGGTTGGCGCGCAGCCTGGGCAACTTAGCAATGTAGTGAGACCCTGGCACAAAATTTTAAAAAGGCTGCGGAGGGTGGGGGGGAGGGGCCGGTGGAGGGTGCTGAGGGGCTGGAGATGTAGCTCTATGTGAAGGAAGGCCCGGCTGGAGCCCCAGTGCCACTCACACTTGGAGCTTTCCACATCGCTTTTCCACATCGCGCGCCCCTGACCTCCCAGCCCAGCCCAGCCTCCCAGCTCCCCTAGCGCTCTGGTCTTCTACGCAGTGCTGCGGAGCCTGGGCATCCCGGCGCGGGTGGCCACCACATTCGCCTCGGCCCAGGGCACCGGCGGGGACCTGCAGGTAGATGAGTACTACAGTGAGGAGGGGCTCCAGAGTGGAGAAGGCCCAAGGGGCCGCATCTGGTAAGGAGAGCCGCCACGACTGTGCGCTGCCACCCAGGGGCCCCACATCCCGGTGCGCCTTCGGGACTCCTGCGGCTCAGGAGTGGCCTTGATGTCCCTCCCTAGGGGTGGGGCAGCCACTTTTACACAGGGTCCTCATGTCCCCATGGGAACAATGACTTGGAGAGCTGCATTTCTAGACTCTCCACGAGCCTTTTCCCCCCACCCAAGGTTTTGCTTCTGCTCTATTTAGGATCTTCCAGACGTCTACGGAGTGCTGGATGAGCAGGCCTGACTTGCCCCGGGGTTATGATGGGTGGCAGGTTCTGTGCCCAAGGGACCCTCATGGAGATGGAGGTAAAGCCGTAGCTGGGCCCAAAGACTCAGGCACTGAGCGGCCTCCGACGGGGACAGGGCAGCCAAGGGCCAAAGGGGGAGGAGAAGCAGGAGAGGCAGAAGTTGCCCTGTGCCAGTGGTCTTGGGGGCCCGGGGGCCAGCTGTGCCAGTCCTAGCCTGTGGGGAGGCCCCCACCTTAGAGGGATACGTGAGGGAGCTGCCTCTCCACTGGGGTGGGGGCTGGCAGAGCTGGACTTCAGGGCTCTGGACATGCAAGAGGGTCCTCGGAAAGCTTCTGCAGCTGTGAAAGGGTGACCCTTCCTCACCCCAGAGCAGAACTGGCACAGAGCCTGCCACATACAAATGCTCAAAAAAAGTGACCAACCCCAGCAGCAAAGCTGGCTTGGACAGTCTGCACTAAGCATGCTCCTCTGCGGTCCTTCCTGTCTAGTTTCTGAGGGGCCTTCGCCACAGGCCATAACCAAGCATTTCCCCACAAGGCTCCGAATTTCTCTGTGCATGTGCCCACCTCTCAGAAACCGCCCCCATGTCCAGCTCTGACCTTGGGAAACAATACAGGAGAGGGACTGACTTGCCGCTGCTCAGAACCGGTAGCCCCTGGCTCACCGACCTTGTCGCCCCAGTCCTGAGGCCCTGTGACCTGGTCCCTGTGAGAGCCATCAAGGAAGGAGACCTGGAGCTCAGTCCAGCTGTGCCTGATCTCTTTGCTTCCATGAACGCCTCATGTGTGGTCTGGAAGTTCTGCGAGGACGGGAGACTCGAGCTGACCTACTCCAACACCAAGTACGTTGGTGACAGCATCAGCACCAAGGTCGTGGATAGTGACCGGTGTGAGGACATCACTCAGAACTACAAGTATCCCGCAGGTACTGGCCAGGGAAGGGCCCAGGCCTCGCAGTACCTGGACAGCAGGTGAGGGGTGGGGACAGGCTAGAGAGGTACAGCTTAACTTTGGACATTCAGTGGGTTGGGAGAGACACTCTGGGGGGGGGGGGGTGCGCGGGGTGAGCCTGCCTGGCACAGGCTTCCCGGGCTCACCGTGGCCTTAAAGACTTGCTAAGCTTTTGTGTCTTTAACGGCTAAGCAGAGGAATGTAGATAAATTTAATCCTGGCGTTTTAACAGAGGGCCCATCCCTCTACGCATGAGGGGTCTGTCGAGTGGCCCGTTTTGCTGCCTGCCCCCAGGATCCCTTGAAGAGAAAGAGGTGCTGGAGAGAGTCCGAAAGATGAGGAGTAAGGAAGCCGGCAGCATCCATCTTCCCAGCAGCGAGCCGCGGGATCCTGTGTACCTGTTCTTGGAAGCACCCGGGTCCCTCCCCATGCACGGAGACGCCCAGCTCGTAGTGACCCTGGCTAACCTCAGTGACCAGGAGAGGATGGTGCAGCTGGTGATCGGGGCTCAGGCTGTGTACTACAATGGAGTCCTCGCTGCTGACCTTTGGAGGGAGACATTGTCGTTCAGGGTCAGCAACGACACAGGTAACTCTATTTAGGGATTGAACCCTGGGCCTTCATACTGAGAAACACCCTCAACCCTATCTTATATTTTTATTTTGAGATAAGGTCTCATGAAGGCACTAAGTGTCCTAACCTGGGCTCAAATTTGTAACCTTCCTGCCTCAGCCTTTCAGCGTGCTGGGATTACAGACAGGCTTGAGCTACCACACCCAGAAATCTCCAGTCCTTCATGAGTTTTAATATGAGACAGAGTCTTGCTAAATTGACTGAGCTGGGCTCAAACTTGTGACCCTCCTGCCTCAACCTCCCAAGTAGCTGGGATACAGGTGTGTGCCACCAAGCCCTGCTCCAGGTAACTCCGATGGCCCCACCACACACCCTGCCTGCCCTCACCCCCACCCTGGGTGCTGCCCACAGCTCTCTGGGAGGCTTTTAGCCCTAGGGGCTCAGTCACTCATTCACTAGTTCATCTTGACAGAGAGGAAAATCCCACAATTCCAACCTGGTCAGGTCAGTGGACAGACTGACGACAGCAGCAAGGGGGTGACTGAGGAGGTGGCAGGAGCCAGGGGCTGGAGCGCTGACTCCCACCACCCAAGTTGTAAAGGACACACAGAAGCAGGATGGACAGAAAGGTGACCCAGCCTTCCAGAGAGAAGGCTCAGGCACACGGGCTGCTCCTTCCCAGGCAGTCTTGTTTAATTGCTCTGGGATAAGGTCCGGCCCTGGTATTTCCAAAGCTGCCTATGTGTTCTAGGCGGAAGCTTCCCTGGACTCAAACAATCATTCTCAAACTGCTGCACACCTGTGTCTGTCTCCTACATGGGCAATTCATTCAGACACTCCGCGACAGGGCTGGGGCGTACCTCAAGGGTTAGTGGCTTGCCTAGCAAGCAGAAGGCCTAGGTTTGCCCCCACAGCGCCACCCTGAAAACACTGGCCAGACTTGGTGGTACGCACACGTGGGAAGCTGAGGCAGGAAGACTGCTGTGAGCTACACAGTGAGTTCATGACCAGCCTGGACGACAGAGTGAGACCTGTCTAATAATAATAATAATAATAATAATAATAAACACCATGGTAGACAAAACCAGCTACACTTCTTAAATTTCTCAGGTAATCATTATGCACATGTAAGTCTGAGGATCAGAGAGCCAGCACGTGCCTAGAACACCACAGCCACTAGCATCCAAGCTGTCCCAAGTCCCCAGTCTCTGGCAGCTTCCTCTCCAAGCCGGGAGGGAGGGGCCAGGCCAGCCACTGCTGCAGGCAGGCACTAGGCCCCAGCAGTAAAGCCTTCCTGTTACTTGAGATTTCTTCGCTGGGGAAGGGAATCTGGTGGAAAATTGTAATCAGAGGTATGAACAAGATCAGAAATTACCTTCAGAAAGAAAGTGGTCTGGCCTGTGGGCTGGAGGAATGGCACAATGGTTAAAGCACTTGTCTAGCAAGCTCAAGACCCTAGGTTGATTCCCCAGCACCGCGTAAAGCTGGGTGTGGTGGTGCACAGCTGTAATCCCAGCACTTGGGGAGTTGAGGCAGGAGGATCATCCTGAGTCCAAGACTGGCCTAGGCTACAGAGCGAGATCCTGTCTCTAAATAAATAAATAAATAAATAAATAAATAAATAAAGAGGGCCAGCCTGATGGCACAGGCCTGTAATCCCAGCACTCCAGGAGACTGAGGCAGATGGATGCCAAGCTCAAGCCCAGCCCGGGCAATTTAGCAATTTAGTGCAATCTGTCTCAAAATCAAAAATAAAAGTGGTGTGCGGAGGTAGCTCAGAGTGAAGGCCCCGGCTTGATCTGGAAGAGCTTCCAGTCAGGCTGGAACAGACGGGGCTGTTAGAAATGGCGTGTTGAAATCTCCCTGTCCAAACAAAGGATGGACTCGGGAGGCATGGACGACAGGGTATGAGGCTTTAATTTTCTTTTGCAAAAGGGTGGTCTTCCCACATGCAAGTGGAGAGAGACTCACACCAAAAACGTGGTCGGTACTGACCTAAATCCCTAGATCACAAGGCCCTCCCCACACCATTTTTCATTGGCAGGATTCACAATCTTCCCGATAAGATCTAAGGCATTGGCCCAGGGCCACGTTCATCACAACGTCATTACTCAGGGCCAAGTTCATCACAACGTCACATCCTGATCCCTCCTCGCGCCCCCCCCTTCCTGCCTCTGGTCACCTGATCAGGTTTGGCGTGAAAATGTAAAGATCTGCCATCTTGAACAATATGCCACCGTTACTGCTAGGTGACGCTCACAGGGCCACATCACAGTAGTGGTTCATAACCTTGACAGCACCTTGAATCACTGGGTGAGATATAAAAACACCAATGCTTGGGCCCTGCACGCAGGGTTTGACTCATCAGTTGGAGCATGGCCTCACACTGGGCTTGTTGCAAAGCTTCCGCACAGGCCTCTAGTGTGCATCTGCTGCACAGAAGCACCAGGGTTGCAGGGCAGAGGTTGGTAATAGCCATATCAGGGATGCAGGCCGGTGAAGCTAGCAGCATTTGAAACTGAGACATCAAGGAGGTAGGATAGATTATACTGGTCTGTGTGTGTGTGTGTGTGTGTGTGTGTGTGTGTGGTGCGCACATGTGCGAAGAGCAAGGGAATTGCTTCTGGTGTGGGTGAGTCATTAGAGTTTAGAAAAAGGGGCAAAGCAGATTCAGAGGGAACGACAATGGATTCAGTCACGGCACATTTTGTTGCCAGCCACAAAACCTCCAAGTAGAGATGGCCAGGCTAGAACTTGTGTTCAGGGCACATGCCCGGGATGGCACCAGACGCGGAATCCTAGCCGGGTGGGGGCAGCCAAGGCTCAGGGCATGTGTGTGGCAGTGCATCTTATGAATTCACTACACTGGGAGGCCGAGGCAGGAGGATTGTGGATTCAAGTCCAGTACAGCCACCTTCCTTTTGTTGAGAGAGACTGTGTTTCAAAATTAAAAAAATAAACTAAAATGAGCTGAGGTTGTAGTTCAGTGCAAAGACCCCAGGTTGAATCCCCAGTACCAAAGGGAAAAAAAAAGTCAATGCATGGGTGTGGAGCAGTCAGGGAAACAGAGTAACCCGGCAAGGTCAGCAGGGAGGTCGGGACGTGTCCAGCTTGAAAAGTGGCCGTGGGGAGAGCAGCCTTGCTGCGCTTTCCAGGGGTCAAGCTGACTGACTGGGTTGAGGCTGTGAGACAGACAGCAACGCCCTCTCTGGAAACATGGCAGGAAAGGAAAGGTTGTGGCAGTCGGCCAAGGGCACTTGGCGGGGAGGCTGAGGCAGGTGAGCTGAGCGGGACCAGTGGTGCAGGTCTGGCGTCCCAGCACTTTGGGAGGCTGAGGCTGGAAGATCCCAAGTTCAAGCTAAGGCTGGGCAACTTGGCAACTCAGTGAGACCCTGTTTCTAAGTCAAACACTTAAAAATTGTCTGGGGATGTAGCTCAGTGTGAAGGTCCTGGACTCCATTCAGCACCAGGAAAAAAGATGAGACTACTGAATCTGCTATGTGCTGAGGAAAACCACAGGTTAGATAGAGGGGAAACTGAGGCCTGGGTGAGAAGGGCTATAGTCCTGCTGGTGCGATTCCTGTCTGGAACGACCGCCGCTGACACTGATTGAGCACATACTCTACCACGTGCTTCCGCGGCATCGTTTCAAGACTCCTCCCTCCCAACTTCTGAGGCAACAGCTATTCCTCCTCCCACTTTACAGAGGAAGACAGCAAGGCACGTGGGGCGAGTCACATGCCCAAGGTTGTGCCAGTCAGCCATGTATCAGGAAGCAGTGTAGGCTGAAAAGGCAGAGAGGGCTGGAGGTTAAGGTGCTCAACTTGCTGAGGCAGGAGGATTGCTGTGAATTCGAGGCCAATCTGGGCTACATAGTGAGCTCAGAACCAGCCTGGGCTACAGAGTGAGGAAAAGAAAAAGAAAGAAAAAGCAGAGAACTCAACACAGGCAGGACACCTGATCCAGTGGGGCCAGGTGGGCAGCAGAGGCAGACCTGGAAACCTAAGCTTGGGATGATTCAAATTTCATGACTCAAAGGAACAAAAGTAGCATCGCTGGGGCATAGTTCATGGTTAGAGCCACTGCCCTGGGTTCGAATTCCCACAGCACAAAAATAATTAGCTGGGTGTGGTGGTACACACCTGTAATACCAGCCCTGGAGAGGCTGAGGCAGGACTGCCTGGCATTTGAGACCAGCCTAGGCTACAAAAGGAGACTCTTGTCTCAAAAAAGAAAAGAAAGAAAAGAAGAAAAAAGAAAACAGAAAGATTCTAAGATGCACTTCTAACACAGAGCATCCACTGTCACCGGATGGGGACCCCGGGGCCCAGGCTCCATGAGGGCCACGAGTCAGAGCTCTGCACTAGCCACGGGGACTCTCCCTCTCCGGCCTGGCGCGGCCCACGCAACCCCCACCCCCCACCTCCGCCAACGGCGCTTGTGCTATGTTTCAGTGAAGCGGCTCCCCATCGTCTTGTCCTTCTCCTCTTTCGAGCGGAGCCCACCCGAGAACAGCATCCTCCGGGTCACCGCTCTGGCATCTCACTCCGCCTCCAGCCTGAGCTGCTTCGCGCAGGAGGACGTGGCCATCGAGAGACCGCGCCTTGTCATTGAGGTGGGCCCCGGGTTCTCCCATACTAAGGTTGAGATCTTCCAGCGTCCTCCCTGGTGAGCAAATGTTACTAAGACTGGGGCCTTCCACTTGCTTCTTCTGCACTTCCAGGGATGAAATAGCAGCCTGTGTTTGCTTAGCATTTTGTAATACGCCAAAATATTTTCACCTCCTTTATCTCAATACCAAAGTCCTATGAAGGGCTCCGGCTGTGGCTCAGGGGTGGAGCCTTCATATATCATTCAGCGGCCCTAACAATTTTTGTTTTGTTTTTCTCGCTCTGTAGTCCAGGCTGGCCTTGGACTCAGGGCAATCCTCTTGCCTCAGCCCCTTGAGTGCTTGACTTAGCCCTTAACTGCTGAGTCATTCCTCCAGCCCCAGAGACAGGGTCTCTAGTCCAGGCTGATCTTGATCTCACGGCAATCCTCTTGCTTCAGCCTCCCAAATGCTGGGATTATAGGTGTGTACCTCCATGCCTAGCTTATATGGTGCTGGAGAATAGAACTCAAGACCAACTGCTGTGATACTCCTCCAACCCCTCTTCCTTAATAATTTAAAAGGGAAGACAGCCCTATGAAATTCCCATTAGTTAGATGGGGAAACTGAGTCTTTGAGAGCAGTATATCCAGATCATAAAGGTGGGAAGCTCTAGAAGCTAATGGCTGTTGGTCCGGCCCACCTACCATGGCCAAAATGCGTAAGGCCTGCTCCCTGCCCTCCAGGAGGTTCTAGTTTAGGGAGTGACAGTACCAGACCTTCCACAGATGTGGTTTAGCAGAGGCACGAAGTATCTGATGAAGCAAAGTGAAGCAGAGTAACCCAGTGGCTGCTCTGGGGCAACTTCGGAGGCGGTGATGTTTATGTTAGGCCTTGAAAAACAGATATGCTTCAGAACAGAGGTAAGGGAAGGGCACTGAGGACAGGAGACTGGGCCACCAGGATCAAAGAAAATTCCCCTGAGAGGCAGGAGGGGACAGGAAGGTCCCTGCTGGGGCTGGGGTGTGCAGGGTCAAGGGAAGGGCAGGTGCATGGAGAGGGCCAGGGGCAGACAGTGGAGGACCAGGTGCAACCTAAGCTGAGTTCCAATGATGGCGAAACCCTCAAAGGGTAGGGAGCAGAGGAGAGGCCCTCAGGGACCCTCCGTGATGGGCAAGGGCGGCCGCAGCTGGGAAAGCAGGGAGAAGGGGAAGTCAGCATACAGTGTGGATCAGGGCAGCAGAAATGAAAGCAGGGTGCACACGAAGGGAGGTGTGACCACAGCTCCTGACCTTCTGCAGATGCCAGAAAAAGCAAAGCTGTTTCAACCTCTTACGGCCTCCATCAGCATCCGTAACTCCCTAGACTCACCCATGGAGGACTGCGAGGTCTCCATCTTCGGAAGGGGGCTCATTCACAGAGAGAGGAGGTACAGGTAAGGTACTGCAGGTGACTCAGGGACCCAGTGCACCCTAGTGGGTGGGACAGGTGGGGTCCTCATGTAGTAGCTTCACAATAACACAGACCACCTTTGCCCTGTCCATCCACGGCACATGCCAGAAAACACCTCCAGAAGCTGAATGAAAGGATCAAGGCCATGAGATGGCCTCTTTAACAGACTTGTACAGTGTCCAGGATCAGCTGTGGAGCAACACAACTAAAAGGAATACCTGCACCCTTTCTTAGGACAGGGTTTCCAGAGCCACCTGGGAGCGACCCGGGCCATCCTCTGCCACGCCCGCTGTGCCTGGCAAGGCAGTTCCAAAACAACAGCCTTTCCCAAACCCCGCGGCAGCAGGAACTGAGCCAGGCCGACTCACAGGGACAGCAGAGGCAGCCCTCTGTATGCTTCTCTTTTGAACCACAGTTGCTTCCATCCCCCTAGAACCACCTATCTTCAGAGCAATGTAAGCCTGGCCTGGTAGCACTTAGGAGGCTGAGACAGGAAGACTGCTGTGTGTTCAAGGCCAGCCTGGGCTCCATAGTGAGTTCTGGTCTACAGAGACCCTGTCTCAAAAAAAAAAAAAAAAAGGTTGCACAGTGGGATGGCCCTGGGCTTCAATACCCAGTACCAAAAAAAGCAACACACCTGGATGTTGCTTCTTCTCAGTCCCTCACTACACCCAAGGCTCACAGGCCCTTAGGCCAGCAGAGCAATGAACCTGGGGCAGAGTTAGCACCTGCCTTTCCCTTTCTTGCAGATTAAGCCCTGTGCGGCCAGGAAACACCTTGCGTACCTCATTCCAGTTCACACCAACACAACTGGGGCTCCACCGGCTCACGGTTGAACTGGACTGCAACCTGTTCCAGAACCTAACCAGCCACAGAAGTGTCACCGTGGTAGCCCCTGAACTTCTGGATTAAGGTTCCAGCTCAATCACAACCCTTCCAACCGCAATCTAAACCAAATGTCTTGGGCTGTGGAAAGGCTTGTTGCGTAAATAAGTCTCCAGGTGGAGCAGAAGAGCGACCAAGCGCATAGCAAGGCCCAGTAAAGCAGCAGGAAAGATACTCACTTCTGTCCCCAGCAAGCCTGGAACGCAGCCTGGAATCCCAGCACTTGGAGGCCAAGGCAGAAAGACAGAAAGTTTAAGCCCTGACTGGACAGGTCAACCACTTCCAAAAACCCTGTCCCAAACTAAAAAAAAAAAAAAAAAAAAAAAAAAAAGTCTTAGAATAGAAACTACAAGGTTTGAGAGATAAAATAAAACTTTCAGGTAACTTTGTAAAGTACTTTCAATGCACGGTTTTTGGAGTACCTTTTGAGAGTACATTAAGATTTTTTTCAGGTTTGGGTTTTTACAACCATTTTATTGCTCATAACTAATAACTAAGGGAAAGGATCTGAGATTTAAATCATTCACCTATTTCTGAAGTGGGACAATAGTAGCTAAAAGTAGAATTTCTAGGTAATCCAAAAATTGCATCACCAGGGCTCTCTCTAGCCACGATCCCTGAAGCCCAACATGACTAAACAAAGTTACCAGGCCTACAGTCCAGGCCCTAGAGCAGAATCCCGAGATTACCTGGGGAAAACCCTTAGGAGAGCTCTGCTTTCACTTGGCATCCCACAACTAAAGTCTGAGGTTGGTAATAAAAAAGTATTCTAGTACAGAAATATAAAGATTGAGTACAAAGAAAATTAAAAGGTAAGATTTCCTTTTGTACAAAGTTATAGGTTTTTTTTTTTTTAAGTCAGGGTCTCACTCTGTAGCCCTGGCTAGCCTAGAACTCACAGTAATCCTCCTGCCTCAGCCTCCCAAGTGTTGGGATTTTTAAGTGTGCACCACCATGCCTAGCTTTATGTGGTGCTGGGGAATCAAACTCAGGCCTTGTACTTGCAAGGCAAGTGCTTTAACCACTATGTCATTCCTCCAGCGACAGAATGGTACTTTATAAAAAGTAGGTTAAAATTCATACAGTTTAAGGAATTTTAACCTCAAATATTCACGAGTCACTCAAAAGAATGACAGTGATGCTGCTTGTACCTAAAGGAATCAGATGGAAGGAAGCGGCCTGGCACTGCAGGCGGTGGAGCCCCGCAGCACAAGGGAAGCCTGGATTCGGATGCCACGGCAAGCACCACTGTGGCAGCTCTCCACTACAAGATCTTACAAATGGATGCAAAATCAATAAAGTGGCAATGGCTTTGCAAAAGAATGCAAAAAAGGCCCTTAAAGTTATATAAACTCCTTTATGGATTAAAAAGGTTTCTTGATTTATAAAAATATGGTATTTACATCTGGGAACACATGTTAATACACCACAGAAAACAATAGTACAGGTTTAATTAGAACAAATTTGTGCAATAAGATGGATAAGCCTAACAAATGAGCTCAATACAAACATATTTTAGAGGATAATACTCAGAAGGGCTGGGGCTGGGAGCATAGCTCAGTGGCTGACAGGAAGACTCCTGAGCACTTGCCTAGCAAGCACAAGGTGCTGGGTTCAATTCTTCAGCACCACATAAGCCAAGCATGGTGGCTCATGCCTGTAATACCAGTACTTAGGAGGCTGAGACCGGAGGACTGCCCTGAGTTTGACGTCAGTATGGGCTATGCAGTGAGCTCAAGACCAGCCTGGACTACAGAGTGAGGCTCTGTCTCAAAGAAAGAAAACAATAATCACAAGGACCTACTGATGAAAGTAATACACACACACACACACACACACACACACACATATGCGTGTGTGTATATACATGTTGAGGTACTAAGAGAGGCTTTCCATCCTCTTCTATAAAAAAATAAAATTGGAGGATGGGGAAATGACTCAATGGTTAGAGTGCTCCCCTAGTAAGCGCTACGTCAAGCACTAAGCACCCAAGTTTGATTCCCCAGCACCACATAAGCCAGGCATAGTGGCGCATACCTGTAATCCCAGCACATGGGAGGCTGTAACAGAAGGACTGCCATGAGTCGAAGGCCAGCCTGGCCTCCAAAGTGAATTCAGGACCAGCCTGGACTACACAGTGAGACCCTGTCTCAAAAAAATAAATAAATAAAAATTGTGTTTTTATTTTAAATACACTTACCAGAATCAGATCTAAAGATCCATAAACTCAAATGAAAGCAATGCAATGTTCTGGTCTCCACAGCCTGCATTGCTGGGAGGAGGAAGCCTTGGAACGGTACTCATTAATCACTAGCAGTTACTTACCATTTTATTGAGACCACCAATGTCTTCAACAACAGAACAACATAATTTTATTAGAGAGAAGGAAGAGGGCAGCTTCCCTATGAATCTCCAAGGGGCAATTCAGGAGCACAAACTCATGCAGTAATTTTTTGTATTTAGCACAGAAAAATATATATCACAATCATGTGGTTTATACATAACTGCCACTCTACGTACCCAACAGTGTGTGAGAGGCTCTGTTTAAATGCAGATAGAAACTTCTTTCAGTCTAGGAAGGACGCTCAATCCATTCTTAAAAGCACACATCAGAACCTGGATATGACATGAGTGTGAGAGAGCAGACCGTGGATGAGGCAGAAAAGTCACAACTCAATCTCGCTCTGTGTGAGCTCTTTAATTCTGTCCATGCAGTGATCAACAGCATGAAAGAGTACAGGGATCCAACTGTCTTCTGGCTGAGGGTTCACATGACTTGCTCTGCAAATGAAACATAAAGCAGAAGAAAAGTGAGCCAGGTGTGGTGGCGCAGGCCTGTAATTCCAGCTCTCTGGGAGGCTGATGCAGACGGATTACAAATTTTAGCCCAGCCTGGGTTAACTCAGCAGCTTTGAGACCCTCACACAAAATAAATTAAAACTAAAGAAGTAAAAAGGGTGGGAGATATAGCTTAGTGTGAAGGGCCTGGATTCAATTCCTAGTACTGTAAATAAATGTAAAAGGAAGTTGAATTCCTCACAGAATCAGAAGAAAACATCCTTAGAAGAGTGTGTAGGAGAAACCATGGTAAGAGAAGGCAAGTGTCCTTCCAGGAAAGGCCGTCCCATGCCCAAACTTTCCCACTTCTTACAGATGATATTTCCTATTTGCCTATGTAATCCTATGCTCAACTGCCAATTAATTAGGAGGAATCTTAGCTTTAAGTTTCTCAATCCTTGGAATGGGGTTTTTAGCTTGAGAACAGCTGGACCAAGAGGCAATTTGATCCTTAGCAAGCCACAGGGGAAAGTCTTCATACTTACTTTGTAACTTCCAGGGCCTTCCTTAATACAGATACAAGTTTCGCAGCCTACAAAACAAACAGAGTGGTTACTCACTTTGAGCCTCACTATTAAGAGGACAGGAAGGGGCCAGAAAAATGGCACAGCGGTTAAAGTACTTGTCTGGCAAGCACAAGTCCCTGAGTTCAATTCCCCAGTACCACATAAAGCTGGGTGGGGTAGCACACACCTATAATCCCAGCACTCAAGAGGCTGAGGCAGGCAGAATGTCTTGAGTCCAAGGTCAGCCTTGGCTGTAATGGGAAGTTCAGGACCAGCCTGGACAACAGTGAGCCTCTGTCTCAAAAAAAAAAAAAAAAAAAAAAAAAAAAGAATCTTGGATTCTTTTTTGTGGGTTTTGTTGTTGTTGTGAGAGATTCACTATGTAGTCCAAACTGGCTCTGAACTCATTCTATAGCCAAGGGTGGCTTCACACTCACAGCTATGCTTCCTCAGCCTCCCAAACTACAAACTATAGGTATACATTACCACACTGAGCACTAGATTATTTTCTAATTGGAAATACCTTTATTAATATTACTTTAATATTAACGTTTTTGAAATTTAAACTAATTTGCCTCAATTGTTTGACGGTTCAGAATATAAAGCAGAATGACTAATGTTCCTTTTTTTTGAGACAGGGTCTCACTCTGATTGGGTGTGAGCCGCCATGCCCAGCTTATGTGGTACTGGGGAGTCAAACCCAGGGCCTGTGCTGGGCAAGAGCTTCAACTGCTGAGCTACTTCGCCAGCCCCGAAAGGCTTTCCTTCCAAAGCAGCATTTTCTAACTTCTTTGGACTTTTCCAAGTGAGCACTCCAGTGATGACTGAAGAGAAAACTACCAAGGCTCTAATAATTCAGCACCAGCACATTCCATGGTGCATACAACAAGCAAGCACTGTGGCATCACTGCTGCCTGGCACCAACATGACAAGTGCGTGTGCACCCGGCAGCTTAGAAAGGTCCTGGTGGTCGGTGAGGCTCTCCCCGCAAGCCAGCGCTGGTCACCCCGGTGGTACTCACACTGATCCGAACTGCAGGACGGCACACGGGCGGGTACATGCTCAGAGCCAAGTCATCCACACTACGAGGAGAGAGCAAACCACAATAAGCACGAAGTGGGGTGAGGCTCAGGGACAATGTCTCCAGGACACAATTGTGGGTGTAACGAGGGACAGGCTGTCCCAGAGATGTCTATTATTAATAGATGCATACCCCGAGGGCCTGGCAACCAACTCAGAATCAATTCAGCCAGTATTTACCGCAACATATATACCCTGCTTCACCAGGTAGCTGGGAGGAGAATGGCCTTGCCTCAGAGGTTGGTGCATGATTATTACTTCAGTTAAAAATATGAGAATCTGGGGCAGGACAAATAGCACAAGGGTTGCAGTACTTGCCTGGCAAGCACAAGGTCCTGAGTTTGATTCCCCAGCATCACATAAACCAAGTGTGGTAGGATACCTGTAATCTCAGCACTTAGGAGGCTGAGGCAGGAGAACTGCCAGAGTTGAGGCCAGCCTGGGCTACATAGTGAATTCAGGACCAGCCTGGACTACAGAGCAAGACCATCTCAAACAAAACAAAACAAAACAAAAGAGACTCTGAGCCAGGTGTGGTGGTGCATGTCTATATGGCAGTACACTGGGAGGCTGAGCAGGAGGATTACAAGTTTAAGCCCACTCTGGGCAATACAGCAAGACTCTAGTTCAAAAAAAAAAAAAAGTAAGGATTTGAAACCATCAATTTAGTAATTGATATAGGTTGGGTTCATGAATGAAGCGAAATTTACTGAGTAACAGGTACTTTTACAGAGGAGGATACCATTCTAACTAGGTAATCAAGTTTAGTACCACCAATGGGATGGACAAAGGACCATAATTCGCCTCCCCATACAATGCTATGGGAAGTACAGAGCATTCAGCTATGTGATGTTCTTGCCCAACACTGCTAAACATAACCACAATCATGGAAAATAACTACATGAATCTAAATTACTGGGTAAATCTGTAAGACAAAGGATATAATAATGACAGGTGAAAAACATAGAGGTTTTCATGGAAGTAGTTTTGAAACTTTCCTGTACATTTGAAAAATTTCAAAATACTAATAACTGGAGAAAACCTCAGGGCAACAGCACAAGCTGAGATCACAGGTCCCGGCTGTTTCCCACAAGGAGCATGCGCACCTGGGGCTGATCTCGTCAGAAGCCACCACGATGTCATCCAGCTGGGCCACCTGGTCCTTCTTCCCGTTCTCTGCCACTAGGACCCGGATCTTCTTCAGGCAGGCTCTGGATGCTCTCACCAGGGCCAGGCATGGGATCATAAGCTCTCGATCTGCCTCGGACCAACAGACATCCCGAATGCTGGGAAACCCCAACTCATCATCCACATCACTGCTGTCGCCAGAGCTGTCCTCAGAATCATTCAAGAGGCCAGAGTAAGGGTCACACTCTTCCACAGCCTGAGACATACACCGTGATATAGACCAATTAAAGAAAAAAGCCTTTTATATAGCTAGCACCATGGCAAAGCTGCCCAAACACCTCGGCAAGCTACTTCACTTGGGGTAATCGGGGGACTCCCTTCAAAAACCGTTCTCATTCTCCTTGTCCAACACCAACTCACACACCAGCAAAAGGGGCAGTGGAGGTGGGAAGGGGTAAGGCACCGGACGGGAGTGGCAATGGGGCCTACTCAGCCTCTGCCCAGGCAAACCTCCCTCTGCTCTCCCCGACTGATCATGGAGTTGCCTTTCTCTCACCTGCTCAATTTCTTCATGTGCATCTTTCACAAAATCCACACTCTTTGTCAGCATTAAAAGGGCTGCAGCTTTGTTATCTATGTATGAAAATTAGAGGAGAAGCCAACATTTTATTTATTATTTATTATTTATTTATTTGTGGTACTGGAGATCCAACTCAGGACCTTTACATCAAGGTAAAGCCAAGCCCATTTTTATTTATGATTTTGAGACAAGGTCTCACTAAGTTGCTAAACTGCCCAAGCTGGACTTGAATCTGTGATCCACCTGCCTCTGAATCACAGACTATTTGGATTATAGGACTATAGTGGGCCCTGTTTCAATACTTCTCTTAAGGCTACAAAGGGTGAGCTGGGGGCATAGTTCAATAGTTAGAGCATTTGCTAGCATGCACAAAGCGCTGGGTGATCCGCCAACACCACATAAAAGATTAGCTGGGTATGGCAGCACATAGCACTCAGGAGGCTGAGGTAGGAGGGTTGCTGTGAGACTGAGGCCAGCCTGGGTTACACAGTGAGTTGAGGACCAGTCTAGACTATGCAGTGAGACCCTGTCTCGAAACAAAATTTTGTTGAGAGTCTACAAGTCTACAAGGATGGCTGTTTACTGTAAGATCCTTATTATATTCTCTGATACTGAGACAGAGGATTAAAAAGGTTTTATTTATTTGCTAGAAGGAGAAATAAAACAGTTACAATGTTTCTTATCATAGCCCTCTTGGACAATCACAACTTTTGGTCCACCTAGCTCTGTTGCATAATGGCCTCTATGCGCCCACATCACCCCTGCTGAGCCAGTATTAGGACCAAGCACATCTGTCCACGGAGAAACAGAGCCACAGAAAGCAGTGCTGGGAAAGAGTACTGGCCTGAGCACACGCAAGGCCTCGGGTTGGTCCCTAGGACCACCAGAAAAGGAAGAATGGCACAGAACATTAACACTGTTAATTCTGATGGTAAACAATGCATGGAAATTTCATTAAACTCTTTCTAGAAATCAAAATTCACATATTTGACAAAACTGAAAGTTAAGACAAGGAATGTCTGTTGGCTGTAGCCAGCAGTCCCAATTTTACCCACCTCTTGGTACGTGAGGCACCTGCTGGCACGCTTCCCAGACACTGTTGTAGGAAATAAGGTGGCTGTTCTCGGGGCTGGGGAGAGGAATGGAAAAGGACAGATCACAATCCCAGGTTCCTGGAGGCTGGAGCAATGGCTCCACAGTTAAAGCGCTTGCTTAGCAAGTTATAAGTCAAGCACTAAGTGCCCAAGTTCGATTCCCCCGCACCACATAAGCTGGGTGTGGTAGCATACACCTGTAATCCCAGGACTGGGCAGGCTGAGGCAGGAGGATTGCTGTGAGTCAGGCCAGCCTGGGCTCCATAGAGAGTTCAGGATCAGCTGGGCCTCAGAGCAAGACCATGTCTCAAAAACAAAACAGAACAAACAAAACCAAGTTTCTGACTCCTAGAAAGCTCCTTCTAAGCTGGGCATGGTGGCACACACCTGTATTCCCAGAACTCAAAAGGCTGAGGCAGAAGGACTACTATGAGCTACATAGTGAGCTCAGGACCAGCTTGGACTATAGAACAATACTGTGTCTTGGAGGAAAACCCCCCACAACTCCTTCCATTAGCCATTATCCACAGCTGCCAGAAACTTAGCTATCAGGATAAGCTTTTCCTCACAAGTTAAGGAAGGCAGTGAACTTCCAACCCACTGTGTAGCATCAGTACCTGCTATGGCTTGGATCTACCTGGAGTATCCACCAAAGCCTCGCCTATTTGGATGAAGTGGGAAACCTATGGGACCTTGTGCTTTTGGGAGGTGGGGCCAGCTGGACGGGGCAGGTGCTTGGGGCTTGACCTAGAGGGACTGTGTCAACCTGTTGCCACTGGGGAGCACCCAGAGCAGGGCTTTCAGGTATGTGTTGCCTTGTAGGCCAGGAAATGAGGGAGGGGCACCCACTGGAGGCCCAAAGGGAAGCCTGAAATAAAGGAATGAAGGAGAAACATTGTTAGAGCTTCTTCCTGGAAAGCTCTAGTCTTGCCTGAGTCTCCAGATTCACGTGGCTCCTGCCTCACTTGGATTTCTGTCTGCAATGCCATGAGCTGCTCTCCAGCCTCTGCCATTGCTTCCGTTGTTGCCAGATGCCCATGAAAGAACTGCAGACATTCCAAAACTGTACGCTAAATAAATCATTCCTCCCTTATGTGTAGATGTCAGGTATTCTGCCACAGTAAGACAAAGTAACTAAGACAGTACCTCTGAGCTGGAGTAACTACGAGCACTTCCAAGAGCTGAACCATGCCATCTGCGACATCCAGAGTGGCGCCTCGGACCAGCTTCCTCAGGGTGGTCCCTGGTGGCCGAACCCAAAGAGTGAGCAGCCAGGTCTGCTTAGTGGATGTTGCCCCCTGCTTCCCTAAGGCTAAGCTCTATAGGACCAGGAAACAATTCATGGGTGTCCCCATGCTGACAGGAAGGGCCAACGCAGGAGCAGGTCATTTTCATAACCCCAGGTCATCTTCTTGCCCCCCCAACATTCTTTACAAATGTCCTCCAACAGATCTGAAACAAAATCTTCCATGACAGTGTGCATCATTCATCCATTAAGGACAGGGGTCTATGGACAATGGTGGGCAAGACACCTCAAATTGTAACACTCACGAGAACGTGGAAGGTCTCCGACACAAATTCACTCATAATTCCGACATGATTTTAATGAGACAAAAATGTGACAAAAGTCTTTACACAAGAGGACACTGAGCCTCTGAAGGAGCTTGAAAGAAAGGTGTGGTGTGATGTGGAAGGACAGAAGGTCGGCCTGGGCCTGGGTATGGAGCTGGGTCGACTAGCACCTGCAGCAGTTAGAACAGGTTGAAGAGGGAAGAGCCAGAGAGAATTAAAAACCTGAAAAGTCTGGCAAGGCAGAAGCGGTAGGAAGTTACAGGTACACAGCATCTGCTCTTTAGCAGATAGAGCATTTTCAGAAGTGACATTATACAATTCCCCTGCTAGTATTTACACAGTAAAGCTGCATGCTGAAATTGGGCGAGGTAAAACAGGATAGGACCCACCACATTAACAAAGATTTAGCTTATAAACGCAACGCTATCATGTACATAGCAGCTTACCCTGATCCTTGGGAAGTGAAGAGTACACTGCAATAATCACTTTGATGGCAGCATAAACTTGTTCACAGATCCTCTGGACTTCCTAAAGGTGACCGATCAATTTCAGAATGAAAAAAAGAAACAAATTATATTAGTGTGCCAACTCACCTACTATGCATGTGAACAGCTTCAATGCAGCAGCATCATTATCCTCTGAAGGCCTACTGTGAGTCAAGCCATATGCTGCACTGATCTCCTACCACAGAAAAGTCAGCTGGACACCAGAGAACAGGTGACACCTCAGGAACATGGAGAACAGGGAAAACTTCTTCCTGATACACTGGATCTAGAGATATTCATAACATATGAGATATTTGCTGTATCGTATACCACTAAGCAGGCAAACCACAGCCTACAATCAAATCAGGTCCACTACCAGTTTCTGTAAAAACGCCACTGTGATCCAGCCAGGTTGGCTGGCTTGTACACGGTCCACATCTGTGCTCACACTATGTGAGTGGAGTTAAGTGGGTGGTCTGCAAACCCAAAATATTTACCACCTGGTCTTTTATATGAAGTTTGCCAACTCCTGAGACCATCATCCATGCCTGTGAGTATGACTGCACGTGTGTCTCAACTATCCACAGAATCACAACTGGTAATATTAACTGACATGGACTACATAATGCTCAGTGTCACCTACTTCCTTCTAAGTGATCAATGTCCTTGTTACCTTGCTATGTCCTCTTTTCTCTGCTAAATTCTAAGCTAGAGCCATGTAAACATGGCTCAGATTGGTGCCACTCTACCATTCCCAGTTTTGGATGAACAAAGTATCACTATCAGAAATGAGATGAAACTGTTCAGGTGGTCTGAAATTGCTTCAGCAGTCAAACACCTTAAAAAACAAAAAACAAACAAACAAACAAGCAAAAAAAAAAAAATAACCACCAGTCCAATGTCTGGAGGAACAGCTCAGTGGTAAATTGCTTGCCTAGCAAATTCAAGACTCTGAGTTCAATTTCCCAGCAGCACATAAGCTGGGCATGGTGGTGTATGCCTGTAATCCCAGCACTTGGGAGGCTGAGGCAGGAGGATTAGCCTGACTTCTGAGTTTGAGGTCACTGTGGGCTATGCAGTGAGTTGAGGACCAGCCTGAACTAAACAGCAAGAACCAGTCTCAAAAAAAAAAAAAAAAATCCTTTAGCAGGACTAAAGTTCTGAGATCCTCATAAGGCAAATGGGACTCCCCAGTTTATATTTAAACATGTGCCTCTATATATATTTCGAACACAACCATATCCCAATCATACATCTGTAAGAGTATCCTAAGCAAGGACAGAAAAACAGCTCCACACTGCCTCCTTGTGGTACCTTACTCACTGAACTTTAGCAGCAAGTAGTAAACGGCATTTGAAAGAAAGGATGCACCAGGTAAGAAAAATAAGGCAAGATAATGACTACTTGCAAAAAAAAAAAAAAAAAAAAAAAAAAAACCAGATCTTCTCTTCAAAGAGCTCTCACATAACTTATGTCATATGTTCATCACAGACTGGAAGCATTTATCACTGGGGTTGTGCACACAAACAGGATCCATGTATTGCTTCAAAACCTCAGGAAAAAGAGCTTAAAACTACTGGCAACAGCGATCAGTGTAATGAATATACAATTTTTAAATAACTCACTCTAAAATATATATGGCTGCAGGAAAAATGAGTACAGGGCTCAGTGGTTAAAGCACTCGCCTAGCAAGTGCTACATCAAGCGCTAGGTACCAGAGTTTGATTCCTCAGCACCACATAAGCTAGATGCGGTGGTGCACATCTGTAATCCCAACACTTGGGAGGCTGAGGCAGGAGGATTGCTGAGTCCAATGCCAGCCAGGGCTCCATAGTGAGTTCAGGACCAGCCTGGGCTACAGTGCGAGACCCTGTCTCAAAAAAAAAAAAAAATGAGTACAAAGCAAGCCCTGTCACAGCTATCATCTTTACTTTCAGGTTTTGTTTTACTTTTATTTAGAGACAGGGTCTTGCTCTATAGTTGAGACTGTTCCTGAACTCACTATGTAGCCCAGGCTGGCCTCAAACTCACAGTAATCCTCCTGCCTCAGCCTCCCAAGTGCTGGAACTGCAGGCATGCACTGCCACATCCAGTTTATGTGGTGCTGGGGAATCAAACTCAGGGCCTTGAGCTTGTTAGGCAAATGATTTACCTGTTGAACTATTTCTAACGATTATTAAAAATGCATAAATTCAATGACACAAAATTTAATTTCTGGGAAATTTTTTCTACAACATATCTGTATATAGAGATTACATTAGGGAATCTACAGCACCTGCGTAAAATAGTTACAAAATGGAAGTAATTTAAATGCCCCTAGAAGTCACTGATTAAATTAAGGTTATACAGTTACTCGATTGAATAGTAAGCAGCCATTACAATGAACTGAGCAACTTTTTATGTGCTGCCAAGAATTGCCTTCAAGGGCTGTGGGCAGAGCTCAGCAGTATGCTTGTCTTGCAAGTGCAAAGACCTAGGTTCAACACCATAGCACCACATAAGCTGGGTGTGGTGGTGCACACCTATAATCCCAGCACTCGGAGCTGAGGCAGGACTACTGCTGTGAGTTCAAGGCCAGCCTGGGCTATATAGTGAGTTCAAGACCCGCCAATAACTGAATAAGCAGATAAAATTGATTTCCAACCTGCACTGTTAATTTTCTTAGAAAGGAAGGACGAACCAACAGTGATAAATTTGAGACACTTTGAGGAAAATGGATGCAAGTGGAGACCATCATGCTTTGCGAAATGAATCACACAGAGGAAGTTAAATATTGCATGGTTTCTCTACTCCGAGAAAAACCAAAGTATAAAAAAAGTAAAAACAAAGTAAAAGAGATGGAGGAAAACAGAATGGCAGACTTTGTGGAGAGTGAGAGGGGTGTGAGGGAGGAGGGAGAGAAAAGGGGGAAGGGAAGTAAACAACTACCAAGATACAGCATGTGTATGCACCAATTCCTCAAATTGATTATTAATATGCATAACAAGTATACACTCAAAAAAGAACTAAAGCAATGCACCAAGAACCATGAAAGGGCCAGAACAGTGCTTGTGACATTTGACTATTTGTGTAAAAAGAAAAAATATACACATTCACAAATGTACAGATGAACAAACTATATTGCATGTGCAGTAATACAAAAGGAACTGGGAAGACAAAAATGAACTCAGGAAAATATAAACTTTTTAGCACATTCAACTTTGACATCTTTTGATTTTTATGCTATCCATGCTATTGATTAATTTAAAAATAATTCAAAACAAAAGGAAATTAAACAGCAGAGTAAGTGTACCTTGTACATCAATTCAACTTCTTCTGCCTATTAGCCTCAGTCTGTGAGCCTGCAGATAACATATCTGAAAACATCCAGAACATAACAAGCTCTTTAAAAAGTGACCTGCAAGGGCTGGATGAATGATACAGTGGTTAAAGAGCTTGCCTTGCAAGTATATGGTCTTGGGTTCAATCCCCAGCATGACATAAGCTGTGCATAGTGGCACATGCCTATAATCCCAGCACTCCAGAGCCTGAGGCAGGAGGACTGACTGCCAAGTCCAAGACCAGCTTGGGCTACAGAGCGAAATAAATAAATTAAGTTAAATTTTAGAAAAACTACTAGAAAAGAAATGAGTGGGCTGAACCTGAGAGGGACTTGAAAAGACATGCCTGCGCTCACCTCAGCAGCACATATACTGAAACTGGAGCTCAGATTCGTGAGGTGTTCCATATTTTTGAACCATATATTCAAAGAAAGAAATGGAAGGGAGGAAGGTACAAAGAAAGAAAAAAAGAAAGGAAGGAAGAAAGGAAGGAAAGAAGGAAAGAAGGACGGACATGCCTTACTCAGTGCCAGGCACTGTACCTGGCCATCTGCTTTTCACAACAATCCTGTATAATCTGAGTCAAGCCAGCGACACACGCTTGTAATCCTGGCAGTCTAGGGGGCTAAGGCAGGAGATTTCAATTTTGAGTCCAAACCTGGAAAAAATTTAGTGAGTCTGTAACTGTGACCAGTCTCACCGTCAAAAAAAAAAAAAAAAAAAAAAAAAAAAAAAAAAAAAAAAAAAAAAAAAAAAAAAAAAAAAAAAGGCTTGGGGATGTAGCTCAGGGGGAAGGCTTTGGGCTCAATCTCCAGTCCAGTCAAAAGCAAAACAAACAAACAAACAAACCCTGTGATCTTATTTGACAGACGAGAAAAATAAATCTGGTTTGAGTGGAAGGTGGGAAGAAAAGGGGATTCCAGAGAAATAACGAGGCAGCACAGGGAGTGCAGGAAGTGAATCTCACCTGTGGGGACGGGAGTGGGGCTCGAGAGAAGGCGGTGGTCAGGGTAGTGGCTTCCCATGACACTTTCTCTGCGGCCTCATCTGGGGAGCGGTACAAGAGGAGGCACGTGTCAACGATAGTACTGAAGGGCTGCAGCTGCTGCAGACTGAAGATCAGGAGCTCCCTCTCCACCGTGATCGATCTAGACGTCTCAAAAACAGCCCCAGAACTCAGGTGAGTTATATCCCAACCCACCAAGTGCCAAGGACGGGTCAGGCCAGGCAACCCGGTCGGTGGGATACAGCAAGGAAGGCAATCATCTACAGGGAGGAGAGCTGGAGAGAAAGGGTCTGGACTACCGGGAGAGGTGAAGGAGCAGGTACTCACTGAGTCTTCTCCAAAACACTTCGCGATTAAACTCCTCGGTGGGCTCCCCAGCTTCGCCGTCTTGAAGGTGTCCCATCGGAGGCGAAAGAAAAAGCAGAGACCAGATGAGCCACGAAGGGAAGGGCCCCCCTCGACGGCCCGGCCCGTTTCCAGTGCCTCAGCTCACCCTGTACTCCCGGAAGAAGCAACCGCAGCTCCGCCGCCAAGCGCCTGAGCTGCTCCAAAGGCGGAGCCAGGGCAGAGTCTGCGGCTGCGGGTGCAGGTGCATCTGCCATCTCGGCCAGTCCCTCGCCCGCAATCACACACAAACGTCACACTGCCGGAGGTCCGGCCGCACCGCAGCGTCCGCACCGCTTCCGGCACCGAAGGAGCGTCTCACTTCCGTCAACAACCCGACCCAACCGCGCTAAAGGCCCGCCCCTTCCTTCCTCCCGAAGACCAACCTACGCCGCCCCGCGCCCGAGGCCCGCCGCACCCCGCGACCTCGCCTCCGCCCGCCCGCCCGCCCACGGAGGCCAGGCCACGCCCCCCGCCTTCCGAATCCCAAGGCAAGGCCAAGCTGCGAGGCTCTCTTCCGTTCACTATTTATTCATTTATTTGATTAGCTGAAAACACTCGTGACCAAAGCTGAAAACCCTGAGCGCTGTAGAAAAACGCCTGGGAACTCAAGCCTCAAGGGTAGTCAGGGTCCGGCCACGAGCTGCGGATCGCTGCCATCTTTGACATCAAGCGGCCAGGGCGGCAGTGCCATGTGCCTGCCTCTCCGGGAAAGCTTTAAGCATAACCCTGGGCCTGAGGCGCTTCCGTGACCACACCGCGGACCTGAGCAGCCGTTTCCAAAGGCGCCTAAGGAAACGAAGGAGTCTTTTACTTCCCTGCACTCCGCCGTGCAGGAATCAGCACTGAGCGATGCGGCCAACATCCGAGCACCCCAGAAGCCGTGTCTCCGCTGAAGTTCACCCCCAGGTAACCGCCGTCTGCCTGCCGCTCAGGGCAACAGGTCCTGAGATGGGACTTCGCCCAGTCGCCCGAGGTCACATGAGGCCTTTAGGAGCTCAAGTGGCTTTTTAGCTGCACCATGAAGGCTCCCAGCTCTGCTGACTTCAGCGTCCACACACACCGAACGAGCACGGGTGTGAGCAAGGTCAACCAGGTCCGCAAAGGGGAGACGAGGAGAGCTAGTGTGCCGTAGGTCATGTGAAGAAAGTAGCAGGAATAAACTTGCCAGGTGTAGAGCAATAGCATAAGCAGGTGCACAGGTATAATTTTCAAGTATTTTCCTTTCCGGAGATGAGACCTGAAGTTGTGACCAAAGCACCGCTGCAGCAGGCTCCAACACAAGTAAGCCATCAAGGGGATGTTAAAAAATACCAGCTGTAAAAAAGCAGAATGAACCATCAGCTTCCCGGGGAGCCTGGGGATGGGGGGGGGGGGGGCGCTGCTTATTGGAGGCTCCTAAGACTATCTCATCTGAGAACGATCTTTTCGTTTTTCAGTTACACCTGTTTGTAACACAAGTTACAGATGACTGCTGTTTATTGTGTATTTGCCTGTGTTCTCTTATTCATCTTAAAGTACGGTATTTATGTTCACGCCCCGGTTGCAGGATCATAGATACAGTGGACATGAAACAGTATTTAAATTAAAATTGAACTATGTACACACAATTACACACTGTGTATTCTTTATGGGAAAGTGAAGGAGGAAGTTGGCTACAGTATTTTTTCTTTATCTCTACATTTTTGTTTCAGGTAGTGGAAGTACTGAAATACAAATTAGAAGATCAAAGTTAGGATCCAATTCAGCTGCTGTGGGATTCATTCATTCAACAAGTACTTACTAAACACCCATTATGTGGCAGGCACTACAACTACAGGCTAGGGACACACTGGTAAGCAGGTCAGAAAAGACCCACCATAAAGCTACACTCTAACAGGAAGAAAACAGACGACTGTGAAAAAAGACCAGTTAAAGTTACAAGGAAATGTACTAAGTTTAAAAAAAAAAAAAACAAGCCTATTGGCAAAGCCTAAAGACGAAGCATGGGAGCAAGGATGCTGCGTGCTGCGAAGGCACCGCCCTAAAGGCCTGCACTGTTCTTGCCCTAGTTTACAGGGAAAGCGAAGGTCACTCCATCTTCCTCCCCTATGCACCTACCTGTGTGTTCCTGAGAAGTAAAGTTCAGATACCAGTAAAAACTTTGCTGTGCTCCTCGATGCTGTTTATCTGTTCAGGCCCCTGTACTTTCTGTGTGAGTTCAAGAGGCACCTGTCTCTTCATGAAGCTACTTTAGAAGCCCCTCAAGTGACTTACTTGCCCAAGGTGTTTTTTAGCTTTGCTGTACTTTTTTGCCCTACAAAAATATGAGAGAAACGACTGCTGGGGGCCACACTTGGTTTCTCTCTCCTTGAGGGAGGTGGTCTCAGTGTGGTCCCTTCATGCCTCTCTAGATTCTGAATAACCTCTGTGTCTCCAACCAGCCGCATGAAGCAACGTATGGTCAATGACAGAAGTAACTGAATGCCTAGAGGATAGCTAGGAGACAGGCTCTCTGTAGCTTCAAGGATGGGAATAAATCAGCTGACAGACGGACATGCACTCCAACGAGGAGGAGGAGGGACAAATGAAAACCCAGCCCAAGGGTGGGAAAGCACTAGGCATCTTTAAGGGCTACTAATGGGCATGGTGAGTCAGAGAGATCTGGGGTGGAGACATCAGTGTAATGCGGAAATTAGAAGTTCCTATCAAGGATAGAACATTAAGGTGAGATGCCTATTGGATAGCCAAGGGAATACATAAAATGGCAGTTAAGTAAATAGACACTTGTACAGTGAAGAGGTTTAAGTCAGGTTAGGGTCATAGCTCAGTAATTAAGGTGCTTGTCTAGTATGTGCAAAGCTCTGGGTTCAAATCTCCAGCACTACTTAAAGATTATAGGGGTGTGGTGGCACACACCAGTAATCTTAACACTCAGGAAGCTAGCGCAGGAGGACTACTATGAGTTTGAGACCAGCCTGGGTTACACAGTAAGTTCAGGACCAGCCTGAACTACAAAGCAAGACCTTATCTCAAAAAGAAAAAAAAAACAGCCTAAGTCAGAAATATGTATTTGGAGACATGGGCCCGGATGACACATTAAATCCTTCACTAGTATACTATTTATCAAAATATGAATGTAAATATTTACTGAGAAAAAAACTCTTGCTTTTGCTAAGACCTAGGTTTTCACTTGGCTGTGCTTATAAGACAGTCTCTGTGTACATATTAGAAAACTGAATTTGAGGCTGGGGCTGTTGCTCAATGGTAATGTTTGTGCTCAGCATGCATGAGGCATGGGTTCAGTCCCCAGGGAGAAGAGGGAAAGCAAAGGAAGAACTGGGCACAGGACCTGCTCACATGGTCACTGCTGTCCTCAGGCAGAGGTAGTGTGGCCTGGGGTCGGTGTTCACTAGGTAAAGGTTGTAACTGATCTTGTGTGACTTGCCTGGTAGGAGACCTTGAGCTATTATGAATGATGTTTCTGGATCTCTGAGATTTTGGTCTACCAGCCACATTAGGTGTAAAACAAGGTAATTCTTAGATACTTTACCAAAAAAATTGTTTTGAGATAGGGTCTCACTCTATAGCCCAGGCTGGTCCTGAACTCACTGTGGAGCCCAGGCTGGTGTTGGACTCACAGCAATCCTCCTGTCTCAGCCTCCTGAGTGCTGGGATTAAAGGTGTACACCACCACACCCAGCTTGTGTGGTACTGGGGAATACGAACTTGGGTACTTAGTGCTTGACTTGTCACTTTAACCGCTGAGCCATTCCCCCAGCCCTGGATCAGGATTTTGTTGTTTGTACACGTGAGTTTGTTCTACAGGTATCAAATGTAAGCCTGATCTATCAGTATCTCCCAAATGAGAACACTGTTACGACATCACAGGAGAGCAAAGTTCTGGCTTCTGACCAGTGAAATTTCCACTGAATAGCTGACTCAATTTTCTTGTGTTCTATTCTTTCTTTTCCTCAGTAACATTTTTCTTCCTATCATAATCAGTTTTGGTTTGCTTGCAAGTATATAATTTATTATACCGAAATTCCTTTATTTCATTTTTTTCATCAATGAAAGCACAACAAAGCAACAACAAAAAAAAACCCTGTTAAATCTGTCAATCCTGAGTGCCAAAAATGTATTTTAGATTCTTAAATGTTTACATAAGACTGGTAGAAGAAAGAGGAAGCAACTAGAGGTGGCCCTGCAAGTAGCAATTAGTCCAAGGCCAAGATGTTCTTAAATTATTTTTCTGACTTCTTACCTGTAGAATTCCAACTACAAACGTCATACCCCCCTGAAGGAAATGTCCGTTAACAAATATTCCGAAGGAAAAGCAGCAGCCCAGTTTGCCGTCAATGATTTCACCAAAAAACCACGGTCCTAAGAGAAACAATGAACAGAGAAGGAGACTGAGCAACCGGGGGCGCCTATTACCTACACTGAGGATGCAGGAACTACTGGTCCTCAGGCATCAGCTTCATTCAGTATTTTAGATATTGTATTTCAATAATAACCACAATATAACATAATAACATATCCTTTAAGAAGCAAAGAGGGGGCGGGAGGAATAGCACAGTGATTAAAGCACTTGCCTAGTTAAGTCAAGGCCCTGAGTTCAATTCCCTAGCACTACATAAATTAGGCATGATGGCACATGCCTGTAATCCCAGCACTTGGGAAGCTAAGGCAGGACGATTGCTTGAGTCCACGGCTAGGCTGGACTATACAGTGAATTCAAGACTAGCCTGGGATAAAAAGCAAGACTATCTCAAAAAAAGAAGAAGCACAGAGGTTAATTACCAAGGTTAATTTTGAGATTGTTGAGATCTACTTGGCAAAGTAATACAATTCTAACTATTTCGATGGAAATCTTCCTAAAAATGTAAAAATGTGCTGATATACGTGCCTTTTTATTATTTTTTTTTTTCTATTTCCCAGTACTGGGGACCAAGCCCAGGGCCTTCACATTGAGCTACATCCTCAGGACACTTTTTGTTTTTGATTTTGTGACATTGTCTCACTAAATCACTAAGTTGCCCAGGCTAGACTTGAACTTGGAATCCTTCTGCCTCAGCCTCCCAGAGTGCTGATATTACAGGCCTGCACCACCAGGTCTGACTCTTTCCCAGTATAATGAATGGTTGTAACATTTTCTTACTGATTACAGTCATTACTTTTAGAGATTTTTTGTATTTTGATTTGAGATAGGACCCCACTTAGTAGTCAAGCTGGTCCTGAACTCATTATGGAGCCCAAGCTGGCCTGAAACACACAGCAATCCTCCTGCCTCAATGTCTAGTGTGCTGAGATTACAGGTGTGTATCACCAGACCTAGCTTATGTGATGCTGGGGAATTGAACCCAGGGCCTTATGCATGCTAGACATGTGATTTAACCACTGAGCCATGCCCTCATCCCAAAGAGTACTTTATTCTGGAACCAAGGATGGAGGGGTAAAAACTTTCACTAACTGGAAGGGGGCACCCAAAGTGGTTGCCCCTTTAATAGTTAATATAATAAGGAACAGGGTAACAAACAGAAATTAATGTTAAATTCTTTTTGTTTTTTTTTTTTGTTTGTTTTGAGATAGGGTCTCACTCTGTAGTCCAGGCTGGTTCTGAGCTCACTATGTAGACCTCGAACTCACAGCAATCCTCCTGCCCCTAATGTTAAATTCTGATAAAGAAAATGAAGAAAATAAAAATGTGATGAAATAGATGGTAGGGCTGGAGGAATGGCACAGTGGTTAAAGCCCTTGCCTAGCAAGCACAAGGCCCTGGGTTCAATTCCTCAGCACCACATAAAACCAGGTGTGGTGGCACATGCCTGGAATCCCAGCACTACGGAGGCTAAAGCAGGAGAATTGCCATGAGTCCAAGGCCAGCCTGAACTACAGAGCAAGACCCTCTCTTGAAAAAAAAAAGAAAAGAAATAGATGGTGAAACTTTAAGTAGTCAAAGAAGGTTACACTGAGGAGCTAGACTTCAATCTTCTACTATATTTCTACACAAATAATTCTTTAATGGTCTTATCAGCATCCTGATGTTAAATTAGTATTGACTAAACGTTCTTTAAATGTGTTAGAGCAGGGTTCAGTAGCTCAGGATTGAGCTCCCAGCACTGTGGAAGGTTGAGGCAAGAGGACTGCAAGTTTGAGTCTAGCCTTGGAAATTTAGCAAGATGCTGCCTCAAAATACAAAAGAAAAATGGGTTAGGGATTTAGCTCAGTAATACAACGTTTGCCTATGAAGTGCAAGGGCTTGGGTTTGGTCTTCCACACTGAAAAAAAGAAAGAAAAATAAATTTAAAAATTAAAAAAAAAATTTTTAAAAATCCAACTTTCTTTCCCAAAACCATATGCCAGTTAATGACCCATGAAGGACTCGTCACACACCATTTGTTATACCTTCAAGACGTTAAGTTCTCTGTTGTCAAAATTCACAGCACGTTGTTTGGCAGTTAGAATCTCAAATTTATTAATTTACTTACCCAGCACTGTATACAGGGTCAGCAACAACACAGAATAGTAGAAGATGTTTATTTTGCTCAAGACATGAAGGGAAAATGAAGTCAGACTTACAAATCCGGGAGGTTCTAAATAGGATTAAATCACAAAAAAAAAAAAAAAAAAATCCAGTGAACTCATGCAAAGTGTAACGTCTATCATTTCTGTGAAGTCTTCCTTGGACTATCTATGCTATACGCAGCAAGTCCTCTGTTTCATAGTGACTGTATAGGTGGCACCACTTCAAATTCACAATCCTGAATCCTGGTGAGCCAACTGAGAATTACCGAGAGCAGGAAGTACAAAGGAAGTGTTAGTTGTGAGACGTTTCATATACAGATCGACATATACAAAATAGTACTGCACTATCCTGAACATACATGTTTGTATTTTTTGTGACTGAGCACCACCGACCTACGTGACAGAGGCCTGCAGGTTTCATCCTCTCTCAGATCTGAAAGCTAGTGCTGTGCTCACAGGGTGATCAAGTATCCAATTTCTACAGAATTTAGTACAAACTTTCTCTTTTTTTTGAGACAGGGTCTCACTCTGCAGCCCAGGCTGGTCCTGAACTCACTGGAGCCCAGGCTGGCCTTGGACTCACAGCAATCCTCCTGTCTCAGCCTCCCAAGTGCCGGGATTACAGGCTTGCACCACCACACCCAGCTTATGTGGTGCTGGGGAATCGAACTCAGGTACTTAGCATTTGACTAGCGCTTGCTAGGCATGTGCTTTAACTGCTGAGCCATTCCTCCAGCCCCATAGTATAAATCTGCAAAAAAGTATCAAAATATATCAAAAGCATATTAAATAAATATCAGATTTCTTCATTCTAATCTTAAATGTGAGTATCTATGCCAATAATCTTTTGCCATATGTGTTAGTTCTTTTTCTTTTTTGACAGGGTCTCCCCTCTGTAGTCCAGCCTCAAACTCATCGCAATCCTCCTGCCTCAGCCTCCCGAGTGATGAGATTACAGGTGTGCACCACTGCACCCATACTATGTGAGGCTGGGGAATCAAACACAGGGCTTGGTGCTTCCTAGGCAAATGCTCTAACCACTGAGCTATACCCCCAGCCCCAGAACACAGCTTTTCACAAGTCTTCTGACTCCAACTGAAAGCAACCCAAAGCTCTCCAAACTGATACACTCTTAAAACAGTGCAAAACAGTGCCAGTCAGCCAGATGCACAGGCTTCCCTCGGAGAGGCCCTGCTGAGCTTGGGGTCTACACACCACCAGAGTCTCACTCCCCCAGGCAGGCATCACACTCGTGTGCATGACTGGTCACTACCCTGCCAGAAGACTGCCAGGAGGCTCAGTGCACCCTGAGCAACTTGAGACAATGTGAGAGAAGTCCTCTTTTGAGACAAGGTCTCCCTCCATGTTCTGGGCTTGTCCTGAGCTCACTATGTAGCCCAGACTGTCCTTATATCAGCCTTCAAGTGCTGAAGTTCAGGCGTGTGCCACCACATCTAATTTATAACTAGCACAGTGGTTAGAGAACCTGGGTTCAACCCCCCAGCACCACATAAGCTAGGCATGGTAGTGTGCACCTGTAATCCCAGCACTTGGGAGGCTGAGACAGGAGGATTGCTGTGCAATCATGACTGTGTGATCATGGGCTACACAATGAGTTCGGGACCTGTGTGAACTACAGAGTGAGATTTGCCTACAGGCCCGCATATACATGTTATAAGCTGACTTAGCCTACAGACAGCAGTATGCTATAATGCCTGGTGATACTCTCAGAGGCTTGTTCAGTCTAGTGCCTCTGGCAGTGCAGCTGTGGCTGAAGGGAACAGGCTGCGAGGTGACTGGCCAAGCGCACAGAAAAGCAGGTAGGACACTGCACACGCCTTGACACCACAGAGCTAAGTGAAATACGTGAGATGCCAAGGGTGATGGGGCGCGGTTCCTCTTGTATGAGAAACCCAGAATACAACGTGGAGAGCAAGTAAGAGAGACAACAGAGTAAGGCACAGGATGTGGAGAAGGGGTGATGAAGGGCGGGCAGGGGAAGTAAAGGATTAAGATGTAACAGGGTGTGCAGCGTTGGCCCAAGGTGGATGTAATTATCGAATGTAATTACAAACATATACAATAAAAATAAACCAGGCCTAGTGGCCCAGGCCTGTAATCCCAGCATTATGGGAGGCTGAGACAGGAGTAGCATGAATTCCAGCCCAGCTGGGATGGCAAGACCATGTCTCAAAATCAAAAATCAAAACTGGACTGAGCTGTAGCTCAGTGCACACGTGTACAGCCTGAGCTCTACTACCACACATGTATGCAAAAAGGCACGGGAAGGGAAGGGAAGAGAAACAGAGTTGGGATGTAGCTGAGCAGCAAAACGTTCACTTAGCACATGCTAAGCCCTGGGTTTAGTCCCCTGCACCCACCAAAAAGCGCAGAATCAGTCATCAAAAAGAACAACAGGGATTCAGACAAGTAAATGCTCTCTGTCCTTGGAACTATCAGAGAAAACCATACGGAAGGCACGAGCCTCAAAACTGGATGCACTGGCCTGGGCCTTTAATCCCCCACCGTCAGAGGCTGAGGCAGGGATCTCAAGCTTGAGACCAGCTTGGGGCTTAATAACATTGTAAGACCCTGTGTCACCAAAAAATAAAGTAAATTTAAAATATAAAAATAAAAAAGGAGGCTAGAGGAATAGCTCAGCAGTTAAAATGCCTGTTTAGCAAGCTCAAACCCTGGGTTCGATTCCCTAGCACCACATAAACTGAGTGTGATGGTACATGCCTGTAATCACAGCACTTGGGAGGCTGAGGCAGAAGGATTACCCTGAATTTCAGAGCAGCCTAGGCTACACAGTGAGACCTTGTCTTAAAAAAAAAAGTAAAGGGGCTGGAGGAATGGCTCAGTGGTTAAAGTGTTTGCCTAGCAAGTGCTAGGTCAAGCACTAAGTACCCAAGTTCAACTCTCCAGCACCACATAAGCCAGATGTGGTGGCACACACCTGTAATCCCACTACAGGGGAGGTGGAGGCAGGAGGATTGCCATGAGTCCAAGGCCAGCTTGGGCTCCCTAGTGAGTTCAGGACCAGCCTGAGCTACAGAGAGAGACCCTGTCTCCAAAAAAATTTAATAATAATAATAATAATAAATAAAAATAAAAAAGGATGGGGATGTAGATCAATGCATAAAAGCCCCATGTTCAATCACTAGTACCAAAAGAAGCAGGAGGCCTCCAAGTGAGTCCTATAGCAGGCCGAGATATTGGTATGTTTAGAAAGATATATTTTTTTTGAGATTGAGTCTCACTATGTAGTCCAAGCTGGTCCTAATCTTGCTATGTAGCCAACGCTGCACTTGAACTCATGGCAGTCCTCCTGCCTCAGCATCCTTGGTGCTCGGATTACAGGCATGTGCCACCATACCCTGCTCATTTCTTCTGTGGTGCTGGGAATCGAACCAGAGCCCTGTACATGCTAGGAAGGCACTACAACACTAAGCCAAACCCCCAACCCCAAAAGATAATCTAAAGTGGGCGGGGGGGGGGGGGGGGATAATAGCACAGGCCAAATAACACAGCAAAAATAAACATAGCTTGTATAGGGAATAGTGAAAATCAGACTGCCATATGAGTAAATCACTGAAAGCATGGCTAATTAAGTGAAGCCACATTGTGGAGGAGCTGAAATGTCTCGCAGCAATGTCTGACCTGTAATCAGTGGGTTGGTGGATGGAAGTGATCTTACGAGTAAGATGCCAAGATGGGCAACTGCTGCTGCTGAAGATCATGGGTCAGACAGAGACCAAAGGTGGAGGCAGCAGTCAGAGGTCTGGCCAGAAATCCACAGTAGGGGTGGCACTGACGGTGATGGTGACCCCTCAAAAGGAAAACACCTGTAATATCTGAAGAAAGGATGAATAAGCTTGACTAGTGTGCTGGTGCTAGGGAGTAAAGACTGAAGCCTATCAGGGAACAGAATAAGGAGGAACAGTGCCATGAAGGGATGCAAGAAAGTCAAACTGGATGCAAGGCGAGCACAGTGAGGAAGGTCAGGGTGATCTTTGTAGGAATACCCAGCAGCCATATGTGCTGGGCAAGTAAAAACAATATTCAAGTTTGGGAAGGTTCCATAAAGCAATGATGAGACAAACTCTAAGCAAGGTGGTTTTCCAAAGGAGGAATAGCACAGCAGTTAAAGCTCAAGGCCCTGGGTTCGATTCCCCAACACCACATAAAGCTGGGTGTGGTGGTACACACCTGTAATCCCGGCACTCGGGATGCGGAGGCAGGAAGATCACCAAGACCAAGGCCAGCCTGGGCTACACAGTAAGTTTAAGACCAGCCTGGACTACAGAGACAGACCCTGTCTCAAAAAAGGAAAGAGAGAAGAAAAGGGGGTAGAATAGCTCAGTGGTTAACATGCTAGCCTAGCAAGCTCAAGGCCCTGAGTTCAATTCCCAAGCACCACAAAATCTGACCATGGTGGCACATGCCTGTAATCTCAGCACAGGGGAGGCTGAGGCAGGAGGATTACTGTGTGCTGGAGGTTAGCCTGGGCTACATGATGAGTTCAGGAGCAGCCTGAACTTCAGAGTGAGACGCTGTCTCAGGAAAAATGAAAGAAAGGGAGGGAGGGAAGAAGGGAAGAAGGGAGGGAGGAAGGGAGGGAGGGAGGGAGGAAGGAAGGAAGGAAGGAAGGAAGAGGGCAGCAGACTCTGTTTATCTAAAGCCTATGAGAAGAAAAGCATGTGAAGAAAATACAGGAAGAGGTTCAGAGGACGAGGAAAGACAGGATGGAACAGTAGGACAGACACACTACAAGGTTTTAAAGAAAGAAGAGTAAAAAACCTACAGTGCTCAAACAAGAACCAGGAAATGTACCTACCCATGGATAAGTAGTAAACATAAGAACTCATTGTCCAGCTGGATCAATGGTGCAGGCCTGTAATCCCAGTATTCTGGGAGGCTGAGGCAGGAGGATGTTGAGTTTGAGCCCAGTCTGGGCAACCTGCAACTTAGCAAGACCCTGTTTCTAATCAAGCCTTTAAAAAAAATAATTAAAAAAAAGGACTGGGTATATAGCTCAGTGTGAAGAACCTGGGCTCAATTCCCAGTACCACAAAAAAAAAAAAAAAGAAAGAAAGAAAGAAAGAAAGAAAGAAAGAAAGGATATTCTACTTTCCTTTTTCCCACATATAAGCTGTGAACAATTTCAGGATCTTCATCCGTATCTGCCACTCAAGTGATATATATGTGCATTTTCTGAGGCAAGGTCTCACTCTGAAGTCGAATTTGGTCCTGAATGTACTGTGCAGTCCGTGCTGGCCTTGAATTCACAGGAACCCTCCTGCCTCAGCTTCCTGAGTGCTGGGATTACAGGCATGCGCCACCACACCCAGTTTATGTGATGTTAGGGAATCGAAGCCAGGGCTTTGTGCTAATCACTGTGCTATGCTCTCGGCCTGAATTTTTTCTTTTAATTTTCTTGGAGTTTTATTTTGTTTTGTGTGTTTTTTCCAGTGATGGGGATGAAACCTAGGGTATCTAAAATGATAGACAAGTATTAGATCTACCACTGAGCAATATCCCCAGCAATAAAAAATTTTTTTCTCAATCAAAAAGTAATCTGAAATAAACATTCCTCAGAAAAAGAAGTCCAAATGGCCAATAAATAATGAAAAACTGTTCAACATCTTTAGCCATCAGAGAAATGCAAACTAAAACAATGCTGAGGTTCCATCCAACAACAGTAAGAATGGCTGCTATTAATAACTCAAAAAACAGCAAATGCTGGGGAGGCTGTGTGGGAAAAGGAACCCCCCTACATTGCTGGTGGGACTGCAGACTGGTACAGCCACTATGGAAAGCAGTGTGGAGATGCCTCAGAAAACTGAACATCGATATCCCATCTGACTCAGCTATACCTCTTCTGGGCATTTTCCCACAAGAATTCAGGTCATCACACTATAGCAATACATGTATAACCATGTTTACAGCAGCACAATTTATAATAGCCAAATCTTGGAAGAAGCCAGTATGCCTGAGTACAGAAGACTGTAGAAAGAAGATGTGGTATATATACACAATGGAGTATTATTCTTCTGATAAGGATAACAAATTTGGGTCATTTGTAGGTAAATGGATGCACCTTGAGAACATTATACTCAGCACAATCAATCAGACCCAGAAAGTCAAATACCATATGGTTTTTCTAATATGAGAAAAATCCAACCATAAAAACTATAAAAGATACAGAAGAAGTAAGAAGATGGACGTGAAAAGGAAAAGGGGGGTTGAGAGGGTGGGAAGGGGAAAGGGAGGTGAAAACATAAATTTAAAAATAAAAATTTTAAAAAGAAATATTATTTATTTATTTATTTGCTAGGCATGTGCTCTACCCACTGAGCATGCCCCCAGTCAAATTTTTATTTTTTATTTTTGAGACCGGGTCTCACTCTGTAGTCTAGGCTGATTCTGAGCTCACTATGTAGCCCAGGCTGGCCGTGACTCACGGCAATCCTTCTGCCTCAGCCTCCGAGTGCTGGGATTATACTTGGGTGCCATCACATCTGGCTTTCTTAAGTGAAGTTTTAAATTCAATTGTTTTGTTTTGATAGTTAGGGCAAAGGGTTTAAAAAGGCAAAACATGAATTTCATAGCTTGATATGGGCTAACAATGAACTGGCCAAAATCCATGCTAAAGTGCTAACCCTAGTAGTATGAGTCCACATCAGCTAACAAGTCATCACGGCCCCTCACACTGCGATTGCTAAGACAAATGCTACCTAGTGGAACAAATCGTAAAAACACAAATCACTCTGTCAGGAGAAAGGGGTTCTCTTAATCTATTGTAAACCAGTTTGTTTAACCTACTTTTGCAACACTGGAAACAGCTTGCAGTTGCTTACATATGCATCTATGACAAGCCCCCCCCTCCACCTACACCATATTGTGCAATCAGTACCTTGCAATTGTTTGTAACTGCTCGCTGACAGCTGGTCCCACTTCTGTCAGTTACGCTACCTGCTAGCTCTATGCTGTCGGGTTACAATCCTGTGGCCGTTTACCTAAGCAGTAGGATGTGGTTTTGTCCCTAAAAGCCTGACACTGTAAATGGGAGGGGCTTCTCTCCTAAGCTCCCCAGGTGAGTGAGAGGGCTGCTGGCCAGCTGACACTTAAATTTGCTTCAATCTGGACAAACTGAGTCGGTGGTCTCACTGGGACTAACAGTAGCTCAGAATGAGACTATATTAGGAGATGGGGATTTTAAAGAGGTCATCAGGTCATCAAGGTAAGTGAGGTCATCATGGTTGGCCTTAATCCAATGGGACTGATGTTCCTGAAAAAGACTGGGACACAGACCCAGTATGAACACATGGACACACCGAGGTGGCGGCCATCCTTGGGTTCTTCTACATTGATCTTGAACTTCTAGGCTCCAGAGTTTTTGGGAAAAAAATAAACTTTTGTTGTTTGAGCCAACTGGCCTGTGGTATTTTACTGCTTCAGTTCTAGCAAATAATATATAACTTCGTTTTTTATAATTGTGTCAAATTATACTTCAACACTATATTACTTGTATTTTAAAAGGGACATACTACATTTCAGCCAGCTAGCCAAGTATATGGAGCTATGTTCTGAAGTTATTAAAGGGAGGCTGAGGCAGAAGGGTCACAAGTTTGAGGCCAGTCTTATAGCAGTGACATCCTTTCTCAAAATAAAAAGACTGGACTACAGCTGGGGCTACAGCCTTGCTGAGCACGGGCAAGGCCCTGAGTTCCATCCCAGCGGGGCAGAGAGGCCTGGGATTTGGCACGACTGACAGCTCTTTACATCCGAGCTCCCAAGAGTGAGTGAAGAAGAGTGGGATGGTCAGATTAACTTTTAAAAATTGTAATGACATTCAGTGCTAAGAATGGACAAGATGTGTTATCTCTCACACTGCTAATATAAGAGCAAATTATCACAGACTTCCTGGAGATCAGCTTTCTCATCTTGATCAAGCACTGTGGCCAGACGCAGTAACTAACACCTGTAATCCCAGCACTCTGGAAGGTGGAGGCAGGAGGGTCACAAGTTTGAGCTCACCCTGGGCAATTTTGTAACTTTCTGAGACTCTGACTCAAAATAAAACATAAGGGGGTGCTGAGGAGTAGCAAATTTCCTGGGTTCCAGCTCCAGTACCATTAAAAAAAAAAGAAATAGGAAAGTCTTTATACTAGATCATTTATCACACAAAGAACATGGTTTCTAAAGGAGAAAGAAATAAAGTAGGTTGGCAGAAACTTATAAGACTTAGCAACCAAGTGCAAAATGTGAGCTGTTGTTTGAATCCTGATTTAAACAGGTGGCTCTAAGAAGGCATTTTTGAAATCAGAGAAAACTGAATAAGGGCAGATATTAGATATTAAGGAATTATTACTCATTTTTGCAGGTATTGTTAATAGTCATGCTTTTAAGACATTACTTTACCTCACTAAGGAGTAAACTTTCACAGGGGAAATGATACAACATCTAGGAATTGTTTTAAAATATTCCAATGAATGAACAAACAAAAAAAATATTCCATACAATGAGGGGAGGGACTGTGTAGCATATGACAGTCCAAATGCATTTGTTGTTCAACTTGAGAAATCACATGGGGCCTGTTATCCTATTCTCTTTTAAGTATAATAAGTTTTTCTGTGGTAAAAGGTATTTTGGGGGTGGGGGAAGAATAGCAAAGAATCTTGTTAGGAGTTAGGACCTGGGGGCTGGAGGAATGGCACAGTGGTTAAACTGATTGGCTAGTAAGCATGAGGCCCTGAGTTTGATTCCCTAGCACCACATTAAGCTGGGTGTGGTGGCGCCTACTGCTGGTAATCCCAGCAGTAGGGAGCCTGAGGCAGGAGGATTATCCTGAGTCCAAGGCCAGGCTTGGCTCCATCGCAAGTTCAGGACCAGCCTGGGGTACAGAGCAAGACCCTGTCTCAAAAAAAAAAAAAAAAAAAAAAAAAAAATCCTTACAGAACAATGAAAAAGAACAATGATTAGAAGACTGTACATCACAGAATCACAGAAGGCACGCAAAAAAGAACATATTGCTGTTTATCGCTGATAACAGCAAGGACGTTATGTGACACTTTTTAAGGGAGCACAGGAAGTGTGACTGACCTTTAAGCTGTGGGCACACCAGCAGCCTGAAAGTGATGAGGGTGGCGAGTTGGATCAGCACGATCAGCACAAAAAGGACCCGAGCCTGTGCAGAGAGAGGCGTTAGTGCAGCTCCAGAGTGGGCTTCTGCAGACGGACTGATCTATTTCTTTATTTCTGAGAGAGGATCGTGCTCTGTAGTCTAGGATGGTTCTGAACTCACTGTGTAGCCCAGGCTGGACTCAAGTGAAAGATTTTAAAGTGGCCTCATTCACAAAAATAGAAATGGCATCTGCGATATTGTGATGTAAAAAGAAAAAAAATGGGGGCCTAGAGGAATGACACAGTGGTTCAAGCATCTGCCCTCCAAGCACAAGGTTCTGAGTTCATTTTCCCAGCACCACATAAAGTTAGGTGTGATGGTGCATACCTATAATTCCAGCACAGGGAGGCTGAGGCAGGACTGTCCTGAGTCCGAGGCCAGCCTGGGCTACAGAGTAAGACCCTGTCTTAAAACAAGGAAAAAAAGGAAAAAGAAAAAAATACATGTAGTCTTCTTCATACTCAATTCCTGACCACATTTCCTAAACTTGTAGTTTTCTAAGTGATTACAGGTAATAACTGAATCTCTTATCATATTTGCATTTACTTCCAGTTCCTGAAACAGCTCCAGAGTAATGAGGGAAAGAAACGTATCTGTGGTTACTAGCAAGCCCCTAGCAACCATCCCTGAGCTCCAGTTAAGTAGGGCACTTAGAAACCCTTCAGGACTGGGGTTGCTGCTAGGGACCAACTGTGCGATCAAAGGGTGGGAAGCCTCCATAGCAGTCCAACTGCAGGGGTTCCGAGAGCTGCTCTGTGGTGCAGGGAGCCACAGGGTTGGGGAAGGAAGGAAGCTCACGCCCACCCTCCAAACTGTGCCCTGGTCTCTTTTTTCTTTGGCCATTCTGGAGTTGGATCCTTGCATGAAAGCCAAAAATCTAGTGAGTAAACTGTCTTCCTGAGTTATGTTTGTCTGGCATCTGTGGAAGGAAGTCTCAGGAACTGCCTCTATACCAGCCAGCTCCTCAGTTCTCCTGGCTTCATGGCATCGGTGGGAACAAGCTCCAAATTACCTGCTCATGCTTCTGCTTCTAACTCAAATCAATTCAAATTAACTTTTTTTTTTCTTTGAGACAGGGTCTCGCTCTGTAGCCCAGGTTGGTCCTGAACTCCCTATGCAGCCCAGGCTGGCCTTGGACTCAATGACATTCTTCCTGCCTCAGCCTCCTGAATGTTGAGATTACAGGTATGTGCCACCATGCCCGGTTTGATGTGGTGCTGGGGAATTGAACTCAGGTCCTTGTACTTGCTAGACAAGTGCTTTAACCCCTGAGCCATTCCTCTCACCCCCTCCAAAAAAACTTTAATTTTGTAGCGTTCCTCTTTTTTGTTACATGATTATATTATTTAGAATTTTCCATTTACCAAATCTATAAAAAGCACATGTAACATGTAATTGAATTTAATCACCAAGATGCAGTGGTCCGTGAGGAGAATGAATGATGCCAGGGGATCAAATGTAAGATGAATGTTCTCCTGAACAGAGAATACGTGGTGGGCACTCTGGCTTCTTCCAGCAGAATCCTGGTTGTAAGCACAACAGAGAAGCAATTATGCAGGAGGTCTGCAGCTACACACATCGTTCACAAGAGTAAGTCTACAATAACTTGCCAGTTATTGCTATATGGCTCACTTTTTTTGACTAAATTTTGATTCTCCCTATAAGATCTTTTGTTTTTGCTTTTGTTCTTTTGGCACTGGGCATTAAACATAGGGCCTCACATGTCCCAGGTAAGAGCTCTACCACTGAGCAGCACACCTAACCCTCTAAGTACTTCTTTTGATAACACTTTTTAAAATCCTCTGATTCTAGATTTGAACAGGAAATAGGAGCATAAACTCATTACACACACACACACACACACACACACACACACACACACACACACACAAAATCTTCCTTTCCTTTTTTTACTGAGGAGTCCTAGAAATAACAATAACTCTGACAGCAAGGAGCGAGTGGGACCAGTGTGAAGATTCCGGTCTCAAAACATCGTTCCTCACTCTAAAGTATCGGTACATCTTAGAGAAACGGCTGACGCCAATTCTGGAAGAGGAAATGAACAAGAAGAGCTTGGAATCTCTTGTCAGAAGGGCTGTGGGCTCAGTGGTTAAGGCAGCTGCCAACATGCACAGGCCCTGCATTCAATTTCCTAGCACCACATAAAAATCAGCTGGGTTGGGTGGTGTGTAACTGTTTTCCCAGCACCAGGGAGGCTAAGGCAGGAGAGTTGCCATGTGTTTGAGGCCAGCCTAGCCCACAGTGACCATTGGAGAGACTACGTCAACTTGAGGCAGTTAGGAACCAGCCTGGATTAGAGTGTGAGTGATCTGAGATCACCCACAATGAGAGAGCACCCACCCGGACGTGGGAGGCCAAACTGGAAACTCAAACTGTATAAAAAGAAAAGAAGGAGAAAGATTGTTACAGCTTTTTCCTCTGGGGAGAGATTGGACTTGATGGGACTTGGCTTCCTGTTTGTGATGTCGTGAGGAGCTGTCTCCACCTCTGCCTCTGACATGTACTTTCACTGCTGCCGGCTACCCTGAGTGGACTGTGACCTTCTGAAACTGTGAGCTAAAATACCTTTCCTCCCCTAAAATTGTGGATGCTGGGTACTGAGTCATAGCAATGAAAAAGTAACTAAGACAACTATCTAGTGAGTTCAGGACAAGCCTGGACTACAGAGCAAGATCCTGTCTCAAAAACAAAAAACTAAAACCCTTTGAATTCAAGCCAGGTGTGGTGGCACATACCTGTAATCCCAGCATTCTGAGTGGCTGAGGCAGGAGGATCTCAAGTTCAAGCTCAGCCTAGACAACTTAGTCACTTAGCAAGATACTGTCTCAAAGAAAAAAAAAAGGGGTGGGGGTTGCAGGTTGCACTTCAGATCATTACACTTAGTGAAGCGAGTCAGACACAGAAGCTTAAATACTGCTTGGTTTCTCTAATATGAAAAACCCAAAGTATAAACCTATAACAGAACCAAACAAGAGAGGTGGTAGGAAACAGAGAGACAGATCTGTGGAAAGGGAGAGAGGCCATGGGGGAATGTGGGGAGTATGGGAAAGGGGGAGGGGAAGTGAAGATGAAGTTGATGCAGGAATGATGTGTACCAATTTCTCAAGTTTAATGTAACTATTGCGTATTTCAAATGCACTAATAAAAACCAATAACAAATGAGAAAAAAACATACAATTCAGGAGCAATGGGTGTGGCTGAGTGGTTAAAAGTGCTTGCCTAGCATGCATGAGATCCTGGGTTCAATTTCCAGTACCACATTAAAGCTGGGCATGGCGGTGCACACCTGCAATCCCTAGCAACTGGGAAACTGGGTTAGAAGGACTGTTGTGAGTTCAAGGCCAGCCCAGGTTACATAGTTCTGCACCAGCCAGTACTACAGAGTGAGTCCCTATCTCAAGAAATAAAGTGAAATAAAAAACAATTCAAAAAAATAAAATGAAAAAGTGGAATTGATATAGCTCCTCAGCAATGCCAAAAGAAAAGGTGGTGGATGGATAACCAGCAGTGTGACAGAGCTGGTTTGTACACTATAAGGTCAAGGGTCAAATTTTCAGGAATCTCGCAGTGTGGTTAGAACTGTTGGTATCTTAAAACAAGCTATGGTATGGATATTTGTACTATTTGAAAATTGGTAGAAGTCAAGATCTTTTCCTGCCTCTCCCCATACCCCACCCCTAGTTGGTTGTTAAGTGTTTGCTAGTGTACCACCAGAGAAGAGTTCAGAACTCTGACATCTAAATACACCCTCACAAAGAAAGGACCAACCAGATATGTGCATCCTAGCAAGAGCACAAAATATCACATAGTCTTTTTTTTTTTTTTTTTTTTTTGAGACAGGGTCTTACTCCATAGGCTGGGCTGGTCCTGAACTGACTATGGAGCCCAGGCTGGCCTGGAGCACATAGCCATCCTTTTGCCTCAGTCCCCCAAGTGCTGGGATTACAGGTGTGTGTCACCATACCCAGCTTTTGTGATGCTGGGGAATTGAACCCAAGGCTGTGAGATTGCTACACACGAGCTTTAACCTCTGGGCTATTCCTCCAGCACATACACCCATAGTCTTACCAGAACACAGACTCAATCTAATTAAGCCACTCAATCTAACTACCAATTACAGAACCTACTCAGGGGTGGGCAGGGGAACACACTAAATCAAATCACAGGAATGTAAATAGCACAAGAACCCAGAATGTAGAAAATTGTGCAGGACAAAGTATCTCATTCCAAAAGCAAACACATCCACATCACATAGGAAGGAAGGGTCAAGGACGCAAAGGGGGAACATCAGTAAGAGATAAGGAGAGACAGTTTAGATAACTGCTTTCTATATGCATTATTTGGATTCTGATTTGAACTAACCAAATACCTATGTGACAAATGGGAAAAACTGAACATTACCTATATAACCTGGTAGTAAGAAATTCCTGTTAACTTTTCAGGTACAATATGGCATCATGGGTGTTTTGTACAAGTTTTTACCTTTTAGTGACTTATTCTGACCTGTTTCTAGATGAAATCCCATATTGCAGGGAAGGGAGACTTAGAAGCACAGATGAGACAAGACTAATCAACTACAAAACAAGACCCTGTCTCAAAGATAAATGATGAATTAGGGGCTGGAGGAATAGCTGAGGTATTGAAGCACTTGCCTAGCAAGCTTAAGGCCCTGAGTTTGATTCCCCAGCTGATCACATAAGTGAGGCGTGGTGGTGCACACCTGTAACCTCCTCGGGAGGCTGAGGCAGAGGAATTGCTGTGTGTTCAAGGCCAGCCTGGGCTCATAGTGAGTTCAGGTCCAGCCTGCACCATAGATTAAGACCCTGTCTCCAAATAATTAATTAATGAATTAGCTAGTTAAAAATTTTAAGAAAGACTAGTCATCCACTGATAACAACTGAGATTTGCTGGATACAGAGTTCACAATCTTATCTTTTCCATATTTTCTAAATTTCTCATTAAAAGTTCTAAAGTAACAAAGAGAACTTATAATGCCACTTATCCAAATTTTATTGTTTAAACTGTATCTTAAATGCAAGCTCTTAGGGGCTGGAGGAACGGCTCAGCAGTTAAAGCACTTGCCTCACAAGCGCTAAGTAACAGGGTTCAGTTCCCCAATACCACAAAAGCCGGGCGTGGTGGTGCAGCCTGTAATTCCAGCACTGGGGAGGCTGAGACAGAGTCCAAGGCCAGCCTGGGCTACAGAGTCAGACCCTGTCTCAAAAAAAAAAAAAAAAAAAAAAAAAAAAAAAAAAGAAAGAAAGAAAGAAAAGAAACTCCTATTTTAAAGGAGAGATTTTTCTTCAGAGATGCAGAGATGTCTAGAGTCTACTCTTCAGGTAATCAAAGTAGGCACAATAATCCAAACTGCTTGTTCCCAAGTTTTAGTGCACATCAGAATTTTGGCTTTTTTGACTTTTTGGGGAGCGGTGAATTTTGCATTGCTAGAGTAGATCGTGAGGTACCACCTCCAGAGTTTCTGACGCTGCAGGATTGGGATGGGACTTGACAGTTGGCGTTCCTAGCAAGTTCTCAAGTGATACTGATGTTACTAAAACCAAACTGAGAGTGGGTCCAAAGTTTTAGGATGCCCGAAACCTACAGGTATTTAAAAATACAGTGAGTAGGTAAAATATTACATAATAAGCTAATATTTTCCCTCAGATATTTTGAGTTTCAAGTCAGACTTATCTGTATTATATGTACAAGGATACAACTTTTTAATGAATGAGGGAACCAGGTTCCATATTTACTAGTCCTTAGGTCACTTTTTTTTGAGGCAGAATCTTATTCTGTAGTCAGGCCAGTCCTGAGATGACTATGTAGCCCAGGCAGGCCTAGAACTCATGACAATCTTCTTGCCTTAGTCTCCCAAGTGCTAGGATTACAGCCATGCGCACACCCAGCTTATGTGGTGCTGGGGAATTGAACCCAGGGCCTTGGGCTTGCTAGGTAAATGCTTTAGCCACTAAACTACTCCTCCAGCCCCACTTTGGAAAGCTGCACATTTAAGATAGGAAGAAAATCAAGGGCTTCCAGCAATTTTCAGGAAAGGCAATGGATCATCAGAGAGCACTAGAAAACTTCTGCAGGGACATAGCACAGTGGCTACAGTGATTGCTTCAGAGACACCGCACTTATCAGAATAAACTGCACTCATCAAACTGTACGCTTTTTAAAAATATGTAGAGTTATTGCAAATCCTAACTCAGGACGACAGTCAGGAATGTTAAACACATTCTAAGTATGCAACTCCAAATTTTGTTAAGGATTCAACTAAGTAATCAGAAATGTTTCAAGGACAGTGAGCTAAGATTTTGCTGCATAAAACTCTAGTAGCCATGTATCTTAGTAATAACATACTGAGGTTCTGAGACACCCCAGGGATGTGGGAGTTTCCCATTCCTACAACTGGTAGATCTCTTACAGCTGCTGCAACTAAACAAGAACCTTCAAGGGTCTTTGAACTCACTCAACTACCACATAAGACATCATGGGTTCATTCCCAGCCCTCCTTCCTTCATCCTCCCTGTGAATTTCTTCCTCTCAAGGACACCTGAAAGATGGGTGGCACAGCAAAGTGACTTTCCTCCTCGTACAGACATACAAATTTCCCCATCTACAAAATGAGGATAGCATTACCCACTGCCTAGGTACCATCTGCTTCTTCTTAAAAGAAGCACAATGGAACTGGAGAAACAGCTCAGCAGTTAAAGCACTTGCCTAGCAAGCACTGAGTACTCAAGTTTGATCCCCCAGTACCACCTAAGGTGGATGTGGTGGCACATGCTTGTAATTCCAGCACTCAGGAGGCTGAGGCAGGAGGACTGCTGTGACTTTGAGACCAGTCTGGGCTACACAGTGAGCTCAGAAGTAGCCTAGACTACAGAGTGAGACCCTTTCTCAAGAAAAAGAAAAAAAGAAGCACAATAAAACCTGTCCCTGTGTGTGTGTGTGTGTGTGTGTGTGTGTGCGCACGCATATGCATGTATGTGCACGTATATATAAAGAGGATTGGATAATGAAAATAACTAAAATAACCATGTGTTTTCTGATGAATTAGTTCACTTTTCAAATTGAGACTTGAAGATTAAATAGTTAAAACTGCCATTAAATCATAAAGTTGTAGAAATTGACTTTTTTAAAAGGTACTAATTTCTAAAGCACAGCTGGAAGAATGGCAGAGCAGTTAAAGCACTTGCCTTGTAAGCACATGACCCTGAGTCTGATTCCCCAGCACCACATAAAATCTGGGTATGGTGGTGCATGCCTATAATCTCAGCACTCAGGAGGCTGAGGCATGAGGATTGCCTTGAGTCCAAGGCCAGCCAGGATTCCATAGTGAGCTCAGAACCAGCCTTGTCTACACAGCAAGACCCTGTCTCAAAAAACAAACAAACAAAAAGGGGTAGAGGAATGGCACAGTGATTAAAGCTCCTGCCTTACAAGCACAAGGCACAAGTTTGATTCCTCAGGACCACATAAAGCTGGGTATGGTGGTGCATGCCTATCATCCCAGCACTCGGGAGGCTGAGGCAGGAGGATTGCTGTGAGTCCAAGGTCAGCCTGGGCTACAGAGCAAGACCCTGTCTCAAAAAAACACAAACAAACAACAGTAAAAACAATAATAAAAAAAAAACCAAACTAATTTCTAAAGCATAGTTTACCCCCTCAAGTGTTTGGTAAAAGGGTCCTATTTTAGCAATAATTATCGCTTTCTACTTTGGCAGACATTGAAAAGTGAAATGTCCTAAACTGAACCAGACTACGGACAGGTGCCCTGTGAGTGCCCAGCTGATGACTCATACTCTCCAAACAAAACACGCCTTCAAAGGAACTACAAAAATTCTGTGTCCTAGAGGTTTCAATAATGACATATTTTTCCTACACTGAGAGACAGCAATCAAAGGCATGGATGCATACACAAATGACTTCGGATCTATGCTACTGTCTTGAGGTATACTGGAGAATTTCCTCCCACTAGCAAAAGACTCTGGCCAAAGTTAAAGACAACAATTTCCTGGACTAGACAAAGAGTGGCCAGTAGAGGCTTACCCCTCTTCTCTTTTGCCCAGGTTTTATCTTTCTTTTCTCTGCCATTTTTAATCTAAGAATAGAATTATTTCTGAATGCCCATTTTCAGAATATACTAAATGTAGTATATTCCTTGGTTTTTTTTCACTCTTTATTAAATTTAGTTGCTTTACAACTAAAAAACCAGAGTTCTCTGTGGTAATAACATAATCATTTACAGAGTAAATTACAAATTAACTTACCTGGACAACTACTTCTATGTTGTGTGTCCCATTAACGTAGTTTCTGGGGTTCCACTTCAGAACGAAAATAGGACCAGACAGGTGGACAGCCTGACCTAAATGTGCACCATCAATCCTTACAGTGACAGAAGCAATGGAGGATAAAGAGAAGGCCAAGACTCTAAAAGGAAAGCATAGTGGACAAACAGTTTGGGATATAAGTCAACATTTTTTTTAGTTAAATAGTATGACAATTTAATTAAAAGTATTACCTATAGCTTAACATTAGTATTACAAAAATAAAATATATGTCAATCGATAATTATAATAGTTTCAGGGCTGCAGGAATAGCTCAGCAGCTAAAGTGCTTGCCTAGAAAGTGGTGAGTACCCGAGTTTGATTCCCCAATACTACATAAGCTGGGTGTGGTGGTGCACTCCTGTAATCCTAGGACTTGGGAGGCTGAAGCAGGATTGCTGGGAGTTCAAGGCAAGTCTGAGCTCCACAGTGAGTTCAGGACCAGCCTGGACTACATAATGACATAGTGAGCTAGAACCACTGAGTGAGACCCTATCTCAAAAACAAAACAAAACAAAACCCAAAAGTTTCAGTATATAGGAGAAAACTTAAAATTGCTATACAGATGTCTATCATCATTTTATTTATTTATTTACCGAGACAGGGTCTCACTCTATAGCCCAGTCTGTTTCTGAATTCACTAGTATAGCTCAGGCTGGCCTTGGACTCAGGATGATCCACTTGCATCAGTCTCCTAAGTGCTGGGATTACAGGCATAAACCACCATGCCCAGCTTTATGTGGTGTTGGGGAACTGAACTCAGGGCTTTACACTTGCAAGGCAAGCGCTTTAGCCACTGTGGCATTCCTCCAGCCCTGTCATCATTTCTTAAGAGGGAAAATAACATTACTGTGATCTAGTAATATAGAAATATAAGCTAGGTGTGGTGGCACATGCCTGTAAGTCCAGCACTCAAGAGGCTGAGGCAGGAGGATTGCTGTGAGCTCAAGGTCAACCTAGGCTACATATTGAGTTCAGGGCCAGCCTGGGCTATACAAGACCCTATTGCAAAATGAAAAAAAAGAAAAAAGAAATAATATCTAACATCTGAGTGTCTCTTCTTTTACTATGTATTTTTGAAGTATAATACCCAATAATTCTAAGAGTACTCTAAGTGTGGCACACATATTGTTCAAAAAATTATAAATTAGTACCTGCTTTTAAAAGAAATTAGGTACTTAGTACACTGCCTGAGGGGATGTAAAATGCAGTCATCATAAAAGAAAGTGTGGTGACTAAGAAAAATTAAATAACCACATGAGCCAGCTACTCTACTTCAGGGTGTCCACTCTAGAGATGCAAAGCAAGGCTTGGAGCAGATGATTGTATGCTGGCATTCACGGAGGCATTACTCAGGATAGCCAAAGGTCAGTGTCACTAAGAGTTTATCAACAGATTAACTGTATAAGCAAAATATGGTATGTATGCACAACAAAACAATATTCAAAGCCATGCCTGTAATCCCAGCATTCAGGAGGCTGAGGCAGGAGGATTTCCTTGCGTCCAAGGCCAGCCTGGGCTCCATAGTGAGTTCAGTACCAGCCTGGACTGCTGAGTGAGACCCTGCCTCAAAATAAATAAGACAAAAATGGGGGATTATTGAGAAAACTAAATTGGGACATCACATAGCTTTCATGCGAGAATATGATCAGTGAGTTAATTCTCCATCAATATCAATCTAAATCTCAATTCTGAGAAGTGACAGCACACCTGATATGCGTGGAGTGAAGGAGTCTTTCCAGTGGCTCGTGCTTGCCACAACTGTACAGGAGAGGTTTAGGGTTGGTGATGAGGACCACAGGCCACCTGCCAAAGACCAAATCAGCAAAGCTAAAGAGGTCATGGTCGAAGGCAAAGATCCGGTACCTAAACACCAGGAAAGGAAAGAAAGGGAATGCAGTCACTTCAGGTTGTAAGAGGGCATGAAGAGAACAGTGTATAAATACAGAACAGGGACATTTTTATGTGACGAATCTAAATCCAGAGTAACTAATTGTCTCTACCATCTTTCCCTTGTCCCTGTCATGTCTTTTTTTTTTTTTACAACCTTATTATTTGACTATATTCACTTTAGAAAAATGTAGAGATACCCCAAGTTTGCAAATAAAAATTATCAATAACTCCCAAAGACTTGTAAGATTATGTATATTTTCATCTAGTCTTTTTGTACATTCACATGTATTGTGGTTTGGATCTAGAATATCCCCCAAAAGTCTCATTATTTGATTGTTACAGATTGTCTTTGGAACCATGTGCTGTTGGGAGGTTGGGGTCTAGTCTGGAGGGGTAGATTACAGGTATGTAAATAGGATTAGAGGCATGTAAATTGAATTACAGGAGTGTAGTGAAGGTTTACCACACCTTCCACACCTGGATCTAGGAGGGGCTGATAATGGGATGAGACCTGGAAGGATACGTAAGCTGCTTCCTGCCTTCCTTGAAGAACTAGTCTCAACTTGTCTTGACTTAACTTCCTATTTGTGATGTCGTGAGAAGCTGCATCCACCTCTGTCTCTGCCATGTACTTCCATTGCTGTAAGCTACCTCTGAATGGACTGTGACCTTCTGAAACTGTGAACTAAAATAAACCTTTCCTCCCCTAAATTTGTGGGTATCAGGTACTGAGTCACTGCAATGAAAAAGTAACTAAGACAGAAACTGGTACCAGAAGTGAGGTCATTGTACTTTACCAGACCATGTGGCTTAGAAGCCTTTGGAACTGGATTGTGGGAGGAATTTGGAAAGGTTCGAGGATGCCAGCTGGAGAAGCCTTAGAGTGCTCTGAGCCAAGCTTGATGGGAGATTCTGGTCAAAGCTGAGAAGACCAGAATGATAACAGAAGAGTGGATTGGAAAAGCCAGGTTCAAGAAGTTTCAGATGGGAAGGAGGACTATATCGGCAAGTGGCCTAAAAACCATGTATGCTATGCTCTGGCACAAAGTTTGTCAGCATTTTACCCTTATCCAGAGACTTTGCCTAAAACTGAGATTAAGGGCAGTGGACTGCTTACTCAGTGCTTGTCTCAAGGCAGACTGATGTTCAAACTGTTATATAGCTTGTTTGCGGCTTTTACCCAGCGCTATGGTGAAAGACAGGAGACAATGGCAGAGAGAAAAGGTGTAAAAAGCTCACAGTCTGTAGTGAAAAAGCATGTGGTTGTTCAAGAGACTAACATCAAACAGAAGCCAAGAAGTCGGAGTCAGGACTATAAGAAAGAGGCCTTCACAGTGATTCAGGAATCAGCAAAATCCCACCCTTTAACAATTAACGGGTGCAAGGCAAAAGATCTTGTTCTGTGAAGAGTACCCCAGGACTCCCTGTCGGGCCAAAGAGTGAAGCGTTTGCTGGAATTCAACTCGCTGGAGTTCCACCATCCAGGCACTCAGAAGCTGCTATAGCTATGGCACAAGGGGGCCAGACTACTACTCAAGGCAGTGGCGGATCTTGGAGACGTCCATGCGGTCCAGGCTTTACAAGCTTGCAGAGCCCAAGAGTTGTGGGTTCATGGAGGCTTCCACTCAGATTTCAGAAGAAGGCCTTGGAGGCCAAGCAGTGAGCCCCTGGGAGGGCAATGTGTGAAATTGTGAAGGAGAAGCCTAAGGTCCAGTGGAGAGCCCAAAAATTTGGAGAAGCCAGGAGCATGGATTGTCAGCTGAGAAACACAGCAGGCCGTTGAGTGGATCCAGCCCAAAGGAGAAAGGATCAAGGCTGCAGTCAGCAGCAATGCCATAGGGGTGGGACCACCCAAGCCCCTTGGAGTTCATGCCGCCAGAATTTACCCCAGTTGCTACAGAATTTAACCCTTGCCCAGCTGGGTTTAGGAATTGTTTTGGTTCTATTACCTTTTATCCCCTTATTCCTCCTTTTTGGAATGGAAATGTTTACCCTATGCCAATTTATGTTGGAAGCACTTAACTCTTAGATTTTAACAGGAGCTCACAGCTAAAAGTTTGTCTACATCTCAGAAGAGACTATGGACTTGTTGTTTCTTTAACAGTGCTGAAACTATTAAGACTTTGGTAACTCTTGGAGAGGACTAAATGCATTTTTCAAGGGGAGAAGGACATGAGACTTTTGGGGCCAGAGGTGGAATATTGTGGTTTGGATCTAGAATGTATTTGACTATTAGGGATTATCTATGGAACTATGTGCTGCTGGTAGACTGGAGCCTAGTCTGGAGGGGTAGATTACAGGTATGTAAATTGGATTACAAGAGTGTAGTGAGGGCTTACCACACCTTCCACACCTGGATCCAAGAGAGGCTGATAATGGGATGAGACCTGGAAGGATATATAAGCTACTTGCTGCCTTCCTTGAAGTACTAGTTTCAACTTTCCTTGACTTGGCTTCTTGTGTGTGATGTCATGAGGGGCTGCCTTCACCTCTGCCTCTGTCCTGTACTTCCACTGCTGCCGGCAGCCCCTGAATGGAATGTGACCTTCTGAAACTGTGAGCTAAAATAAACCTTTCCTCCCTGAAATTTGTGGATGTCAGGTATTGAGTCACAGCAACAAAAAAGTAACTGAGACAACATGGCATTTAAAATCAACAGTAGTAGTGTAAAAGGCTTTTTAAAAAAAGTTTCTTATATAGCAACCATCTCTTTAGGACATTAATATTTAAAAACATGATATTCAATTGACTTCTTCATAATCTAATAAGTAAAACATAATTTACCTCCAATTTTATAGTCGGATTGTGAATACTTACTGTAACAGTTACAGTACTTTTATTCACATATAATTCTTTGCACATATTGACAATTTCTATAAAAGGAATTCCTAAGAGTACTTTTAAGTTTTCTGATGCATTTTACCAAAATGATGCCCATGAATTCTTTACCAATTTACAAACACATTAATACAAAGCAAGGGTCCATTTCTTCCTTGTGATCCTTGGTAACCTGGAAAACTGGATATTATCACCAGGTTTTATTGTTGCAAATTTATTAGGAGAAGGTGAGAATGTTATCTTCTTGGGCTTTTCTCTAAAATATTTATCTCATATTTTCTGTCCATCTGGTTTTCTCCTGTGCTAAGCAGTTGTTCAAGTCCTTTAAGTGAAGTCTCTAATACATGCAGTGACTTGTCTTTCTTACCACGTGTTCTTCTTTTGCAGGTAAGGGCATGAAAGCTGAATGTCTTCCTCATGTATTTTTGCTTTTTCTCAAATTAAGCAAAATTCTCAAAATGGCTAAAATTAGAAAATCTTCTATTCTTCTGGGCATCCATACTATTTTAGTGTCTTGGTAGTGAAACAGAAAATCGAGCCATATTCTACAGGTTATGGAGAGGTACTGACCATTCCATGGACCTTATGTGAGGTACGGTACTAAGAGGTAAACTTTTGGCTTTATTGGCATTTTCCTTCAGGGTCTTTAAAAGTCAGTCCACTGAAACTGCCTCCTTGTGCTCCCTCCAGCAGTCATGATCAGTTGTCACTGCAATGCTTGCATAGCAAATCCCAGACTCCATAGCAAGAACCACCTCTGGAATTGTAGTCATGTTGATAACATCTGCCCCCCAGGTGTAGAACATAAAGCTTTCTGCCTGAGAGCTGAAATGGGATCCCTTGATTGTGATCATTGCCCACTTGGAGTGGCATCGCGGTCCTAGCTTCTTCATGGTCTCTATGAGGACCTCTCTTGTTGTGGGACAAAATGGGTCAGCCACTGGAGTATAGCACACTCCTCTGGCACAGGAATGACTTCCATCATAGAAGGTCTAAGGGGCCTCATGGTGGTCCAGTCAGTGAACTGATCAATAATGACACTATCACTGGGCTGAATCTCATCCATCAAGGAGCCACAGGCTCTGCTGACGATCACATGTGTAAAGATGTTTGCCTGGTAGGTGACTTTTGAAGGCATGACGGTATGCTGCCTCCTGTGTCTCGTAAGGAGGACAGTCACCATTTTTTAATCTTCCCCAAAACTAAGGCATCAGATGGCTTGCCAAATTGAGTATTCGCATATTTGTCAGTTCTTCCGTCTAAAATCTCTATCATCCAGGCCTGTTCCACCAATTATTCCAGTCTTTGTAGCTGTAGAGGCAGCGACACAAGCCATGTCTACATGGTGAGCCATAGGAAGGGCACTGAACTGCTCACGTCATCCTTTCTGTTGGTTGTACCTGCTAGGCTCTACTCTAACTGTGCCCTACAATTAGGAGTTTAACTGTGCTATGAATTTAAGTGCACCTTAGAACAGTGGCTGGTACATTTCATGTATTCCTTAAAATTTAAATTAATACTCATATTAATTAGTTTGATTTCTATGCTGTACTTTAAGATAATCCTGAACCTAAGACATTCATCATGAGCCTCAGATCAACAGTCTTCATTCTATCAACAATTTTACATATTGGGCTAGAGGAATACCACAGGGGTTAAAGTGCTTGACTAGCAAGGGCAAGGCCCTGGCTGGATTGATTCCCCAGCAACACATAAGCTGAGTGTGGTGGCATGGCCTGTAATCCCAGTACCTGGGAGGCCAAGGCAGGAGGATTACCATGAGTTCAAGGTCAGCCTGGGCTACAGAGTGAGACCCTGCCTCAAAAAAGAAATAACCTAGTCTGATACTACAACTATGGATTTTCTTTGTACTTACACTATTTCACATAAGTATTTCTCAAAAAATTCTTTACATTCATTTATATTAATTATAAATAGGTAAATAAGTTCTCTTTTCTTTTTTCCTTTTATTTTTTCAGTACTGGGGATTGTAACCAGGGCCTCTGCACTAGTGAGCTATTTGCTGATCTCACTCTGTATCCTAGGCTGGTCCTGAATTCACTATGGAGCCCAGGCTGGTCTTGGACTCATGGAAATCCTCCTGCCTCCGTCTCTTGAGTGTTGGGATTACAGGTGTGCACCACCATGCCCAATTTATGTGGTGCTAGGGAATTGAACTTGGGTAGTCAGCACTTGACACAGTACTTGCTAGGCAAGGGTTTTAACTTCTGAGCCATTCCTCCAGCCCTACATTTTTTTTTTTTAAGACAGGATCTCACTATGTTGGTAAGATTGGGCTTGAACTTTCAATATTCATGCCTCAGCCTCCCAGATTGCAGGGTTTATAGGTATGTGCCACCATGCCCTGCTAAAAAAGTTATTTCCTATTACAAAGACTTTAAACTTAATAAAACCAACTGGCATTTATTTGAAAAACTTAAATCACTAACATTTATAGCAGTAACTAGAATGACAGATATAAAACTCAGGGAAAAAGAACATCTTCCAGTTCTAATGTTTCTCAAGCAACACTCCACAGGCCAATTCAGACCACAGTCTCATGACCAACACAGCGAAAATCTCCAGTGGTAGGGCCTAGAAATTCTCATTTTTAATAAGTTCTTCCATAACTCTCACGCATATTGGAGTTAAAACTATTTCCTAAAGGAGGCTTTTTTTTTTTAAATATAGGGTCTCACTGTGTAGTCCAGGCTGCTCCTGAACTCACTGGGTAGCCCAGGCTGGTCCTCAACTCACAGCAGCCACCCTGCCTCAGGCTCATGACTGCTGGGATTACAGGTGTGCACCACCAGGTCCTGCTCTAGAGGCGTCTTGAAAATTCAACGTGATGTAGTGATGCCAAACATTATAGCTTCCATGGGGTTTGTGCATAATGACAAAAGACTGCCAGATACACAAATTACTAAAAAAACAACATCAACAGTAATATCCTATGTTTTCCTTACCTGGGATCACCCATCATATCGATAAGAAGAATGTCACTCTTTCAGCAAAGTTTATGTGTGCAAGTTTTATTTCAAGGATAGTTCTCCTACCTTCTATTATCTTTCCAGTCTCCTAGCTCAAGTTCCAAAGTGCCCTGGACGTGACGAGTGTGTAAGACAGGCATCAGTCCGCCAAGCATATGGAGGTGTCCACACAGGTAAGCTGTGGCCGAACTAACCAATGAAAAACAAACGACATAAATGAACAAAGGTAGCTTGTGATGCCACACTAGTAAGGGTGTCTCTCTCCTCAGGAAAGCGAGGTAGGTGCCACAACATAAAGAACTAACAACAACCAGCTGTGACTTGGGAAGGCATCTTCACCTCATTATTGACTGGATTCCTGGTGATGGAGAAAGGATAGTGGACGTTGTGAAGTGTCCGAACCAAATCGTATGGTTGCTCTGACTGCTTTCTTTGGCCAGTAACAAGAGCTCCTTCATCTGTTTCTGAAATGGGAGAAAAATGGAAGGCTCTTCAACTCAGGCACAGGCTGAAATCCCATAGCAACAGGCTACTAATGCACCCCACATTTTAGAATAATCACTGCATGTGGTTCTAAGACCCTACCAGCTAGAGACATGAATAGACTTCTGTAAGACTCCAACTGTTTTCAGGCACATTATAGTTCATTTGATTCTGAAAATAACTCTGCAATAGGTTGGGCAGGAATTAGCCCCATCTGACAGATAAAGGAAACAGAAATTTAAAAATCACCAGTAGGGGCTGGAGGAATGGCTCAGTGGTTAAAGTGCTTGAGCAAGCGCTAAACCAAGCGCTAAGTACCCAAGTTCGATTACCCAGCACCACATAAGCTGGGCATGGTGGCGCACACCTCTAATCCCAGCACTGGGAGGCTGATACAGGAGGACTGCCGTGAGTCCAAGGACAGCCTGGGCTCTGAAGTGAATTCAGGACCAGCCTGGACCACAGAGCAAGACCCTGTCTCAAGAGAAAAATCACCACTAATTTTTCCAGCTTTGTATACCACATTGCAACAAATAAAAAGTACACTGAAGCTAAACTTCTAGAACAGGGGCTGGAGAAATGATTAAAGTACTTGCCTTAGAAGCACAAGGCCCTGAGTTCGATTCTCCAGAAACACATAAAAGCCAGGCATGGTGGCCTATGCCTGTAATCTCAGCACTTGGGAGGCTGAGGCAGGAGAATTGCCCTGAATCCAAAGCAGCCAGGGCTACATAGTGAGTTCAGGACAGCCTGGGCTATAGAGCAAGACCAAGTCTCAAAAAAATTTAGAACATGCACATTTATGTCCATAGAAATATCTGTACCTAAATATTCAAAACTCTATTTATAATAGCCAAAACTAGAAACCATCAATACACTATAGTATTGCTATGCAGCAGAATATTACACAGCAACAAAAAGAATTCCTAATAAACACAACCACATGGATGAATCTCAGCAACATAATGAGTACAGGAAACCAGTGCACACTGCATAATTTAATTTACATAAAACTTTAGAGGAAGAGCTGGGGGAATGAATGGCACAAGGCCCTGGGTTTGATTACCCAGCACCACACAAAGCTGGGCATGGTGGCGCACGTTTGTAATCCCAGCACTCAAGAGGTTGAGGCAAGAGGATTGCCAGAAGTCCAAGGCCAGTCTGGGCTACATAATGAGCTCAAGACCAGCCTGGGCTACACGGCAAGGCCTTGTCTTTAAAAAAAAAAAAAAAAAAAATCTTTAGAGGAAACAAAACTAACTGATATCAGTAATGAACTGCTCATTCATTCCATAGGGAGTAATGACAGACTATACAAGGAAATCGTCAAGGGTAACAAAAGCATTCCACATGGTCATTGGTGTGACAGTCATATCAGTATACATACAGGTCTAACTCTTCAAATATTTAAAATGAGTTATTTTACTGTATGTAAATATACATGTACAGCTGATGTAAAAGTAATTTGTACACATATAAATATGCACTAATATTACCTATAAAGTACTCACAACACATTCCTGTGCCCTACCCTCAGGGTTTCTAGTTCGGCGAGTTTAGGGTAAGACCAGGGAATCTGCAGTTTATAATACTCCAGTTGACTTTCATGCACTCAAACTTTAAATTGTACCTTTAAAAGAAAACTATTCTAAGGAACAGGCTTTAATATAGGTTAACTGACTGACTAAAGACACTTGGCAGTGAGGAAATAAAACATAAATTAACCAACTAAAATGCCTAACAGAACACAATGCATCTGAAAATACTCTGTTCACCTGCTTCTAGTTTCCTCCAAGCCCTTCAGTCCTCAGCCCACTCCAGTCCTGATCGTGACACCTTTTGCGCAGGTCTTGGCCCTGTTGGATCACATGCTGCAGGAAAGCAGGGCTGATCTCCTCACCTCTGTATTCTCATTAACAAGCATGCACACCCCAGACAGAGCATGTGCTCACTGAATAATGAACTGGCATCCATTATCATTGAGAAGTAATGACAGGTTCCCACACGTGACCCTTCAGACAGGTGTGATCCAGCAACAGTTTTCACCTATACTTGCCAAAGATACTTGAAAAAACACTTGCCTATTTCAATAGCTGTCCTTTCCACAGAAGGAGAAACACAGATGTCAACTAGTATTGGCAACTGTGGGACTTGGCAATACACCATATATGACGCAAAGACACAAGCTCTGTGTCTGAAAAGTGCACCCTGCCCTTAGTACAGACTGAATAAATATTTACTGAGTAAGTATAAAATATGAGGTGCTTCTCTCTGATTCTGGGGTGGGAACAGGGCAGCAGCAACAGCGCTCACAAGGCCACTGACTCCTGGCCACGTTCATAAGCACAACACAGCTTTTCTGGTACTTCTTGGTTCCTAGGTAAGAACTTGCCTACCTAGAGTAACTTTAAATGACCCCCATGTACCCAAGGAAAAATAAAATAGGTAAGCTACAGAGGGAAGTGAGATTGTTACTGTACCTCATCTAAAATTCCAAAGAAATTAAAGGGTCTCTTGGGCCCTGGACTCCGGGTGGCGTCCACGGAGATGAAGGAGTAGTTGCCGAAGGGGGCACTGTGGACATAGCGAAAGGAGCCATCCCGACGCATGGCAGAGTATTTCCTAAAAATACAAGATAGAGGGGCTGGAGGAATTGCTCAGTGGTTAAAGCACTTGCCTAGCAAGTACTTCATCAAGCACTAAGTACCCAAGTTCAATTCCCCAGCACCACATAAGCCAGGTATGGTGATGCATGCCTGTAACCCCAGCACTAGGGAGGCTGAGGCAGGAGGATTACTGTGAGTTCAAGCCCAGCCAAGGCCAACCTGGGCTCCACAGTGAGTTCAGGACATGCCTGGACTACAGAGCAAGACATCTCAAAAAAAAAAAAAAAAAAAAAAAAAAAAAAAAAAAAAAAAAAAAAAAAAAAAAAAAAAAAAAAAAAAAAAAAAAAAAAAAAAAAAAAAAAAAAAAAAAAAAAAAAAAAAAAAAAAAAAAAAAAAAAAAAAAAAAAAAAAAAAAAAAAAAAAAAAAAAAAAAAAAGAAAAGAAAAAAGAAAGAAAGAAAGAAAGAAAAGACAGAAAACTTAGTGCAATCATAAAAGGGCAAGATTAAATTCTATCCTTAACATTACATCAGATTTTCTTTTCCTTTGAAAAGATTTACTAATCGAACAAGGAAATACAGTAGATCAGGTAGATATAAACTGGATAAACTGAACAGGCAAAACAGCAAAGTTTTTGCGCTCTCTCCAAAAACCCATGCAAACCAACAGCCAGATACAAGGCACCATGTAAAGCAGAAAAGAAGCCTAGTTTAAGCAGTCCCCTCAACACTCAAAAAAGAAATAAATCAGAATGGTACTTATCAATTACTAGAAAATGTAGTGAGGGCCTACTAAGTACCTAGCAGAATTCTGCAGAGTCAGACACAAAAGACAACAGTACAGGTCTGTAGCACCAGCACTCTGGGAGGCTGGGGCTACGACCCCAAAACTGGGCTCTCAATACTCACTTGCCACTTGACTGACTAAGCGAGGATGCAGAACAAAGCTGCAAGATATCCGGAAACTGAGAGTGAAACTAGAGCCAGGCCTGGTGGAACAGGTTTGCAATACAGCCCTCTCGGAGGCTGATACAGCAGGATGTAAAGTTCAGCTTGGCTGGTCGACTTGGTGATTTTGGGAGATCCTATCTCAAAATCAAAACTATAAAAAAGAACTGGGGACACAGTTCAGAATGAGGCCTGATAAGATCCTCAGAACCACACATACAGGAAAAATTAAAATAGCAGCCAGAACAATAATCCCAATACCCTGACACTAAGGAATCGGGTATTCTCAGAGACTGCCAGCTTTTTTCACAGTGCCGATGCATAAAGAAAATGTTGGGGCTGGAGGAATGGCTCAGTGGTTACAGCTCTTGCTTAGCAAGTGCTAAGTACCCAAGTTTGACTCCCCTGTACCACATAAACCGGGTGTGGTGGTGCATGCCTATAATCCCAGCATTGAGGAGGCTGAGACAGGAGGATTGCCTTGAGTCTAAGGCCAGTCCGGGCTACATAGTGAGTTCAGAACCAGCCTGGACTACAGAGCGAGGCTCTGTCACAAAAAAAAAATGTTAATATTTGCATGACACAGTGAAACAGTCTGTGACGACCACTGAGCCCTCTAGCCACCCCAAAGGCTGAGAGAAGAGGTTTTATAGCTTTCCAAAACCCAGTGTACTCAGCAGTCGAGCTGACCAGCTTTAATCTAAGCAATTTCTACTGTGCATCAATATCCAAAACATAAAACAAAATCATTTGTGTGGCTAGGAAAAACAACATTAGCAACATATAGCATTAAAATATCTGAAGCAACCTTTTTGCTTTGAACAGAAAAAGTTCAAACAGAGCAGAATTTGTCACACACACAAAAGAAAGCTTTCTTTGCAAAATTTACCAAAGATTCTTTAACAGCAATGTTATCTTTAAAAAAAAAAAAGAAGAAGAAGTTTTGGGGCTGGAGGACTAACACAGCAGTTAGAACGCTTGCCTAGCAAGCCACAGGGCCCTCAGTGCAACTCCCCAGCATCATATAAACCAGGCATATGATGCACGCCTGGAATCCCAGTACTTGGGCGGCTGAGGCAAGAGGATTGCAGTGAGTCCAAGGCCAGCCTGGGTTCCACAGTGAGTTCAGGACCAGCCTGGGCTAAAAAGCAAGACCCTGTCCCCCCCCAAAATAAAAAGTTTTCACCCTTTCATTAACTCAACTCTACCCTCCTGTTCTTGTAACAGACCATACACAATGTCCTCTCCTCTGTTCATTCTGGTACCTGTAGTAATTGTTGATGCTCTCCCGACTTGGAATGTTGTATGCATCTAATTAAAAAGAAAAACAGCAAATATTCATCTACATACAAAAAATAAAGATGCAAATAGACTTTATAATACTTAAAATGGTAGATGGCTTTCAATTAGACTGATAATATTTAAAACTTCAAAACTCTAAAGAATTCAAATTACTGGAAGCTTTCAGGTATTTCATATAGAGAAGAATAAGAGGTACTTTTAGAATAAGTGGTAATTTTAAGTTTTACTCAGAATAAATTACTTTGAAGTTATAGGAGTAGACCACTGTTACTCATATTCAGTTATCTGAATCTAGAAAGACTAAATCAGAAAACACTGAATCCATCCATGCCTTTTCTACAGATTTAGCCAAATGCTTCTAGATAGCAGAACACTTTGGTATCATGGACAAAGCCACTCTCTTGTTAAATCTTACAAAAGATTCAGTGAGGACTAGGGGTATACATCAGCGGCTAAAGCATTTGCCCAACAAGCGCATGGTCCTGGGTTAGAGTTCCCAGCACCATATAAGCCGGGTGTGGTACACATGCCTGTGATCCCAGCCCTCAGGAGGCGGAGGCTGAAGGACTGCCATGTATGAGGCTAGCATGGGCTACATAGTGAGTTTAGGGTCAGCCTGGGCTACACAGCCTGACCCTTTCACAAAAACAAAACAAAACAAAACAAAATTATAAAGGGTAAAGTTAAGAATATCAGAACATTTATCTGGCAATACAATGATTTCAGAGCTCGACTGCCCACTTGTAAAAGCTAAAACTGTCATCTTCAACTTCCTAGGAATCCATTATACTTGCAACAACTATAGAATGAGCTCTAAGTTCAGTTTAGGGCAAAAGAAACATTAATATAAATGCAATATTCTAGTTAAGTGAGACCAACCAGAGAACTGAATCTTAGTAAAAAACTAGTTTCCTTCTCTACCTTACCACGACTTGTGAACATATGAAATATTCATAAAATACTCCTTCTAGATTCAGATAAGCATTTATGCCTGTACAAGTCAAATAACATTATTATGTACTCTATTTTTTTTTTTTTTTTTTTTGAGACGGGGTCTTATTCTGTATGTAGCTCAGGCTGGTCCTGAACCCACTGTGTAGCCTGGGCTGGCCTTGGACTCAGGACAATCCACCCAGTTCAGCCTCCTGGAATATAGGTGTGCACTACCATGTCCAGCTTTATGTGGTGCTGGAGAATCAAACTCAGGGTCTTAAACTTGCAAGGCAAGAGCTTTAACCTCAGTGCCATTCCTTCAGCCCCTTTTAAGTACTCTAAAGGAGTACCAAAATTATGTAATCAACAGAGCTTTTTTATATATTTTTTTAAAATGAAGAACTCAGTAGCTTGGCTTGGAAATCTTTTATTAATGTATACAAATTTACTATTTACCGCAAAAGAATTTGACCTATCCTACTAATTAGGGTCACAAAAAAAGGGAAAATATAAATATAGCAGAGAAAGTTGTAAGCCAGATGTCCTATTTTTTTAGATGTCCTATTTTTAATTTGTTATTTCTAGCTGCTTTTAAGAAATACTTATAGTCAGGACATTTTCTGATTTTTTTGTTGTCTATCAAACCAACCGGTATATATTTCACCACGCAGAATTTGTTGTTTAAAATCACAGCCTTTAAAAAATTATGGATAGAAACACTTGGGCAATGAATAATCAAATGAAAAACTGAAGAGCACAACTAATAAGGAGATCAGCCTTTAAAACATGTGGCCCGGGCTGGCTTTGAACTCACAGCAATCCTCCTGCCTCAGCCTCCACATGCTGAGATTACAGGCATGCATCACCACAGTCAACCTTTACAAAGCAAGCAAGCAAAGCAAGATTAGCTGGGTGTGGTAACACATATTTGTAATTCCAGCACTCGGGAGACTGAAGCAGGGGGATTTCCATGGGTGCAAGGCCAGCCTGGGCTCCACAATAAGTTCAGGACCAGCCTGGGATACAGAGTGAGACCCTGTCTCAAAAACAAACAAACGAAAAAAAGGGGGTGGGGCAGGATTGCCATGAGTTTGAGACTAGCTGGGGCTACCCTGTCTCAAAAAAACAAAAACCTCATGAGTTCCATCACCCCCCAAAATACACTCATCATGCCTCTTTGTAGTCAGTCTTTCCCTGCATCCCTATCCATAACAACTACAACTTGCTCTCTGACTATAGTACTCTTTCCTAGAATGTCCATAAATAGAATCCCAGTATGAAGACTTAGGAGCAGCTTTTTTCCCTTAATAGAATGTAGGATTTTTTCCTGTTTTGTTTTTGAGACAGGGTCTCGTTCTGTTGTCTAGGGTGGTCCTGAACTTACTATGTAGCCCAGGCTGGCCGTGAATTCAAGGCAATCCTCCTGCCTCAGCATCCAGTGCTGGGATTAAGGCAAGCGCTACTACACTTGGCTTACGTGGTGCTAGGGAATCGAACTTAAGGCTTTGCACTTGCACAAACTGCAGCGTTATTCCTCTAGCTCAAAATGTTAAGTTTTTAGAAAACATTTGCCCACTGAGACTGATGATGCAGGCCTGTAATCCCAGTACTCTAGAAGACTGAGGCAGGAAGATCACAAGTTCAAACTCAGCCTTTGGCAACTTCACAAGTCTGTCTCAGAATCAAAACCAAAAAATGGGCTGCAGAAATAGCACAGTGCAAAGGCCCTAGATTGGATTTCCAGTACCAAAATGTTACTACTACTACTACTACCAATAATAATAATAATAATAATAATAATAATAATAATAATAATAAATTTGCCTATATGAGTCTATAAGTTTTGGTAGAAGATCTTCTATGTAAAGAAGAAAATATAACACCAACATTCGTTGCAAAGGCTGTAGCAACAGCTGAAGTCTCAAGAGCATATATTAACCTTACAGCCTTGTCAGACTTACAGCCTTCTATACACTCAAATTTATGTTAAAAATCTCCCATTTTATAGTTTTACAATCCAAAGTGAAGAATCTAGGTTCCTGAAAGGACAAAGTCTTTATTATACACGGGCCTTTGCTCTCACCGTGATTCCCTCTGATGTCCAGCCACGCAGTTTTCTCCATGACCTTCGTCTTCTTCAGAATGCCATGGTAAGTTTGCCATTCTACCTCCTGCTGCCTGGAACCCAACTGCTCCTTTGTTTTGGCATCTGTCAGGTCTCCTGTAAGTTTATGTAAGAAGTCAATCACAAAGTAAAATAAACCCTAGGGAGCTCAAAAACATTAAAAAACACATATTGAAGAAAAAAACAGTTAACGCAATCAATACGCGTAAGTGTAATCACCTACAGGTGCATCGATGTCCAAAGCAAGTCAACTACTGGAGGTTGTCTAACAGGGCTGTCTTGGCAAGGGCTTTGTGTTTCACAGACTAACAAGTGCCTATGTAACTTCCAGCAATTGTGGAGGATACATATCTTGTTGAGAGCTTGGGGCTGTGTACCACAGAAACTGGGCATGGGGGTGCATACTTGCAATCCCAGCACTCAGGAGGCTGAGGCAGGAGGACTGCCACGAATTCAGGACCAGCATGGATAACAAAGCGAGACCCTGCCTCAAAAAAAAAAAAAAAAATGCAAGAAAGAAAAGAAAAAAATCAACACTCTGGCAGGTGCCTAATATCTATTGCAACCATATTTTTGAAAGTTAAAATTAGAGTATGCGATATGAGCAAGAGTTGTTTTTACAACAAGAAACAATCAGGAAGGTGTGGACAACAAAATACCAGAAACTAAACGAAACACTTGAGTTGCGGCTCGCCCATGACACCCCACCATGGCAGTGGAGAGGCAGATGAACTTCCCTGAAAGAGGTGAAAAGGCTGCCACAGCTGCTTCTCCTCGCCACACATAGGATCACGCTGGCAAGAGTCTGAAAAGTCTAGAGAGTCAAGCGAACGAAAGTATCCAGGAGTGAATAAAGAGTGCCCGGAGTCACTTGACATGTCAAGTAACCGAAAATAAAATATTGTCTTACACTTAAAGAAAATGACAAAGTTAGCAAAACAAAAAAAAATTTGATTTCTGGATGAAGGAATTTAATTTTTAAATCCAGAACGGCCACAACTACCAAAAAATAAGACACAAACCTATAGACAAAACACTAACACGAGCGCCGCAAGCCTTTGCTTCGGCTGCTGCGCCGAAACTCTGCAATCAAAGCGTTCACCCTGGATAGGGGAGCGCCGTGGGCTGGCAACGCGCCCAGGGCCGGTGGTCCCCCTACCTGTCGCCAGCACAAGGGCTGGCTGGATGACGTCAACAGTCTCAGAACAGAACTTCTCCAAGTCTGCGGCTCTGCCCGGGTCGCGGAACCTGCTCAGGTGAATGTCGGATATCTGCCAAAAAGCAGGTATTGAACAGAGACAGACATCTGAGTCAGGAAGAAGGTTCGTGGCCACAGGCGGCCGACAGCCTCGCGCGCGCTCTTTCCCGGGTGGAAGAAAACGCAAAGACGCCCCGCCAACAAGTCGCTCCCCCGGCCCCGCCGCGCGCGTACGCCGACCCGAGGGCCCGACGCACAGCGTGAGCCTGACAAGCGCGGGGTGCCGCGCCCCGCCCGCTGCGTCACCTGCAGACCCCAGAAGATGTTGCGGTCTCCGGAGCCGGGCGCGGGGTGAGGCCTCCGCATGTGGCGGCGCTGGGGCAGCGGCGAGGGCGGGCCGGCCAGGCCGTAGTACTCCAAGAGCAGAGCGGCCAGCGCCGCGGCGGCCAGCCCCGAGACCACCCTCAAGGCCAGCGCGATCGCCATCCCCCGCCGGCCCCCGCGGTCCCGCCCCGGCGCGCGGCGCCTCCCGCGGCCGCTCTGCGCGCACTTCCGGACTGGGCTCGCGCCCGCGCTTCCGGGCTCGCGGCGGAGGAGCAGCCCGTGCTGCCGCGAGCCGGCCTGCGGTGCTGCCCCCCATGACGGCGGGTCTTCCTGGGCGCGGTTTGAAATACAACGCGGACGAAAAGAAAACCGAGACCCCTAGCCTCTGGACGGTTGGCGAGGGCTGGCGGGGAGGTCCCCGGGACCTGCAGCTGGGAGGCGCAGCCTAGAGGCGAGCACTCCTGACCTTAGTGGCGAGGTTTCCGTACTGTAAACCGAAGTTGAGCACAGTTCTCCAGCGTACTTCGCAGGGTTGTTAAGAGACTCAAAGCGAGTATGTATGAGGACGCCCTTTAAATTGCTCTAGCAATGTGACAAGGCCCTCTGATGATTAGCATGGACTTCTATAGGTCAAATCGGTTGTGCGTTTTGACATTGTGTTATGACCTTCAATTATTCTGCTTTTGGTTTTGTTTGTTTTTGAGACGGGGTCTCATTCTGTAGTCCAGCCTCGTCCTGAGTTCACCGGTAGTCCAGGCTGGCCTCAAACTCACAGCAGTCTTCCTGCCTCAGCCTCCTCAGTGCTAGGATTACAGGCATCACTACCACATCAGCTGAATTTTTATGTGGAGTTGGAGAATCAAAGCAAGGGCTTTGCGCATGCTAGACAAGCACTTTTAACCACTGAGTTATTATTTCCTTGAGTTAATAAATATTAAATACTTGCTATAAGCCAGGCACAGAAAAAGAATTAGATTGGTCCTTGGCCTAAGTTTATTTCACCACTCCCTTACTGCTGAAATTTTCAATGTTTATTATGTGTTGCTGTTCTGAATAAATACTTGTATACAGTAACATGGTTTAATAGGAGTATAAGGCATCCTCATATTCTTGAGGTATATTGCCAGTATTGGATTTATGCCAATTTTAATTAAGTAGTTTTGAGTACCTGTGCAATACAAGCCATTGATCTAAACAGAAAAGCTAAAAACTTGTCTTAGTGGGACAGGGGCTTAGTTCAGTGGTCAAAACCCTTCCCTAGCTTCCACAAGGCTCTGGATTTGATTCCCCTGAACCACCTAAAAGATTAACTGGGCATGGAGGCACACACCTGCAATCTCAGCACTCAGGAGGCTGAGGCAGAACTGCCAGAAGTTTGAGGTTAGCCTGGGTTACATATCAAAAAAAAAAAAAAAAAAGTGGAACTTGTCTTAGTTACTTATTTGTTGCTATGACAGAATACCTGACATCCACAACTTAAGGAAGGAAAGGATAATTTTAGCTTACATCTCAGTCCATTCATGGTACTTGGCAATGGCAGAAGAGTTTGAGGGAGGTCTAGCCAGAAAAAACACTGTTCACGGCATCACAAGAGAAGCAGAGTGAGACTTACAGGCCAAACTCATGTTCATCCTTCCACGTCATGTCCCAGTGATCTGCCCCTTCTGGGCCGAGCCACAAGTAGCCACCTGTTCAGGCAGGTCCCACTCCTTAACGCCACATAGAATACATCAGTAATCTACAACATCCAAATACATTAAGTGGGGACAATCCAGTTCCAAACCAACAGAACTGTAAGCAGATAAAGAGCTATGGTTCATCATCTTAGAGCTTACAGAGGAGAAATAAGTAAGTTTAATACAAGAAATATATACATCATTTGCCAGAAGACACTACCAGATATAAAGGGCTGGGGAGAGGCGGGAGGAATAACACAGCCTGTAATTTCACAAGCCTCACAAGCTAGCACAAGATTCCCCAGCACTACATAAACTGGGTGTGGTGGCACGCAACTATAATCCCAGCACTTGGGAGGCTGAGGCAGGAGGATTGCCATGAGTTCAAGGCCAGCCTGGGCTACGGGATGAAACCCTATCTCAAAAAAAAGGGGGAGGAGGCAAGCCTCTTTTTCTGGGTCCCCCTTCTGACTAGCAGAAACTTAAGATCCTCCCTCTTCTCCCTTCTATATTTTTTTCCCAAAAAAGTGTTGTATTCACAACCTGAAAAAATGTCCAGGGGAAAGTTAAAGTGATGATATCTTTGAAAAAGATTAAGAAATTCTAATTAATGAATTGGATATAAAAGATGTATTCTCATTGATGGAGACTGAAAAAAATGTCCAGGGGAAAGTTAAAGTGATGATGTCTTTGAAAAAGATTAAGAAATTCTAATTAATGAATTGGATATAAAAGATGTATTCTCATTGATGGAGATTGGAGTTGGAAAACACAAGTTTTCTCCCAGACCTAGGAACATGAGTTAAATCATAAAGGGGAGGAAAGGCAAGACATGTTGAGTATTGAACTCACTATGTTGCCCAGGCTGCCTTCAAATACACTGCAGTCCTTGTAATAGTTAAAGTTTTGACCCAAAGCGCCTTTTCTGACGAGCTATACCGTGTGCTGTTGCTTTGCTGTAAAGAATTGATGAGGATTGCTGTGACACTAAGCAGAGTACGGAGTTAGCCCAGAGAGTAACCCTAGGGCATTCTGGACACTCTAATGAACTTTGGGTGTTGTGATGATTTGTAACCTTTAGGATCTAAGGCCTTATTTCTTGCCTCGATATCTCACTCTTGATGCCTCGCTGGCGCCATGGTACATTGATGGGTAATGTAATTATCAACTCCCATCCATTTTCAAGACACCTTCCAGAGGCCAGACACAGATGGGCTAACAGACAGTTCTGCCCCACGTGGGCTCTTAAGCCCACTTCATAATTGGTCATTTTCAAAGAACTCCAGTTTTGTGTGATTGGGTCCCGTCAAATGTAACGGACACCTTACAGATTTTAAGCGGTTGATATTGTTACTATGGATGCTATGTAATTGTGATTTTTTTTTTTTGAGACAGGGTCTCGCTCTGTGGTCCAGGCTGGTCCTGAATTCACTTCAGAACCCAGGCTGGCCTTGGACTCACGGCAATCCGAGTGCTGGGATTACAGTCATGCGCCACCACGCCCAGCTTATGTGGTGCTGGGGAATCGAACTCGGGTACTCAGTGTTTGGCTTAGCGCTTGCTCAAGCACTTTAACCACTGAGCCATTCCTCCAGCCCCTGTGATTGGTTTTTGTCTAATAATGCTGTACCTATGTCACCTCCCCTTCCAAAACCCTATATCAACTCTCTGCTGTCCTGGCTCAGGGCCATTCTCCGTATTGTCACCCTGAGAAGCAGGTTTGGTCCCGAGTCAATAAAGATCCTTATCTTGCCTTAATTGGTTTATGGTGGGTTTTTGAAAGTTGGCCTATAACATCCTCTTAGCTCAATTACAGGCATGTGCCACCACGCCCAGTTGTATATGGTGCTGGGGAATGGAACCCAGGGCTTTATTGGCTAGGCAAGTTTTAACTGCTAAGCTAAGTCCCTAGCCCCAGTTGTAAGATTTTCACTGAATCTTTTCATTGCCTTAGTCACCAGACATCTACTCACCCCTCTCTGACGTATGTGGCTTTCTGTCTGCCATGCCGTGAAGAGTTTTTCTCTGACTAGACCTCTACCATGTGCTTCTTCCACTGTTGCTGCCCACCCATGATTGGGCTGTATAACATCTTCTGAAGCTGTGAGCTAAAATAAATTTGTCCTGTCTTAAGTTGTGGATGTAAGGTATTGTGTCTCCACAACAAATAAATACCTAAGGCAGTTGGAGAGGTTATGGAGGAAAAGGGGCCCTTCTTCATTGTTGGTGGGACTCTAAACTGGTACAACTGTGGGGTGATATCTAAGATGGCACCCGCCGGAAATCCTGCGGGAGGCCACCTCAGGTGTTTACCAAGGAAGATGGTTGGGCCAAGCCGTTTTCTGCCCTGGTGGACCATGCGTGATCCCAATACTGTTGCTGCGAGTGCCTAGCGCCTGCCCACATGGATATCTTGCTGATTGGCTTAACGCCCGCTTACGTGGACACCACGTCCAATCACCTGCTCTCCCCTCCTTGCCACGTTCTCTCTCTACCCTATATAAGCTTCTGTACTTCCTGAATAAAGTGAGTTCCTGCTTCCACAGACTCCCGGCTGGATCTGGTACTCTTGGGACGAGGGGGCCCAGCCACGCACTCACCTTTCCTCTCCTCTGGCCCTCATGTGGTGGTAAGACCCGCACATCTGGCGCCCAACGTGGGGCTCGCCAAGTGGACCCAACGGAGGAGAGGCCAAGCGGTCTTTCAGGGTGAGTGACCCCGAAAATGGGTAGTACAACTTCTAAGCAAAAGAAGCCTGTGCTTAAAGCGCTGAAATGTCTCCTTCAGAGCCAAGGCCTAGAAATTACAGAACAGGTAGCTGAATTCTGGGGGGTCGTTCTGGGTGTGGACCCCTGGGTCTCTGCCAACCTCTTTGATTGGGACACCTGGAGCCACATTCATGAGCTGGCGCAGAGCGGGGAGACTCACGGAGACCTCACCCTCCCACTTTCTATCCTATTTTATCTGCCCTTCAAAGCTGCTCAGCACCCCCTCTTGGCACTGTCGCCCCTCCCACACAGGAGTCCTCTGACCTCCCCCCCCCCCTCCCCACACACACCCTTCACCATGCCCTGCCCTCCCTTCTGCCTCAGCCCGGTATTCAAAACCCTCCCCAGCCCCATGGCTGACATCCTGGCTTGCCTGGGGGAAATCCTTGCCAGAAGCTCTTTCCCCCCCACCAACCAATCCCTCCCTTTCCTCTGTTACTTTGCCTCATTATGTTCCCCAGCCTACTCATGCCTTTCTGGTAAACGTTGCCCCCGGGACAACCGACCTGCCCACTGGTATCCTTGGGAACCGGCCGACCTCAAGGAACTATAAAAGGGGGTCACGGAGGATGGGCCTAACTCCCTTTGGGCTGAAACCATCCTCCAGGGCCTTGCTCACCAACAATGCACCACCCAGGATTGGCACTCCCTGTGCAGGGCTGTCCTGCCTGGTCCTCTCTTCATCAAGTGGTGTGCCTTCTTTAAGGAGGAATGTCATGCCCAAACGGAGAGGAACCAAAACGCCAACCCCGCCATTCCAATTACCTTTGGCATGTTATCAGACACAAATGACCAATTTGCCACTGGCCCTCAGCAGGCTGCCATTCCGGCGCCTTACACCGATCAAGTAAGGGCCCTAAGCTTGGCTGCTTGGAAAAAATTGGAGGAAGGACCCATGGAGGCCCCCGTGGCTGGAATAACCCAAAAGCCCGGGGAGGATCTGGCCTCCTTCATAGATCGGGTTGGAAAGAGCCTCCAAAGTAAATTCCCTGTTGGCCCACTCTGAGACCAATTTGTTAAGCTTCTGGTCTGGGACGGCATGAATGCAGACCACAAGGTAGCATGTGCCGGTCTTAAAGATTGGCCAATGGAAAAGTGGATCATTGCGGCTAAGGATGTGGGAACACAGGCCCACCCAACCCCTCCCCATGGCTTTGCAAGCTCAAACCCAGGCCTTAACCCAGCCTTTCTCAAAGGCTCTCTCTCTTGGCCCTGCTTGCTTCAACTGCGGCCAAACAGGCCATTTCAAGAGGGAATGCCCTATGCCCCACCTGGCCCTGCCGAGTCCTTCACCGCTGGCCCCCTCCCAACTACCAAAAACTCCTTGCCCCCATTGTAAAAAGGGCTTTCATCGGCTCAACGATTGTCGTTCAAAGTTTGACAGGGATGGAAAACCTTTAAACTAGGAGGGGGACAACCTCCAGCCCCGTTACCCCAAGGAGGTCCTCAAAGGCCTATTCGAGCCAATTGGACAGTGCCATTGGTAAAAGGCCTTAGACCTAAAATTGGTATCTGCATTAATGGTAAAAATTTCCATTGCCTCATTGATACTGGGGCACACAGGACAGCCCTCCTTAAAGAGGAGATCCCCTTCAGTTGGAAACTGAAACCCAGCTAGCTCAGTCAGTAGAACATAAAACTCTCCAATCCTATCACCCCTATTATAATTCAGGTCAGAACTTTGTTAAGCCAGAGGGAAGCTCCCATTTACTTACAACACTTCTCGGGTCATCAAACCCTTCCCGGCTTCATTTCAAGGATAACGCCTTGGTGGATGCCCTTGCCTCTCAGGACTTTTGCGATCTGACCCACATCAATTGGTGGGGACTCTACCTCCAGTTCCCCCCATGTCCCAACCGGGGAGTTTAAAAAGATTATTCAGACTTGCAAGGAGTGCCAACCTTTCTTTCAGGTTCCCCCTCTTCAGGAACCTCGGGTAAATCCTTGTGGACTAAAGCCCAACTCTCTATAGCAGACAGATGTCACTCTTTATTCCCCCTTTGGAAAACTCAAATACGTGTTTGTCTGCATCGATACCTATTCCCATGTGTGCTGGGCCACCACCCATTCGGGGGGGGAAAAATCCAAACATGCCCAAAGCCATTTTTTACAATGTTTTGCCATCTTGGGGCTCCCTCTCCAGGTAAAAATGGATAACGGGCCCTGTTTTGTTAGTTCTAGTATTTCTTCCTTCTTCCAACACTGGAAGATCCGAAATGAGACCAGAATCCCTTACAATCCACAGGGACAAGCCAGGAATCACCAAAATCTTAAGAGGTAACTACAAAGACAACATCAGGGGATAGCCTCTCCCCATCAACAGCTCCACATGGCCTTATTCACACATAATGTCCTTAACTCCTACGAAGGAGAATCTCTTCCCTGCCTTCAAAAACATTGGAATAATATAAAGGCCCAACCCCTTCTCATGGTCAAATGGAAGGATCCCCTCATGGGCCAATGGAGTGGTCCCGACCCTCTCCTAACGATGGGCCATGGTTTTGGATGTGTTTTCCCAATAGGCCAATCTAATCCCCTCTGGATACCGGCCAGGAACCTAAAGTACCTCCCTCCAACCACCCTTCCCAGAGAGGGCGATGCTGCCTCAATGGGACACAACCATAAGGTGCCGCAGTTCCAGAGACTGTGGTCCCAGAGAACGAAAAAGACATCTCCCTGACAAATGATCCTTTACTTAACCTGTTATGGCCCGTTCCCCTTCTCTCTTCTCCTCAAGGCAAGCACCCTGCTCCTTTGTTGGACTCCATGGGACACCCACCTGTGTCTTCTGATGGATAAGTACATCCCCCTTACCCTACTGATGGCCGTCCCTCCCTTCCTCTCCACTCCCTATTCTCCTCACACGATTGACAACCTTACATGGGTCCTCTCTGATGTGGCAATAGGCCATACCATTATAGTTAATTATACCGCGGGCCCCTGGACACCACCTACATTGCCTTCTTTTTCCTTTGACCTATGTGACTTATTGGGAGGCTCATTTGATAAGGATTACTCTGGCCAAACTGCTATTGATAATTATTCAGTTGGTTATGGGTGTTACGCTCCCTGCCTATGAACCTGACTTCTTCCAACCCAGTTTTACCTTTGTCCAGGAACGTCTGCATCAATCCTTGTTCTTGACATCTCCATGATTGACTACTCTTATTTCTGCCCTGGCCAGACCACTGATACTACTTTTGATTTTTTTTTTTTTAACATTTGGCCGATGCCTTATTAACAAGTTTCTCTCGTTTGTCAAGAGTTTGCCTTGATTCCATCCAGGTCCAACGGGTGTCCACCTATGTTGCTCTCCAGTCCTGCAGCCCTACCTACAAATGCCCACAAGTTCCTTAGATGTTGGGGACCTCAGGGCCCGACAGCCTCAGCATCGCTGACCTTGGCCAAGTTCATTCCCACGAAGAAGTGTTTGAGTTATGCCTGGTTCAAAAGAATTTGTTATTGCTTGTGCTGTAAGCCAGGTGGTGTTTTTCTTAAACACTGGACTGCTCTTTGTCCTTGGTTGCTCTGATGGGAAAGTCTGAAAGCTGGTAATCAACTGGGGTATAAGAGAAAGACTGTAAAAAATAAAATGTCCTTTGTAGCATCCCTTGCAAGAGTCCATGTATTTCTTCAATCCGCACTCTCCCACTCGAGTACCCGTTGACTGACTGAGTGGGCTTGGTCACTTAGAGCCCCTACATCCATCTGGGTTCCCCCTCCACCTGTTCGTTCCTCTGGGAGCTGGGATGGCAGCCAGTGACGGGTAAGATCCTCAGAGCGAGGACAACCTAAGACAGGCACATCCCCCGGAGGATATCCCAGGCCTGGGGACAACAATGTCATGGTACGCTCCGTGGCTCCCAGCCTAATGATGGGGTCACAAACAGGGCTGAGACCAAAGATCTCAGTGGCTTTTATAAACAAAAGAGGGGGACCCTATGGGGTGATATCTAAGATGGTTCCCACCGGAAATCCTGGGGGCGGCCACCTCGGGTGTTTACCAAGGAAGATGATTGGGCCAAGCCGTTTTCCACCCTGGTGGACCACGCGTGATCCCAATACTGTTGCTGCGAGTGCCTGGCGCCTGCCCGCATGGACATCTTGCTGATTGGCTTAATGCCCACTTACATAGACACCACATCCAATTGCCTGCTCTCCCCTCCTTGCCACGTTCTCTCTCTACCCTATATAAGCTTCTGTACTTCCTGAATAAAGTGAGTTCCTGCATCAACAGACTCCTGGCTGGGTCTGGTACTCTTGGGATTAGGGGGCCCAGCCGCACTCACCTTTCCTCTCCTCTGGCCTGTGTGGTGGTAAGACCCCCACCGGGTGGAGTCAAGGTTCCAGGCCCAGTTAAGGGGTCCCAGTTGTTCATGTGTGTGTGTGTGTGTGTGTGTGTGTGCGCACGTGTATCTCCAGAAACAATAAAGAAGTAGCTAAAATGAGAAGCTTATCCTCCCCTTCTCAATTTCTCTTAGGTGCCATCCTAAGGTAATTAGTGGGCTTGCATTATTCTACAACCCCCACCTCAGGAGATGCTTGCAGCCACCTGTGTAAAAGCTTTTTAAAGGGCTCTAGTCCTTCATTGTCTCGGGACCCTCACTTGAGACCCTCTCTCAACTTCTCAAGAGCTTTTACTGTCTCAACGAACCTCTTCTTGCTTTAAAAAAAACATAAAATTTTTATTGAAATAGGCTCTCACTGTGGCTTGAGCTTGTGATCCTCCTGTCTCAGACTCCCAGAGTGCTAAATTACAGGCCTGTGCCACCATGCACAGCAGTAAAACAAGAGTTCTTAGCAAGGCTGTGCCAACTAATTATGCTACTTGGCACCAAGAAAATCAGTAAAAGCTGAGATAGTGGCACACAGCTGTAGTCCCAGCTACTAGGGAAGCTGAGTCAGGGATTGTTTGAGCCCAGGTTAACCTGGGCAACATGGGGAGATCCTGTTGGGGTGGGGGTGATGGCCGGACTAATTGATGTATGTTGACAGTGCTTCAAACAGTAAGATGGTGGCTGGGCCTGGTGGCACAGACCTGTAATCTCAGCATTCTGGGAGGGTGACACATGTAGATCACATGTTTGAGCCCAGCCTGGGCAACTTAGTAACTTAGCGAGACCTTGTCTCAAAAGAAAGAAAGGAAAGAAGGGAAAGAAAGGACAGGGGATGTAGTTCAGTGTGAAGACCCTAGTCCTTCTCCAGGCCTGCAAAACATACATACACACACGTAACAACAGCAAAACAGTAATGTGAGATCTGCAGGAAAAAAAAAAAAACTGCAGAATTAACCTGACAGCTTGTTTGCTCATGAAGCTGTGAACTGAAGGCAACTTAAACTAAATAAATCTTTGTATAATTAGGTACATTCTTGTCTAAAATCATTATTGTGCAGGCCTGTAATCCCAACACTCTGGGCGGCCGAGGTAGGAAGATCCCACATTCCAGGGGCCTGGGAAAGGTAACAAGCCTTTGTCTCTAATCAAAAAATGGGCTGGGAATGTAACTCAGTGCAGAGATCCTGGGTTCAATTCCCAGTAGCACAGAAAATAAATGACAACAGATGTAGCTGAAGTCGCCCTTGCCCACCTTTCTCCGCCAATCTGCTTCCGAGCCACGAGACCATTAGTTTGCTTCCACCGCTCTCCTTGGTGCTCACAGGCCCATGCGCACGTTTGCGGCGGCTTGCCTCTCAGCCCTGGTTTCCTCATGTTGTTCGGCCTTGTTCAAAGCTGCATGGGAGCCCCTAAGGCCAGAAAAACATGCTATTTTTTTCCTCTCTCTACTAATTAATTTCCAATTTTTCGTTATTTCTCCCACCGCTCCCAATATGGGGCTTGAGGTTTTTTGTTTGTTTTGTTTTTTTGGTATGCTGCGCAGATGGCCCTGGCTTGACCCCTATAGGTGGGAAGGAAGAGCTGAGCGGGCTTGGGGGCACAGGCCTGTCATCCCAGCACCCTAGGAGGCTGAGGCAGGAGGATCCCAAGTTTGAGTCCAGCCTGGGTAAGTTAGCGGACCCTATCTCACAATAGGAAAAAAATTTAAAAAGGCCCTGGGTGGGATCCCCAGTAACACACACGCACGCACAAATATGGAAGGGCTGTTTGCGCTTTTCTGTTTCGCAGGCTCCGGAGAATTGCTGAAGTTGTCGGGAGGCCGAGGCCGCCATCCGGGCGGCCTCCCGCGTCGGGACGCACGCCGAGCCGCGTTTTTACCTAGCACGCGCGCCGGGCCCGGTATGCTCGCGGCGCACCCGGCGCCGAGCCCGCGGCGGAGCCCGCAGCGCCCGCCCGCGCCGCCCGCTTCCGGGAAGCGCACCGGAAGCCGCTCCTGGTCTGCGTCAAGCCGGACTCCGGGGGCCGTCGGGAACGCGTCGCCCGCGTCTCGCCGACCGAGCGCAGGCTTCCCCGCGCCTGCGGCCGGGTGGCGGCCGCGGGCCTTCGTTTCCCTATAAAGATGGCGGACGAGGAGGCCGAGGGCGCGGAGAGCATGGAGGTGGGCGAGCCGCCCCACGGCCCGCGGTGGCTGGCCTCGGTGAGTCCGGCGGGGGCTTCGGTCGCGCGCCCGGCCTCCTCGCCGCGCTCGGGGCCGATGGCGGCCGGGGGGCTGGGGCGTCCCGGGAGTGAGGTGGGGGAAGCCCCGAAGAGAAAGTTGGCGGCCCGCGCCCCTGCCCGCCGCGCCCGCGACGCCCGCCGCCTCGCGTCTGGGCGAGCTGGAGCGCGCCGACTACTCCGAAGTGGGAGGAGCGGGGCTGCGCGGCGCTGTGCGAGCCCGGTGAGGCGGCGGACCCGTTTCCGTGCCGCAGTGCCCACCCACCCGGGGACGGGGACCTCAGTCGCGGCGCCGACTGGCAGGTGGGACCCGGCGGGCCGGGAGGTGGCGGCCGCCAGTGTGCCTGGAAGGGCTGGAGCGGTGGGCCTCAGTGTGGTGGCGCGTGAGTGATTTCGGAGATCGAACCCAGCCCGCGGCTTTTCATCCTGACTGCATCCCCAGCCATTTTTTGTTTGTCCTACTGGGGATGGAACCCAGGGCAGCTCTCAAGACACCCCAACCCATTCTTACCTTTGAGAGTGGGTCTTGCTAAGTGGCTAAGTTGCCCAGGTTGGTCTGGAACTTGGGATCCTCCCGCTTCAGCCTCCCAGCGTGCTGGGACTGCAGGTCTGTGCCACTGCCCGAGTTGTTGCTGACTTTTTACAGGTGGAGAGTGAACTTCTAGACGTTTCAAGTCGGAACAGTACCTCTAGTTAGTATCGGAATCTGTAACTTCGCTCTTGTATTTTAAGTGGGAAGGCAGCCATAAGTGAGCAAGTTGAGTCCGTAGTCGGTCTACGAGGTGGGACGATTTCGGAGGGGAGCGGTCTCCGTGCTCAGGCGTCTCCTGTGGAGATAAGTAGGAAATAGTCACTTATCGATCGCGGCAGGAAGTTTTATCAGTCTGTTTTTATAGCTGCATAAAGAGAAAGTTTGGGGTGTACAACGCTGCAAGGAGTGTGTTTGGTTGGTAGTTTTAGAACATTCTTGAAGTATTCGAACCCTGCAGACTCTTGAGTTTTTTTTTTTTTTGGGGGGGGGGTTGGTTTTTTTTCCTTGAGTCGAAGAGTGAATGACGGAAATGAGTCAACCACAGGGACTGGAATGAGGATTTGCACGGGGTCAGTGTCGACTCTTCCTCTTCCCCGGAGCAATTTAACCTCACTTCACTTTGGGTGGTGTAGGGTGAAAAATGTAAGAGGATAAGGATGGGAAAACAGGAAAAGTTCAGAGGCAGCTGAAGCATCTCCTGCGGTGCTGGGGGTCAGACCCAAGGCATTCCACGTGCTAGGCAACCACTCTACCGTGGAGCTATGTCCCGCCCCTGCAATGGCTCTTCATGTTAAGCTCAGCTATTTTGGAGGCTGAGGCAGGAGGATCGCTTGAGCCCAGAGGTACAGGCCAACCTGAATAACATAGCAAGAGTCTATCTTAAAAAATAAATATATACATGGAAGCTTGTTACTTTCTGGAGTGGAGACACCGGGTTGTGATCAGAAGCCTTGTAACTTTGTTTTGTTTTGAGGCAGAGTCTCACTCTAGTCCACTCTGCTCCTGAGCTATGTAGCCCAGGCTGGCCTGGAACTCACTGCAATCCTCCTGCCTCAGTCTCCCAAGTGTTGGGCTTATAGGCATGTTCCACCATGCCTGGCTGCCTTGTAGTTTCATATTACCAAAGATGATTAATATTTTAGAACTTTGCTATATTAATTCCTTCCAGATGATACAGTAAAATTTCGTCAGTCTAGTTTGGATTTGGAACTAGGCCTGGTGGTGCAGGCCTGGCATCCCCACACTCTCAGAGGCTGAGTCAAGGTTGATCTCAAGTTTGCGCCCAGCTTAGACAATTTAGTGACTTCTCCGAACCTGTCTTGAAACCTATTTTGAAATCAAAACCAAAAACTAAGGCCAAGGATGCAATGTGGGTTCATGTCTAGCACTGCAGAAGGGAAAAATTTTGGAGTTGGAGATAATGGTACAGAAATTGAGCCAGAATGTATGTGGCAAACTCTAGTATTAGGGACTGAACCCAGGATCTTTGCTCTGAGGTGTGCTCCCAGTTCACTTTTTATTTTTATTTTGAGCCAGGGTCTCAGTGTTGCTTAGTTGCCTGGATTGGGCTTGAAAGTCTCCTTTCTTACCCTCTCAGAATGATGGGGTTAAAGCCCGTGTCATCAGGCCAGGCCCAATTTCTGTGTCAAAGTTTTTACTCTGGAATAGATAATAGATTTCTTTGGGCTTTGCAAAGCAGTGGGTAGATTGAGTATTGTAACCTCAGGGCAGCTCACAGTCTGAGAGCGCAGATGCATGATCACCCAAAGGATTCTAATTCAAGATAAGATGATATAACTGGATAAAGCCCCTGCACTGTTAAACCTCAAAACCACTTTTTTTTTTTTTTTTTTTTTTTTTTTGGTCTTGAACCCCTCTCCTTCACTACCAGCTAAGCTGCCTCACTGGGCCTTTGTAATTTATATTCTGACACAGTCTTACCTTACTATCTTGTTCAAGCTAGCCTTGAATTTTGCAGTTCTCTTACCCGCTATCTAAGTAGTTGGGAATATAGGCACATACCTTTTTTTTGGTGACTGGGTCTTGCTGTGTAGTCCAGCGTGTTCCTGATTCCTGAGCTTCCTGTGTAGCACAGTCTGACCTCCAACTCATGGCAGATTTCCTGTGTCAGCCTAGACTTAAGATTTTCCTGCCAAGTCCTGCTCATGGTTTATGTTGTGCTAGCCATTCCGCTGTGACTGGCCTGGCTTGTTCATGCTACCTGCTTTTGGTTTTAAAGCTGCTGTTTCCAAATTTATTGTGCCAATTGTATAACATACTGGCTTGCCATTTTACTACTTCCTTGGTGAACAAAACAAACACAGTTTTCGTGTTTGTTTTTTTTTTTTTCTCTCTCTCTCTTTTGTGGTACCAGGTATTGACCCCTGCCTGGGCCTTCACATTGAGATACATTTTCAGCCCATTTGTTACTTTTTGAGTTTGAAACTGGGTCTCCCTAAGTCACTAAGTTGCCCAGGCTGGTCTTGAACTTGCAGTTCTCCTGCCTCAATCTCCTCCTAGAGTACTGGAGTTGCAGGCCTGGACCAACATTTTTTCCATGTAAATTTTTTCTTTTTTTTGAGACAGGGTCTCACTTTGTAGTCCAGGCTGGGTCTGAACTCATTATGTAGCCCACGCTGGCCTTGAACTCATTATGTAGCCCATGCTGGCCTTGAACTCACAGCAGTCCTTCTGCCTCAGCCTTCTAAGTGCTGGAATTATAGGCATTGTGCCACTATGCCCAGTTTATGTGGTGCTGGGGAATAAAACTCGGGTACTTAGTGCTTGCTAAGCAAACACTTGAACCTTTGGGCTATTCCTCTAGCCCCTAAATGATTAAAAAAAAAAAAAATCACCATTGGAGGTAGGGGAAAACAAAAATAGTAGATATGGGGCAAAAACAGATTTAAGAACTCTTGCCACTTCCATTATAGTCATACCTCTGGGTATAGCTTCTGATTTGGTCAAACATCCTCTGAGTTGTGCTCCAGGTCCTTTATTATTGTCTGATTGTCAGCAGTGTTCCTAACATAATGTGCAATGGGAATGAAATAATACGTGTGAGTTACTGGACATTTGCAAAAGCCATGGGCTTGAAAGTCACCAGGAAACCTCTGAGGTGAGGCCCAAGAGTCTCCATTTTCACGAGCATACCCTGTAGGTTCTGATCTCCTGGTCTCTGGGCCACACTAAGTTACACATTTGCAAGCTATGGGGGTGGGGGGGTGGAGAACTGACAGTGAGCCTCGAGTGACTGTAAGATCTTGGAGGAGGAGGATGTGTGTGGGCTCCTGTGCTGAGAGATAAGAGTAGTAAAGTGTCGCAGGGTGTAGTTTTAAATTGGTTTACTGGGTCCAAGATGAGGACTGAAAAAAATTGGGAATCCAAAGGATGTTTCAAGTGGTCTCTCAGAACTTCTGTGTATGGGATTGCGTTGCCTTCCTTAAGTCTATCTCAGGAGCTATCTCTTGGCATGGTTACACTTTCCTTTTGTTCTTTCTTTTAAAAATTATGCTTCATAATTTTTATTTTGCTATATCTTGTATGTATCATACAGGCTATAAAAACTCAACATTTTAAAAATGGATCAAAAATTAAAATAGTATCAAAACCATCAAAGCACCAGAAGAAACTGTAAGATACATTTTTTAAAATCATCTTGGGGATTGGGGGGGGTTGGTCAATGGTAGAGTGCTTGCCTAGTATTCACTCATTGATTGATCCCCAACATCTCAAGAATAAAATAAAATAGACTGGAGGAAGAGCTCAGTGGTTAAAGCACCTTTTTTTTTTTTTCAAACAACATCTCAATCTATAGCCCAGGCTGGTTCTGAATTCAGTGTGTAGACCAGAATAGCCTTGGACTTGTGGCAGTCCTGCTGTACCGTTCCTCCAGCCCCTTTCTTCTCTCTCTCTCTCTCTCTCTCTCTCTCTCTCTCTCTCTCTCTCTCTCTCTCTCTTTCCTTTTTTGAGACAGGATCTCCCTCTGTAGCCCAGGCTGGTCCTGAACTCACTGGAATAGGACAGGCTGGCCTGTCCTCCTGCTTCAGCCTCCTGAGTACTGGGATTTTAGGTGTGTACCACCACACCCAGCTTTATGTGGTTTGGGAATCCTACTCAGGGCCTTGGGCTTGCAAGGCAAGCGTTTTAAGTGCTGTGCCATTCCTCCAGCCCCTTTTCTTTTTTTCATCCTTTCTTCAAGACAGGGCTTTGCTGTGTATCCAGACTGGTCCTGAACTGTGTATCCCAGGCTGACCTCAAACTCATGGCAGTTCAACTGCGTCAGCCTCCCAATCTTTTTGCCTTCCTATAAAAATTTTGTGTAGATGATTTCATCTAGTTCCATGGCTTTAAATACCTTCTGTATGTGCTCCACTTTATATCTCTACATCATCTACTTTTGAGCTTCAAAATTGTGAATTCAACTCCAGCTTGATGTCTCATAGAAGTTCCCAACAGGGAGCAGTTAGAAATTACTACAGTAACCCAGGCCATAGTTGATACAGCTCATACTGCAGACATTACCATGGGAGATGGATAGCTGGAGATGGGTTTCAGGAAGATTTTGGAAATAGGACGGAAGCCAGATGACTTGCTGATGGATTCAATGTAAGGGAAAAGGGAACAAACAGATATATGGACCCCCAGTTGTTGGTTTTTTTCCCCCATCATAGTGCTACTGTGATTGAGCTCAGGGTCTTCACACTGAACTACATTCGTAGCCCATTTTTATTATTTATTTATGTATTTATTTTGAGACAGGGTCTCGCTCTGCAGCTCAGGCTGGTCCTCAACTCACTATGGAGCCTAAGTTGGCCTTGGACTCAAAATAGTCTGCCTGCCTCAGCCTGCCAAGTGCTGAGATTACAGGCAAGTGCCACCGCGCCCAGCTTTATGTGGTGCTGGGGAATCGAACTCAGGGCCTTGCAGTTGCAAGGAGCACTTGCTGTGCTATTCCTCCAGTACTGCCTCCTGCTTTTGTTATGCTTAGGATTGTTCTGGTTTCTTATACATTTTTTTGGTCATTTTTTTTCTAGTTCTGTGAAAAATGCTGTTGGTATCTTGATTGGGATTGCATTGTATCTGTTACTCAGTTTGGATAGTATGGCCATTTTGACAGTGTTGGTTCTGCCTAACCAGAAACAGGGAAGATGTCTTTCTGCTTTCTGAAATTCTCTTTCGTTTCTTTTTTCAGCATTCTCAGTATGGAGGTCCCTCACTTGCTGTGTCAGTTGGGTTCCTAGGTGATTTTCTTTGAGGCGACTGTGAATGGGATTGGTTTTCTTATCCGTTTCTCAGTGTTTTCATTGTCGTACAAGGTTGCCATTAATTTATCTGTATTGGTTTTTATCTTCTAGTTCATTCTCTACAGAGCAACCACAGAAATCTTTTTCAGACTAAATCAAATCATGTCATTCTCCTGCCTAAATCCTTTAGTGGCTTTTTATTGTACTGGCTATAAAGTCTAACCTCCTTTCAGGCCCTTTTAACATTTTCTGGGTCAGCCTACTGTATCTCTTTTACTTTATTCTCACTCAATTCTTCTTTTTCTTTTCCTTTTTTGTCCTAGGGATCAAGCCAGGTCCATCACACTGAGCTACATCCCCAGTTCACTTTTTATTTTTTATTTTGAGACAGGTCTCACTGAATTGCTAAGTTGCATGGTCTGGACACAAACTTGTGATCCTCCTGCCTCAGCTTCCCAGAGTACTGGGATTACAGACCTGTGCCACTGGACCTGGCTGGCACATACCCTGTCTACACCAGCACACCTTATTTGTTTCTTCCATTGCATGTATTATAATCTATAATGACTATGTTGTTTTTACCTTTTGAAATATTTGTCTCTGTCACCAGAGGTAAGGTTCTGTGATAATAAGGATCTTGTCTGACTTATTTACTGATGTGTTCTGAAAAAATTGCTTGATAAGGCAAACACTTTTTTTTTTTTTTTTTAGGAGACAAGGTCTTGCTCTGTAGCCCAGACTGGTCCTGAACTCATTATGTAGCCCATGCTGTCCTTGGACTCATGGCAATCCTGCTGCCTCAGCCTCCTGAGTGGTGGGATTTTAGGCCTGCGCCACAACTTCCAGCTTATGTGGTGCTCAGGGAATCAAACTCAGGGGCTTGTGCTTGCTAGACAGCCACCTTAACCATTGTGCCATTCCTCCAGCCCCAGCAAACACTACTTTTATCCAAGGGCCTTGAGCCTACTAAACACGCACTTTACCACTGAACTCTGCTTCCAGCCTCTACTCTTAAATGGCTGAATAAGAATAGTAAAGACTTACCTTGGTAAGATTGGTAGTGGCTTGGGGGGCGGAGGCTGGGATGGAGGAAGGAAGGGATGTCTGAGAATCTAAGATGGGAGGGGCTAATCTTAGAATCCAGACAAACACAGAGGCAAGAAAAGCCCCTACAAGAGTTCTGAGGAAATTCGTGGGGTTTGAGGTATGAAGGTTATATTATCAACATAGTGGAAGAACTGAATGTTGTGGTCAGAGAGAGGAATTTTAGCTGGTCCTAGGGCCAATAGACCTGAAAACCCAGTCCTCTGGGAGGCTGAGTACTTCTATTGTGTGTGCCTAACTTGGGCAACGTAGTAACCTAATAAGACCCTGTCTCAAAATCAAATAAAACATTGGGCCAGGGGGCTGGAGGAATAGCTCAGCGGGTAGGGTAGAGTGCTTGTCTAGCAATTGTGCAAGGCTCTGAGTTTGATTCCTCAGTACCACATAAGCTGGGTGTGGTGGCACCGTGCCTGTAATCCCAGTGCTCAGTAGGCTGAGGCAGGAGGATTGCTGTTGAGTCTAAGGCCAGCCTGGACTGCAGAGCAAGACCCTGTCTCAAAAAAAAAAAAAAAAAAAAAAAAGGGTTAGGCATCCTCCAGTCCTGTGTGTGATAGCTGATGATCTTGCACATGTGGGGAGGCACCTCCCTCAGACCTTGTAACTTCAGCACGTTGCTCATTGGACACAGAAAAATGGGAAATGGGCTGGAGTGCAGGTCTGTGTGAAGGCTATGGGCTCTAACTCCTATATCACATTTAAAAAGGAAAAAGAAAGCAAGAGAAATAGTAGAGCTTGAGGACATGGGTATCTGCCCAGCAGGCTTTTCTGATGGTGGAGTGGATGTAAGAGGAGCAGAACCTCCTATCTTCCTCTAGTGCTGTGGGTACTTCTATTGTGTGTGTCGTGTCTAACACCATCTACACCCAACATATACTGTCTTCCTTCTAAACTTCTTGAGAACAAGAACTGTTTCTTGATGACAGCTAGTATCTCTACTCTTCGGGTACTTTGTTTCAATTATTATTATTATCCTCGCCTCAGCTGAGATAGAATTTTGCTATGTATCCCAGTCTGGCTTCCAACTTGTGATCCTCCTACCTCAGCCTCTGGAGTGCTGGCATTATAGGTGTGCACCATCATGCCTGGCGGCTTTAGATTTTTTATTTAGCCTGGCCTGGTGGTGCAAGCCTGCAATCCCAGAGCTCTGGGAGGCAGGAGGATAGCAAGTTCAGGCCCAGCCTGAACAACTTGGTAACTTACTAAGACCTTATTGCAAAATCAAAAGTAAAGATAGACTGGGCCTGTAGCTCTGGGGAAGGCTCTGGGATTGGTCCCCAGGACCACTATAAAAAGTTTTTTTTTAATATATAGATAAATGAATGAACAACATTAATGGAGGTAGAGTGGTAGAAATAATGGGAGTTGAAGAGAAAAATAACATGAGGGTGTAATTTATGTCCAACAAAATATACTCATTTTAAGCATTTCTGGATAACTTTTGACAAATAATATATATCTGTTGATTTCTAACCAATCAGGATGTAGGACATTTAATTACTCTCCAAAGTTTTATTTCCGGTGGAGGAGGGAAGGGTTAAAAGTTTACTATTTTTATACTTGTGCAATCATCATGGAAATCAAAGAAAAATAGCCATACTCGTACATATGTAGATGATCTTTAAAAGAAAATACAACATTTTGATAGTTGGCTTTAAAATATTGAAATATAAAAAGAATGAGAAGTGACCTGCTATTTTTGTTGCAGATAATTTTCTTCAGAAGTTTGGGTATATATCATTTTAGACCAGAGCATAGCTCTTTTTTGAGAGGTCTTACTATGTAGCCCAGGTTGGCCTGGTTCTTGTAATCCTTCTGCCTCAGCCTCCTAATGTGGGCCCACACTTGACTTTTTTTTTCCCCCTGAGACAGGGCTCACTTTGTAGTCTAGGCTGGTCCTAAACTCAGTATGGATCCCAGGCCAGCCTTGGATTTACGGCAATCTTCTTGCCTCAGCTTCCCAAGTGCTGGGATTATAGGTGTGCTTCACCACTTTGTTTTTATGTGGTGCTGAGGAATTAAACTCAGGGCCTCCCGCTTGCTAGGCAAGCACTTTAACTGCTGGGCCATTCCTGTCTCAGTCTGTAGCCCAGGCTGGCCTTGGACTCACAGCAGCCCTCCTGCCTCAGCCTCCCGAATGCTGGGATTACAGGCATGCCCAATTTATGTAGTGCTGGGGAATCGAACTCAAGTATTTAGTGTTTGCCCCTAAGTACTTGCTACTCCTCTATCTTATGTATTTCTACTTTGAGACAGGGTACCACTAAATTGTTCAGGATGGGCTCAGATTTTGCAGTCTTCCTGCCTCAGCTTTTCCCATAGTACTGACATTACTGGCTTGTGTCTCTTACCTGGCTTGTTTTTAAACTTTTGAGTTTGTTAGGCTGTATGCAAAGCTCAGTGGTTAAAAGGACAAGTTCCTGAGATTGATTCCCTAACACCGCATAAAAATCAGCCAGGTATGGTGGCACAAGCTTGTAATCTCTGCGCTTTTGGACTATAAGCAGGATTGCCATGAGTTTGAGGCCAGCCTGAGCCACCTAGTAAGTTCAGGACCAACAGACTACAGAGCAAGAACCTGTCTCACACACACATACAAAAAATAAAAACCTTTGAGTTTGTCAAATGTAATTTTAAGAAAACTTTGAATAGGGGCTAGAGGATAGCATAGCGGCTAAAGTGCCAAGCACAAGGCCCTGTCTTGATTCCCTAGCACCACATAAAGCTGGGCATGGTGGCTCACAACTGTAATCCCAGCACTCAGGAGGCTGAGGCACGTGGATTGTCATGATTCCAGGGCCAGCTTGGGCTACAGAGCAAGATCCTGCCTCAAAAAAAAAAAAAAAAAAAAAAAAAAAAAAAAAAAAAAAAAAAAAAAAAAAAAAAAAAAAAAAAAAAAAAAAAAAAAAAAAAAAAAAAAAAAAAAAAAAAAAAAAAAAAACAAGAAAGAAAGAAAAAGAAAAGAAAAGGAAAGAAAGAAAACTTTGAATAATCAAAAGATTTTGTGGTACCTGCCAGTGTTGCATTTTTCCATTTACTTATATGATACTATCTTTAAAAAATTTTCAGCTGGATATGGTAGTGCATGCCTTATTCCCTGCTGCTCAGCTATGTGAGGAACGAAGATTACAAGTTAAAGACAACCTTGCACAACTTAGACTTTGTCTCAGAGTACAAAAAGTAAATAGAGCTGGGGATGTAGCTTAGTGCTAGCCCTAGGTTTAATCTCTGATACCATTAAAAAAAATCCAGAGCTCCTAGATTTTAACATTTTAAAATTTATTAATTTACTTATTTATTTATTTATTTATTTTGAGATAGGGTCTCGCTCTGTAGCCATGCTGGCTAGTCTAGAACTAAGCTGGCCTTGGACTCAGTGGCAATCCTTCTGCCTCAGCCTCCTGACTGCTGGGACTGCAAGCATGCACTATCACTCCTGGCTTTATGTGGTGCTAGGAAATTGAACTCAGGGCCTTGTGCTTGCTAGGCAACCCATTAATCACAGTGTTGTTCTTTCAGCCCTTTGTTACCATTTTTAAAAAAGAATTAAAGTTATATGGCCTCTAGAATGCTCTGTAAATGGCTGGCAGTCCTCCCCCCATTTTAATTAGTACATATGTATACAATACACACTGGTTACATTAAACTTGAGAATTTTGTGCACACATGTCCTGGTCACCTTCGCATTCCCTTCAGCCTCCTGCCCCGCCTTGCCCCCTGACCCCCAGCTTCTTGCCCACTTGACTCTTTGGCTTATTTGTATTCTGGGTTTCTTTTACCCCCTGCAGCTCCCTTGTCAGAGTGATTGATGTTCTGGAGCAGGCATCTGTACCCTGCTCGAGAGGGCTTTGAGTGCTTTTCAGTCTCCACGGGGACAAGGGAAATGTTTGGAATGTTTGGGAATTCAGACTTTGTGAGAACTTGTTTTTAAAGACAGAAAAATGTTGTGGTCTGATATGGAAGTTCAGAAAAAAATTTTTTTTTGAGACAGGGTCTCGCTCTGTAGCCCAGGCTGGTCCTGACCTCACTATGGAGCCCAGGCTGGCCTCAGACTCATGGCAATCCTCCTGCCTCTGCCTTTTGAATGCTTGAGCCACCAGTTTATGTGGTGCTGGGAAATCGAACCCCTGGCCTCACACGTGCTAGGAAGTGCTTAAACTACTGTGCCATTCCTCTAGCCCCCAAAATTTTTAATTTTATTCTTGTTGTAAAGACACATAGAATAAACCAATGCCCAGAATAATTCCTGCATAAGTACAGGATTTAAAATTTTTTCAACCTGTAAAAATATTACGTGATGGTTTTTCTTGACCATTTTCCCCCCAAGTTCTGGCAATTGAACCCTAGGCTTTACATGTGCTAAGAAAGTACTTTAGCACTGAGCTATATCCCCAGCCATGTATAGATTTATTTTTATTATTTATTTATTTATTTATTTTTGAGACAGGCTATTACTCTGTACTTCAGGCTGGTCCTGAACTCACTATGTAGCCCAGGCTGGCCTCAAACAAACGCAGTCCTTCTGCCTCAGCCTCCTGAGTACTGGGATTATCGGCATGTGACATGATGCTCAGCTAATCTTTATGTGGTGCTGGGGAATCAAACCAGGACCTTGCACATGCTAGGGAAGCACCTTAACTACTGAGCTAACTCCAAGTCTCCAGTGTAGATTTTTTTTTTTTCATTCTGGGGTAAAAAAAGACAACATTTAGTTGCAGATGTTTTTTTTTTTTTTTTTTTACAATTGTGATACTAGTGGGAAATGTTTTTATGAAAGGGTATAATTTACTATGCCTCCTGTAAGAATTCTGTGAGCATCATAGAAAGCTTAGCTTCACAGTTTCCTTTGTTCTTCCGGGAAGCCCGCACCCTCCATGATTACTGAAAGCTGCTGCTGTGGGCTGTGCCAGCCCTGCTGGAGGCTAAATGTCCACATTGAGAGGTACCCAAAGGCGCCAGGCCACAGGCTGAGTACAGAGCAAGCACTTTCTTTAGCAAGTGCTGGGTTGGACCTGACACGGCAGGGACTGAGTGAGCTGGACCCTGAGCTGGACATTGTCGGGAAGATAAGACAGAGGGTGGGAGAGCACTAGCTAGCCTCACAGAGGCCAGTTGAGGCGCTGGCACCCAGGCATTCTGCCCATGCCAGCAGTTTAGAGGAACGTTGTAAAACATCAGTTCTTCGGTGCACTATGGGTGAGTCATGGAGATTCAAGAGTGGTCACCAGGTTGTCGAGTCAGAAACCCTCCTGGCAAAATGGTGAGCCAGGCTAGGGCAGGTACTGTCTCAGTGCCAGGAGATGCTGGCTCAGGGAAAAACTGACTCTTGCATTGTGATCCAATTGAGAAAAAAAGTCCTCTTCTTGGAATAGGAAGAAAAAAAAAATCGCTTCCTGGGATTGGGGCTTGGCTCAGAGGCTAAAACTCTTGCTGAGGAAATGCAAGGCTCTGGGTTCAGTTCTGCAGTGTCACATAAGCCAGGCATCGTGGCACATGCCTGTAATCTCAGCACTCAGCATGGTGAGGCAAGAGGATTGCCATGAGTTCAAAGCCAACCTGGACTACCTAGTGAGATCAGGACCAGCCTAAACTACAGAGTGAGACCCTGACTCAAAAAACAATAAAAAACAAAAACACTGCTCCCTCTATGGATTTAAAATGAGTCTGATTTGTGTATGAGATGACTGAGGTGAGATGCTACCCAAGAAACCCTGTGGCTTGTAATGGAAAAGGAAATGCCTGAGTCACTGCCTTCTGTGATCCAAAGGCCTTTGCAAAAGGGGCTAGTGTGGGAAAGGGATTTCTTCATACTAAGGCAAAATGCATCATGTTTATTTGTCTTTCTGTTATTTTCATAGCTGTTAATAAACATACTTTTTAGAAAGTCAGTTCTTAGCCAGACCTGGTGGCACAGGCCTGTAATTCTAGCAGTGTAGGAGGCTAAGGTGGTGGATCACAAGTTCAAGCCCAGCCTGGACAATTTAGCAATTCAGTGAGACTCTAACTCAAAATTAAAATTAAAATATGGCCTTCGGCTCTAGCTCAGTATAGAAGCTCTGGGCTCAATCTTGAGTATCACAAAATAAATAATTTAATAAATAGAAAATAAAAATAAAATACCAATTCTTCATGTAATACAGATACAAATTAATATTTAATAGTATGCAAGAATGTTACATACTCACTTTGATAGCACATATACTAAAATACTATTTAAAAATGTTAGGCAATTTAGCCAAAAAGCTTCATTTGAAAGAAAAGATTGAGAAGAAGGCGAAACTTTTTATTCCTAATATAAAATTTAACAAGTCAGTAAAGGTAAGTTCTTGCTCTCTCTCTCTCTCTCTTTTTTTTCCTTCTCTCCAGTGCTTGGGATCAGTCTCTGGGCCTCATAGATGCTAGGCCAGCCTCTGCTATTGAGCAACATCCCTGTCCCCTTAGCTCTGTGATGCTCACATTCTTGGTTGATGATTTGACAACCTTAGACAAGTCTGTTTCTCTTTGACTCTCTTTTCTCATCTGTGAGAGGCTTGTGTGACAGACCCCATAGGTCTTCATTGACTTCTAGGTTTCTCTACTACTTTTCTTTTTCCTTTCCTTTTCTCTTTCTTTCTTTCTTTCTTTCTTTCTTTCTTTCTTTCTTTCTTTCTTTTTTTTTTTTTGAGATTGTAGACCCGGCTGATCCTGATTTCGCTGTGTAGCCCAGGCTGGCCTTGGACTCATGGTGATCCTGCCTCACACTCGGAATACTGGGATTATAGGTGTGTGCCATCACATGTGACTTACGTATTTGGTACTGAGGAATCAAACTCAGTGCCTTGCATTTGCTAGGCAAGTGGTTTAACCACTGTGCCATTCCTCAGCCCTCCTTTTAATTTTAAAACAGGATCTTTCTAAGCTACTAAATTGCCTAGGGTAGGCTGGAACTTGAAATTCTCCTGCCTCAGCTTTCCGGAGTGTAGGTATCACATGTGTGAACCATCATACCCGGCTTTCTAGCTTTTAAAAATATTTTTTTGAGGCAGTCTCATTCAGTTGCCCAGACTGGTCAAGTATCTAATCTAAACTAGTATAATATAACATATAGCCTATTTATATGTGTCAATACAGGTCTTCAGCATTGTTTTTGAACTTTTTTATTTTGAATTTAAAGTTGTAAAAATGATCAGACAGAATTTCCTTGCATCCTTATTCTTGTTTTCTCTGATGTTCGCATCTTGTGTAACTGTAGTATGATAGTCAGGAACAGGAGGTTATTACTAATTACACTGCAGAGCTCCTTTACTGTTTTCTCAGGAAGTCCTTTTCAGCTTGAGATCCTCTGGGGCCACCTGGAGATACTGTCTCGCTTCTGCAGCCTGTCGCAGTGTCAGACTGTTTCCATCTTTCTCACGACCTTGACACTTTTGAAGCACACTGGACAGTTACTTTGTAGACTGTCCCTTGGTTTGGACTTGTTGTGATCTTTTTTTCATGATTAGAATAAGATTATGTGTTCTTTGGCAAAAATAACACAACAGTAATGTTATGTCCTCTGTGTTATATCAGAGATTCTTGATAACGGTAATTCTTTCTACTGGTGGTATTTTTCTTAATCATTTAGTTAAATTCAGCAAGGTTTCTCTACCTTAAATATACTTGTCTTTTTCTTTGAAGTTACTCTGTTTTCTTAGAGAGATAATTTTAGAGTGTTTGATATTTATTTTTGAGGTACCTAGCGATTACACCCAAGGCCTTTAAACTGAGCTAGATTTCTAGCCCTTTATATATTTGTTTGTATATATGTATGTACGTATGTATACTGGGATTGAAACCCAGGGCCTTTGCACTAAGCTACATCCCTGGTTCATTTTCTGGTTTTCATTTTGAGACAGGGTCTCACTAAGTCACTAGATTGCCCAGGCTGGACTTAAACTTGTGATTCTTGTGCCTCAACCTCCCAGAGTGTTGGAATTACATGCTTGCGCCACTGTGCCCAGATTTGATTTGATTTCATTGTGATACTAGGGATTGAGCCCAGAGCCCCATCCTTCGCCCATTTTTATTCTGATTTTGGGGTAGATTTTCTCTAAGTTGCTACATTGCTCAGGCTGGGTTTGGACTTCTCATCTTCCTGCCTCAACCTCCCGGAGTGCGTGCATTACAGCCTTGTGCCACTGGGCCCTGCTTGGCATCAATGTAAATGGGCATATTATCTTATGTATGTTCTTTCTAGAGTTCTTTGTTTTGTTTTGTTTTGTTTTGTTGAGACAAGGTGTTGCTGTATCATTCAAAATGACCTTGAAGTCACATTTAGCCCAGGCTGGACTGGAACTCAACAGTTCTGCTTCAGCCTTCTGAGTGCTGGTGTTATAGACATGGGCCAGATGCTTATTTTAGAGTTTAATCTTTTCCTTAATTCCAAATGTATGGACATTTGTGTAACAAAGTCAAACATTTTAACATTGTTTAAAGTAAAATGTGAAAATCTCTATTCCATCTCCCAAGTCCCTGTTATTCTTTGTTACTATTAATAATTCGTTGTTTTTCCTTTTAGTTTCTTGGTTTGCATTAAAGAAAGTGTGTACATTGATGTACAGGTGTATAAGTTTAATTTGAAAACTCAACTCTGTAAAGCAAAAGAATTTTCCTAAAAAATTTTTTGAGACAATTTTACTAGTTGCCCAGATCAGTCATATATGATATGATATGTAATATAACCTATTTATATGAGTAAATCACATCTTCAGCATAATTTTTTGAACTTTTTGATTTTGAATTGTAGACTTACAGACACAGCTGTAAAAATCAGAAGGGCAGAATTTCCTTGTATCTCTCCTGTTTTCTCTAACCTATTTTTAGCCTATTTTTATAAAGAATAAAGTTGCATTACTTAAAGCTTGTTTTTTCACTTGAATAGGCTTTTTTGTAGTATTCTATTTTATAGTTTGCATCTGGAGTGTCCCTGAAAAGCATCATGCATGTGGATGTTGTGAAATACTGATGTGCCGATCAGAGAGGGCAGAGCACTGGGACTTGATCCAGAAGGCGTGGATCACTGGGGCGGGACCTAGAAGGGGAGCTCGCCTGTCCACCTCATGGGCTGTATGTCTGCTATGTGGCGAAGAGCTCTCCCCCAGCTACCACTCCACCATGCGCTTCTGCCATTGCCAGCCACCCGTGTATGGACTGTGATTTTTCTCTTTCAAATTGTGGATGCCTGGTTACTGTCCCAGAAACGAATAAGTAACTAAGACAAACTACATAAGTGAATGATAAAATTATACCATAATGGGTGCACTTCTATTATTAAACATTTAGATTCTCTCTTTCTCGCTCTCTTTTTTGAGACAGGCCTCACTCTATAGCCAGGCTGGTCCTGAGCTCATTGTGTAGCCCCGTTTCGTCTTCTTGATTACAAGCGATACTGTAAGCAGATGTCTTAGTGTGTCTGTCTTTGCACAGTTGGGCAAATAAAGCTAAAGAATAGATTTCCTCAACTATACTTCTGTTAATGAACTGGGATTTAGTTTTGCTGTTAGAAATAACTGTACCTCAAATGTTTAGAGCTGAAAAAGCTTTATAGTGATTTGTAGAGCAGGGATCATTGTTGTTTGCCTGTAATTTCAGCTACTTGGGAGGCCGAGGCAGGACGATCACAAGTTCCAGGCCAGCACAGCAATTTCTTATATTAATAGCCTATCTCAAAGTAAAAAAGGCTGTGGATAGAATGTGTGTATGTAATAATAGTCAAAACAGCAATAACAAAAAAATAGAGAAAACTAAGACCTTTTGAGTGCTCTTTCACTGTTAGTTAACTTGATTAATTCATTGATTGAGACAGGGTCTCCCTCAGTAGTCCAGGATGGTTCTGAGCTTGCTGTGTGGACCCCACTGGCTTCGAACTCATAGCATTTCTCCTGCCTCAGCCTCCCAAGGGCCAGGATTACAGCCATATACTACCATTCCTGGCTAATTTTTTATGTGGTGCTAGAGAATCAAACCCAGGGCCTTGCACAGGTAGGGAAATGCTTTAACAAACACTGAGCTGTGCCCTTAGCTTCTATTTTGAATTTTTTGAGGTCAAAGTACAAGCATATTCAATTCTCTCTTCCTCTTCTGTCTCTAAGCTAGTAGCATACTATACTTACTGTTCAGGACCTTTTGCCTTTTGTTTAATAGTGTAACTTGAACAACGTTCCTTATCAGGCTGTACATGTGTGTACCTTCTCCCATTTTAGTATTGTTTGTTTGTTTTTGTGGTTGTGGAGGTTGAACCCAGCCAGGCCTTGTGTACACTGTGCAAGTGCCCTAACACTAAGCTACATCCTCAGCCCCCCTGTCCTTTTTCAGAATGACTGTGTTGGATTTGTGTCCCATAATTTATTTATTCATATCTCCTTTTTTACAGTGATAGGCTTGAACTCAGGGACTTGTGTGTTGTATTGTACAGTTCTGTGGGTTTTGATGTATCAATAGTTTCGAGACCACCACTGTGTTATTGTGTTTGTTACATTCCCTCCCCCCTTCCCAGAGTGTTGCACAGGTGGAATTATATTTAGCCCTTTAACACTTTCATCTATTTTTGGTAGTACTGGGGTTTAAACCTAGAGCTCTTATACTGAGCAACAGCCACACCGCAATCCCTTTTTTTCCCCTGCTATTTTTATTTATATGCATATGCAATATGTAATGTTTATAATAAACTTAAGTATTTTGTGCACATATATAGCAACTTTACAATCCCTTCCCATTTTTGACCCTCTCACCCTCTCCCCATCCCTACCCCCAACTCTGGCTATCACATGATGTGGTTCTACGAATGCCTGTGTTCTGGGTTTTCCAAGTCAGAGAGACTATACAGTACTTAACATACTTAATCTTCTGCATCTGAATCATTTCAGTTAAACATAAATCACTACTCTTTAGCTCAGCTTTCTGTTCCTCGAATGAGCTGTAGTGGTCAAATTTTGATGCCTCTTCTTTGAGTGCAGCAGATCCCTTTATTGGGATATTTGACAAAAGGTTTTTTTTTCCCTATATTTTGCTATTTCTTTGTTGAGATTCTTAAACCTGGCCTCACCTACCAGTCCACATAAGGAAAGAGCTACAACCATGTAATTCATAAGGCTAGTAAATATGAGAAAGAAGAAGAAAAGGTACATTTCAAATGCCTTAGCTGAATACTGGAAGGTACATGTTTGTACATTCACAGGGTTATGTTTACATCAGTCAGTTTTCTTAGGATAAACTTACATCAAAAACCTAATAAGTGAATTGCTACAATAAATGAACTTAAATCTGTATCACATAAGTATACTTAAAGTAACAAATATGAGGGAAAATTTAGTTATTTCAGAATTTTTTAACTTTCATAACGCCTTCATATTCCACTGATTACTAACATTTTGCAAGATTTGGTTTATAATTTTATCTGCCAGTTCATCCATTTTTATATATAAGCGTTTTTGAAAGATACTGTGTGTGTTCCCCATGTTGCATGTAATTTTTGTGTTTTGCAAACTATTACTAATAATGATGTGGGGAAATTTCACAGATTCTATAGAACAGCTGGTGCTGTTTTAGAAATACTCAGATGATTTAAATACCAGTCTTTTTTAAATTATATTTTCTCTTTAGATGTTTCCTTTCCTCAATGTTGCTTCTTTCTGCCTCTTTCAAAGAGGATAAACTCATATTCAACATCAAAAAAGTGAATTGCTACATTAAGCAAGCTTAAGACTTTATCATTTTGCTACATTAAATGGATTTAAATCTGTATCACATGAGTATACTACAGTTAAAGCAATAAATATGCTTAGTTATTTCAGATTTTTTAAACTTCCATATATTATTTACTCACATTTCACTGATTATTAACATTTTGCCTGATTTGGTTTATGTTTTTACCTATTTATCCCTAGTTTCATGCATGCATTTTTAAAAGATTTTATACCAGTTGTGCATGTTGACTACATGTTTCCTTTCCTCCATGTTTTTTCAGTGCTGCTTGCTTCTCAGCTTCTCTTGAAGATTCCTCCAAGTAATATCTGCCAATACTGGGGTAGTTGTTGCAGATTTCTTAAGAGATTCTTGGTCATAAAAATTTTTTCTTCTTCAATTTTCAGGGATAATTTTGATGGACATAACAACCCAGGTTGATACTTGGCTGTCTTTTAAAGCTTGAAGGATCCTGCTGCAGGCTGTCCTAGCCTTTAAGGTTTGCCTTGAAATACGCAGAAATCTGCAGTAATTCGAATAGGTTTGCCTTGTTAGAATCTGTTTTTTTCTTGCTGCTTTTAATATTCTCTTTTTATGTTGAATTTCTGAGGTTTTGATTATATGTCATGGCAAGTCTCGTTGCTGGTTGAGGTTGTTTCATGTTCTATAAGCTTCTTGTACCTGGAAGTTAATTTCTTTTTCTATATTAGGGAAATTTTCTTGCACTATTACAGTGAATAAATTCTTCATACCTTTGGTGCTCTCTTCTGCACTTTCTCTCACACTCATAATTCTGAGATTGGTTCTCTTTGAATCAGCCATCGGCTGGTGTATCCAGCTGCTTTGTTCATTTCTAACATGGGAGTCACGCCTACTTATATATATCATTTGTTTCCCCAGCCTCATCTTCACAATATCTGAGTCGTCTTTCCCTGTTACATATACTTTTCATGCTCTCAATTTCATCTCAATTTCTTTTTGGATTTTCCACTTCTCTATTAAAATGTTCCTTCATATCTTGTGTTTCTTTATTTACCTCAGCCAACTTTATATTTGTGGTTTGAATATGCTCAGTGAGCTTTGTCTCCACTAGGACCATTATTTGCTTAGTAAGATCCTCTTTAAGCCTGCGGATCAGTACTTGCATTTCTTTGAGAATATCTTGCTTGAACTGATTGTTTGACTCATTTATTTCCTTTTTAGCTTACTTCCCTATGATTTCCACTATCGCAGGGCCCAGGCCATTAGTTTCTTGGGTCTCCGTCATCTCTGTGGGTGCCATTTCCCTGTCTTCTTCCCATGTTTCTGGTGTTGAGGGACTTCACTTTAGAGGCTTAACTGAGAGGTTTCTTTGAATGGCTATGACAGTGTGTGGTGGGGAGCCACAATTCTTAGTTCTGTGCTGGGAGTAGCCAGTGAGGGGGGGACCTAAGAGTTTGATGGCCTTTGAGACGTCTTATTCACTCTGGCCCCTCAGCAAAGCTCTTTGCCTGTCCTGCCTTCCATCCCCCAGATGGGGCTCTCCACCCTTAGGGTGCACCCACTACCCTGAGCCATTCAGGAGATCAGCAGCCTTTTCCCCCCCTCTTTTCAGGTCTCTGCCTCTTGTGCCAGTTTCTTCCTAGGCATTGTTTAAGGGTGACCCCAAGAGCCCTGATGTGCTCTTTTGCACTTTATTTTACTCTAATGGGTTCAGTCTTGGGCTTTTTTTCTTCTTCTTCTTTTTTAGTTGGCTCCTGATTATGTCATTGCCTGTTATGGCTGCCGATCGCTGCTTCTGATCTGGGCTCCCAGGGGCCTTTTCTAGGGGGAGCTCATGTTGCAGTTGTAGTATACACCACCTGCGAGTTTCTTTTCCAGAGGCTGGGGCAGCCAGCTGCCAACAATTCCCACTTCTTCGGTATCCGTGCTGACTTCAGACTAACGTTCTGTCCTCTGGGCTTTCCTCCAACTGTGGTCTGTGGGTGCGGGCAGCTCAGGGCTGCACCAAGTCGGCTCCTCTTTTCCTGTACTTCTGATATGACTTCAGGATTTCTGACCTTCCTATGGCCTCCTGTCGGTTGTCGGAGCACTCTGTCCTCTCCCAGCTGTGTCAGATGTCCTGGGCCCACGTGGGCTTTTCTCTGTCTGCAGCTGTCTGCAGCTCCCAGCCATTTGCAGTGGGCATGGGGCAGCTTCTTGGGCTGCTGGGTTTTTTTTTTTTTTCCCACTTTTGATTTTCCATTGGGATTTCTTCTGGCCTCCTCTCAGTTGTTGGGGTGCTCCTCTCTGTCCTAGCTACATTGAACATGCATTTTATGACTAAATTCTTGATTTTTTTTAAGTGGGTTGGTGAGGAGACATTGTGCAACTCTGTTACTTGGCTGCCATCTTGACTCAGAAGCCCACCCCCTTTTAATTTTGAGAGAGTTTTCTTGATTAAGTTGCCCAGGCCAACCAGATTTGTATTCCTTCTGCCTCTGCCTCCCAGAGTCTAGGATTATAGGCCTGCATCATAGGCCTGGCCTGAAAAAAATTTTCAGTTAGCTTCATTAGACTGTAATTTCTTTCTTTCTTTTCTTTTCTTTTCTATTTTCTTTTCTTTTCTTTTTTGAGACAGGGTTTCACTCTATAGTCCAGGCTGGTCCAGAACTCACTACATAGCCCAATTTGTCCTTAAACTCACGGCAATCCTCCTGCCTCTTGAGTGCTGGGATTACAGGTGTGTATAGACTGTAAATTTTAATGTATATAGCCAGTCCCAGTGGAACAGGCCTGTAATCCCAGTGCTCTGGGAGCCTGAGACAGAAGGATTGTAAATTCAAAACCAGCTTGAGCAGTTTAATGATTTAGTGAGACCTTGTCTCAAAACCAAAAAAAATAGGCTGATACTAGTTCAGTGTGAAGGCCCACTACTGGAAAAAAAGGAAAGAGAAAGAGAGAAATTAATCTGTGATGTTGTATGTATTAAGTTTATTCCTATTACGGTGGAATGGTAGTCCATGGTTTGGATGTATTTGTTAATTTACCAGCTGAAGGACATCTGGATTGTTTCTGCCCTTTCGTTCTTTCTGCAGTACTGGGGAATGAGCCAAACCCTTGTACTGAGCTACATCCCCAGACAATTTTTTTTCCTTTTTTAAATTTTGAGATGCAGTCTTCCCAAGTTGCTGAGTTGCCCAGGTTAGACTTGAGCTTTTGATGATCCTGCTTTGGCCTCCGAGAGTGCTAGAATCACATGTGTGCACCACTATGCCTAGCTATTTCTGGTTTCTGGTGATTATGAATAAGGCTGCTATGACATTTATGTACAAGTTTTTGTGTGAACAGATAGGCTTCCTTTCTTGGGTGAATACCTAGTAGTTTTCTTGCTAGCTCATATTCTAAGAGTATGTTATCTTTATAAAAAGCTATTGAGTTTTTTTAAAGAGACTTTTATTGTGGGTTCCTTTATTTTATTTGTGACAGGGTCTTGCTCTGTAGTCCCGGCTGGTCCTGAACTCATTGTGTAGTCCAGGCTTACCTCAAACTCATAGCAGTCCTCCTGCCTCAACTTCCTGGGTGCCAGGATTACAGGTGTGCACCACTGCAGCTACGGTTTATGTAGTGCTGGAGAACCAAACCCAGAGCCTTGTGCTTGCTAGGCAAGCACTCTAGCCACTGAGTTACTCCTTACCCCATGTGTGCATTGTTCTTGTCTGCTCTTCTTTCTCAGCTCTTCTGTGTCATGGTTGGTATTTGATGCTGCCAGATCTTAATGTTAGCCACTGCAGTAGTTTGTGTGGAGAGGTCTCCACGTCATTTTAATTTACACCGTAGTTTCAGATGATGTTGAGCAGCGTGTTTACCGGTAGCAGTTTCTTTTGAAGACCAGAAGGTTTTACTTTTGATGAGGTTCAGTTTATCCATTTTTTTCTATTATGGTTAGTAGTGTCTTTGCTCACAGCATCTGGCTTGTGTTTTGTTTGTTGCTGTTGGTTTTTTGTTTTGTTTTGTTTTTTCATTACTGGGGACTCTAAGCTATCTCTGGAGCTGCTTTTTACTGTTTATTTCAGGCATAGTCTCACTGCATTACAGTTACTAAGTTGTTCAAGCCGGGCGCACACTTGTGATTCTCCTCCCTCAGGCTCTCAAAGTGCTGAGATTGCAGGCCTGCGTCAGTGGGCCTTTAGCTGTTATTAAGTACTCTGGTCAGCTACAACAGTTAATCTAAGAATGTAGAAAGTGCTTTGTGTCGCTAGGCAGTGACTGACTGACAGGATGGTCTTCACAGAGCAGGAATGGCATCCAGGGGTCGGGAGGTAGTTCCCCTTCGTTGCGGGTAACTGCTCTGCCTTGTTCCCGATTGTTACCTATGGGCATCTGCTTATTTCCAAGGTTAGTTTTGTTTAATTCCCCATTCTCATTTTGTATTGCTGAAGGATAAAATAGGCAACTTGAAAATGCAGAATTATTCTGTATTTGTTACCCTGGATGGGAGGGGTGAAGGGTGGGGATTTTTTTTTCCAGGGGAATTTAATTATTTATGATGTCATTTGCTGTCAGTAAAAAATGGTCAGCTTAAAAGTTAGCATGCCGCATATGATAAAATGCTAATTATATAATTAACTTTCCCTAAGGCAGCGATTGCCTTGGCCTGGCGGGTCATGGGGTGAGCAAAATACTCCCCTCTGGTGCCTAGGCTGTTGAAAAGGCACTTGGAAGACATCTCATTGTCATCTTCTCTTTCAGTGGTGGGATCAGCAAGCTGATTTTTATACCGGTTTCTTGCAATATTTGGCTCAGCTAGTGCCAGAGATTTATTTTGCTGAAATGGACCCTGACTTGGAAAAACAAGAAGAGGATGTACAATTATCAGTATTCACTCCGCTGGAATGGTATTTATTTGGAGAAGATCCAGAAACTTGCTTAGAGAAACTGAAGCACAGTGGGGCATTTCAGCTGTGTGGGAAGGTCTTCAAAAGTGGAGAGACAACATACTCCTGTAGGTAAGAATGAGAAATGCGCAGGACTGGTCATGCTTGGCGAAATTGATATTTTTGTACGTACTCCATGATTTTTTTGGTTTATTACCATTTGGACTATTTTGTTTCTACTTAGTTAACTTCCCTTTATTTTGCACTTTGTGTGTTTTTGCCTGTGCTCTGAGCTTTGTCCCCAGCTCATTTTTGTTTATTTGAAACAGGGTCTTGCTAGGTTGCGCAGGCTGGATTTAATTTGTGATTCTCTTGCCTCAGCCTCCCAAAGTACTGGGATCACAAGCCAGTGCCACCTGACCCACCTGACCCACCTGACCCACCTGACCCAGCTTTAACTTTTTTTTTGTGGGACCCTGACTAGGCCCACAGATAATGGAAGGTAGAAGGCGGCCCAGAGGATGGCCCACAGCTCAGTTTTCACTCTATGCAAATTCCCAATTTTCCCCTGGCCTAAGACCTTTGCCAGAAATCACACTATCAGGTTTCTAAAGACCCGCCATGCAAATTAGGTGACTTTCAGACCCCAGACTTCCTCCATTCAGAGAATGACCTGCATCCTTCAACCCTGGATGACCCTCCTCCCTCCAACTGCTTATAAGCCTGGCCCCAGGGACAGTAAATGAGCTGTAACACTGATTCAGTGTCCCAGAATTTGGCTGCTGGAGATCCTGCTCCCCCAGACTTGCTTATCCCTGGTCCATCGGTGGCCAAGAATGACTCAGGACCCCAGAGATCCTGACACTTTTCTTCCTGTTCTACAAAACAATATAATTAATAGATTATTACCTTTGTTTAATATAGTCAGTATACTCTAATCTCAGGCCTTTGGGTCTAGGTGTATTTCAGAATTTCAAATCCTTTCCCAATAGAATCAAGGCAGAATCCTGTAATCAGACATAGGAAGATGTCTGTAAGACAAAGAAATGTCCACAGCAGAAGGTATGAATGTCTGTAGACAGGTTATGGCAGTCCTTCCCCCCCCAGATCAAACTTCACTGATGTTAGGCGAGCATTTTACCACGGAGCTTCCTCCATAGTCCTAAAATTCATTTAAAAATTTTTCCTAATTAAAAAATTATTAATTTCATCTCTCTAACCCTTTTATATAAAAGGTTTTAAAAAATCAATCCTACACATTTTGCTAATTTATATTTGTTTTAGTGCTTCCCTAAAAATGTCAAATAATATATTTTAAAAGTTTTTATTAGGAGAGAGATTGTATTTCATTCATCAATAAATACTGCGTGCCTGCTGTGGCCCAGGCAGTGTTTTAGGCATTTGGGATGTGTAATTCTGTAAAATGAGAAGCATTTTCCTTGGGTGCTGGCTGGTGTTTCAGCGAATTTCATCTTCATCCGAGCCTCACTTAACACTGCATCACTGGTGTTTGTGAAATAAATTTGCAAATGTAATAATGTGGAGTGATGGTAGATAATGGAATACAACTGGTCCTTTTCTACAAAATTAATTGAATTGTAAGTTAACAGTTTAAAAACAGGTGATGGCTTAAAGTTGGAGGGATGATTTAAGAAAGCCAAATATCCACACTTAACACTCTCAAATAACGTCCAGTTGGGAATAAAATTATGCTGACAGTATTGCATTAGTTCAGAATATTTTGGAAAATCTCTTCATGTGCAGCCTGTGGCCATACGAGAGGTTCTTTTCACTTTCTAGTCATACTGTAAGCACAAAGGAGAGTCATCTACATTTTAGAATCTAATTTTCAATTTTTTTCAGGGACTGTGCAATTGATCCAACATGTGTACTCTGTATGGACTGCTTCCAGGATAGTGTTCATAAAAATCATCGCTATAAGGTATGAACATGGAGTCACAGAGTCACTGGATTAGGTGCAATGGCCATCTAATCCAACTTCTTCACCACCACTCACATTTCTGCTATCAACCTTGATGTGCGCCTTTAGTGTCTAGTTATAAATGTACCATGGGATAGGACATCTGAACTATAAAGTTATAGTTCTTTATAACTTTTGGGTAAGACATAATTTTTCTACAAAAGATTATTTAAGGCAAAACACTAAGGGCTGGGGGCCATAGCTCAGTGGTTAAAGCACTTGCTTAGCAAGAACAAAGCCCTGAGTTCAATTCTCCAGCAGCATATAAGCTGGACTTGGTGGTACTCAACTGTAATCTCAGCACTTGGAAGGCTGAGACAGGAGGATTGCTGAAAGTTCCTGTACTACATAGTGATTTTAGGACCAGCTTGAACTGTAGAGCAAGACCCTGTCTCAAAAAAAAAAAAAAAAAAAAAAAGTCCTAAAGAGATGGGAATGTATGTAGCTCAATGCAGAGTGCCTGGATAGGTCATTCTTAGTACTGCAAAACACAACAAAATAGTAAGGCACACATAGACTGTAGTTATTATTCAGCTGTAAAGGAAAAGTCACTTTCTAGGCTTGGTGGTGCGTACCTGTAATCCCAGCACTTGGGAAGACTAATTCAGGAAGATTGCAAATTCGAGTCCTGCCTGGTAACTCAGTGAGACCCTTTCTCTTTTAATTTTTAGTTTTTGAACTTTCTATAGATGGAGTTGTGTGGTATTTTTTTTCTTGATAAGTAATAGCCCCGTGTTACTCTGATTTGTGCATTGGCCTTCCAGTATTCCTCAAGCTGTGTTATCCTTTTCTTGTTGTGAGTAGATACATAGATTTCTTTTAGTTTGGTGCTATTATAAACAACACTATTATGGACATGTTTATATATTTTGGTAAATATTTAGGTATTTCTCTGTGACATATGTGTGGACTGGGATTGCTGAGTTATGGATTATAGATCTTCAGCCATGCTTGGATGATGTCTGGCTCTTTTCTAAAGTGATAATACCAGTTTTTAGGCTGTCTCGCTGTGAGAGAGCCCCAATGGTTCCACATCCTTTGAAGATTTGCTACTGTCAGGTGGTTTTGTTTTGTGAACCCAGGGCCTTTACACTGAACTACATCCTACCCTATTTTTATTTTTGATTTTGTGACAGGGTCTCACTAAGTTGCCATGTTAAAAAAACAATCTACATATTCATATACAGTACGAGAAAAGACAGTTTAGCTGGGCTCAAACTTGTAGTCTTCTTGCTTCAACTTCCCAGAGTGCTGGGATTGCCTGCTGGTCTGTTTTTTTTAATTCTGCTAATCTTGTGGGTATATAATATAATAGTATCAATTTGTGGACTTCTTTATATTTTCCTAAGCAGAAATGAGGTTGAAGACTTTCTTCTTTCGATTACATTTTTAGATACTTGGAGCTGAAATGTGTTTTTCATATGCTGCTGTTTCTGTACTTTGGGCTTAGGTAGATGGAATAGTTGGTGTGTCTTTATATGTGCAGTATATCTAAAGTTTTGTGTAATATATATATGTATATAACGTTTTGAAGTTATATGAACCACATCTTTCATAAACTTGAAAGTTCTGTTCATTGTTTTAGACTGGCCCCAAGGTTACACTTGCTTTCTTGGGAAGTGATGAGATTTGGATACAGTGTATAGGCAGTGTACACACAAAAAAAGAAGCTTAGAGAGTCTTTGTTTTAGTGAGGTAAATTGTTTTCCCAAAATTACAAAGCCAATTAGTGGTAGGACTTACCAAATTGGTCATTGATTATATTTCATCTGATCGTCTCTAATAATTGTTTCCTCTTCAGTGCTAGGGATTAGCCTAGGGCCTCATACATGCCAGGCAAGCACTGTACCACTGAACTACACCCTTGTCTTCTGCTGGAGAACTCAAGATATAGTGCCGAGGTAGAGCCAGAGTTGTTACATTTTCCTTTTTTTTTGATGGAAGAATAAAGAGATGCTGAAGTCTTGAGGTGAGAATTTTCAGTTTCTTCAGATTTAAAGAACACTAAGCAGTACTTCCTAAGCTTCAGGATTTTTGTGGGTCAGAAAAATTTAGAAGATTTTCAGACAGGGCCCATTGGGAGGCAGAAGCAGGAGGATTGCAAATTCTAGCTCAGTCTGGGCAATTTAATAAGACTCTGTCTCAAAATAAAAAATTAGAAATGATCTGTGGATGTACCTTAGTGTGAGGGCCCTGTATTTCCCTGTACCGAACAAAACTGAAATGCAAAACAAAACTAAGATGTAGGGTTTTCAACATTTTTTTGGACCAACTAAGCTGAAATTTTTTTTTAAAAAAAAAAAGGGCAAATGACAGTAAACAAAAAAAATCTTCGCTGTATCCTAGCATTTTGTAAAGGAAAGGATGTTTTAATTCCAAGAAAGTAGGTTAAATTCAGCACGAAGACCACTCCTTTAAATTGAATACAAGCCAGTTCCAGTGGTGTAGGCCTATAGGCCCAGAACTTTGGGAAGATAAGGCAGGAGGATTGCAAGTTTGAACCCAACCTGGGCAGGTTAACAATTTAACAAATAAAGCAATAAAAAGGGGCTGGGGATGAAGCTCTGAGCAAGGGTCCTGGGTTCTTTCCCTAGCACTGCCCCACCTCCCACCCCCCAGATAAAAATAAATTGAATACATGTGAGCCTGTACAAAAATTAAATACAGCCTGGAGTGGTGGCACATGCCTGTAATCCCAGCATTCTGGAAGGCTGAGACAGGAGGATTGTGGTCAGCCCATGGCCAGCCTGGGCTCCATAGTGAGTTCAGGTCCAGCATGGGCTACAGAGCGAGACCCTGCCTCAAAAAAAAAAAAAAAAAAAAAGGAAAAATTGAATATAGAAGCTACTCCTATAATCCTTAGCACTGTGAGAGGCTGAGACAGGAGGATCACAACAAATTCAAGCTCAGGGCTAGTGGCGTAGCTAAGTGGTTAAAGTCCTTGCCTATCAAGTACAAGGCCCTGGGTTTGATTCCCCAACACCGTGTAAGATGAGCATGGTAGCCTACATCTGTAATTCGAGCATTTGGAAGGGTGAGGCAGGAGGATTGCCAGGTGGTTGAGGCCAGCCTAGGCTACATAGTGAGTTTAGAACCTGCTTGGACTACAGAGGGAGACCCTGTCTCAAAAAAACAAACAAAAAACAAAACAAAACAAAAAAAACCCAGCCTAGGCAATTAATCTACTTAGTGAAACCCTGTCCCTGATAAATGATAAAGAGGCCTGGGACACAGTTGAGAGCAAAGACCCTGGGTTCACTCTCCAGGATCACCTAAAATAGACTAGGATAAACTGGAAGTGCTTCTGTGAGGAAAATTGTCACATTGTCCCATTTCTGATTTTTCTGTGTTTTGGTCAAAACAGTCTGTTAATTTTGGGGGTCATTTTCATTCGTCAGTCTACTTTGCTGCGCCAAACATAGTTTTATTTTTAAAAAATATTTAATTTTTGTTTCTTTTTGAGACAGGGTCTCACTCTGCAGCCCAGGCTGGTTCTGGACTCACTGTGGAGCCCAGGCTGGCCTTGGACTCAGGGCAAATTTCCTGCTTCAACCTCTTGAGTGCTGTGATTACAGGCGTGCATCATCACCACACCTGTAGCATAATTTTAAAGTGCATCCTTTGGTTTGCCATGTTTAGTATTTTTGGGAGCTCTGCTTGGTGCTTACATAGTTGGGCAGTACTGGGAATTGAATCCAGGGCCTTTCTACTCAGCTGTAACTCCAAACGTTTTTAATTTTTTATTTTTAAAAATTTCCAACAGGGTCTTGCTAAGTCACTGAGTTGTCCATGCTGGGTTCAAACTTGTCACCCTCCTGCCTCAGCCTCCCATAGTACTGTGATAGAGGTGTCTACCACCACATCTGGTTAAGGCAAGGCATATTTAATCATTAGAAAGATAAGATACTATGTGACAAATAAAAATCATGCTTTTAAATTTAAAAATACTACTGATCAAAAAACAATGTGAAGATAGTAGGGCATTTTTGATGGGGAAGTGAATTGATAGGAGCTTTTTCGAATACATATATGCATCGTGAGGTTTTTAATGGAAAATACAAGAGGAACTAAAAAAAGAGTACAGATGAATGAGTGGTTACCCTCAGGCCACACCAGTGGATGGGCCTGGTGGTCATACTGAGAGTGTCAGCATTGCTGCTTCTCTGTTGGTGCACGCTGAGTGCTGGCTGGCTTCATGGGTGTGCCTTGCATTGTTACGCTTGCTAACTTACTGTATTGTTTATATTCTTTTATATAACAGGTCATTCCATAAGAGAAAAAAACTATAAAAAAGTTAGATAAACTGGATCATACCTGTAATCCCAGCCCTTATGATATGTAGACCCAAAGATCAAGAGCATGTGGTCAGCCTGCGCTTTATTTGGTACAAAATTCTAGGCCAGGGCCAGAGGAATGGCACAGTAATTAAAGCACTTGTGCAAGCCTCTGACTTCAGTTCCCTAGCACCACATGAAGCCGAATGTGGTGATGCATGCCTACAATCCCAGCACTCGGGAGGCTGAGGCATTCCGATTGTGCTGAGTCCAAGGCCGGCCTGCCTACATCAGTGAGTTCAGAACCAGCCTCAGCCACCAAGCGAGAGCCTGTCTCAAAAAGAAAGAAAGAAAGAAAAAGGAATCCCAGGCCATCCTGGACTACACTTCATAGCTCTGTCTCAAAAGCAAGAAAAAATTGGGAAGAATAAGAAAGGGCATATATTCCTTCCTGGAAGGGAGAAAAAGGGAGAGTAATGTCAAGGTGAGAGTCAAGCTCAGGTAGTGTGAGGAAAAAGGAACCAGATGAGCCTTAGTGGCAGGATAGTCTAAAACAATTTTCAGGACAGAAAGGAAGCAAAATTTTGAGCCTTTGTTTTGTTGGCTTATTTTATCATTATTCTTGCAGATGGGCCCAGAATCTTTGAGTTGATGAGATTTAATTCTAAGAAGTAAAAATCAAGCTGGGCAAAAGTCAAGTCAGGTGGTACAGACCTGTAATTCCAGCACTCCGGGAAGCTGAGGCAGAAGGATCACAAGTTTGAGCCTAGCCTGGTCAACTTAGTTACTTAATGTGACTGTCTTGAAATTAATAAAAATGAGTTGGGGGTGCAGTTTGGTGTGAAGGCCATGGGCTCAATCCCTAGCTCATTCCCCTCTACCCACATAGAAAAGCAAAATCAGAATGATACCATAATTTGATTAAATGGAAGAAAATTGTGGCACAGTTCACCTGAGAAGTTTTCTGGTGTCTTAAAACCAAGAATTAAGCTTGCCTATTCCAAAGCCAGTTGGAGCACGCTTATGGAAGAGAACACACCTGAGGAAGATTTCAAATTTAAGTTATAAAGCTTGTTAAATCTTGCTAGCAGCTAGCTTTATTGTCCATGAGTATGTTTAGCCAAGTAGCCTTGTACATTATATTGAAAATATGTGTGTGTGCATATATATATATATATATATATATATATATATATATATATATATATATATTCAGCACAGTTTGGAGTCTAGGTATATGGGGAAGAAGGCTTTGTGGATTCTTTCATACAGCAAAGGAAAGAATTTTGCCTCCTGGGAGAGTGAACAAATTTATAGTTAGTCTTTAAGACTGGAATGCTCAGTTTCCGCGTGCCTTTCTGGTCACATGATCAGGGTGGGGATGACAGGGCCTGTGCAGCCTGAGGTGTCCAACTGCCCGAGATCGAGATTGAAGTGGACAGCTGCAGAGCCTGTTTTGGGACTCTGGTAATGGCTTCCTTGCAGCTCTTGGCCTTGTGTGAGGTTCTGCTCTGAAAATGGCTACCTCTCAATATGAGCCAGTAGCTGAAATTGGTGTCATTGCCTGTGGTTCAGGGTGCAAGGCCTGTGAGCCCCACAGTTGCAGCTTTGTGGCTCTTGAGTGTGAGTCCTCACTGGAAGAGGTGCTGGGGAAGTCCTGCTGGTCAGACTAATAGGTTAGGTGGCTTTACTGAGCTGACTGAGGTTTCTGAGCATCCCGGTGCTCTGTCCAGTGTCTGTGCTGCTTCCCAAACTGAGTGGGAAATCGAGCTGACCTTAGTGTTTTGCATGTAGATCAAGGTCTAAGGATATTGAGGACTAAGGATGCCAGTGGACAGGGCACTTCCGCTAGGCTTACCAGCTGAAACCATCCAGGATCTGGGATCTGATGATGTACCAATTTCTAAGAGGCCCAGATTTCCTTCATGCCAGCTGCATTGCTCACAGACCTGAAACCAGAGAACGTTCTGGTGGCAAACAGTGGGCTAGTCAGGCTGGCTGACTTTGGCCTTCCCAAAATCTACAGCTACCAGAGGCTCTGATCCCGGGGTTGGTGCCCATTGGGGTCATGCTCAGGAGGTTGTGCAATCTCTGCACAGCACCTATGGTCATGTGCAATGCTGGCTGGATCTTTGCAGAGATGTTTTCTTAAAAGCTTCTCTGGAAATTTAAACTTACCAGTTGGGCAAAGTCTTTGATTTGACTGGGTTGCCCCCTGAGGACAGCTAGCCTTGAGGTAAGTCTTTCCCCCAGCAGCTCTTTCCTGGAGGCCTGGCCAAGGGCAGTCAGAGGAAGAGCCTGGAGCACCGCTGCTATTGGGAATGCTGACTTTTAGCCCACACAGTGACTTTGCCTCCTGAGCCCTGTAGCACTCTTCTGCCTGAGTCTTGGGGGCCTGCCATAGAAGGAAGAAAAGCTGCCATGTGCCCTCTTGTGGACATTTAAGTGGAGAGAACACCAGTGAGAAAGGACCCTGTCAACCTGTCTGAGGCTGTGGCAACTCCTCTAGCTTTTTACAAAGAAAGTTCCCCACTCTTCCTTTGAAGCATATCCTCCTCTAGCCCCCATTTCTTTAAGGAATGTATCTCCTCAAAAACAAGAAAAAAAAAACACGACTAGCACACTGAAAACAAGACTATCAAGAAAATGAAAACTCCTTATTAAATTAATCTTTAAAAACATTGTTACTGTAAATTTGATTGAGACTTGAGGTCTTCTAGACAACAAAGCTTAATTGTCAGTTATGTTAGATCCTAAATTTTTTGAGACAGGGTCTCACTCTGCAGCCCAGGCTGGTCCTAACCTCAATACGGAGCCCAGGTTGGCCTTGGACTCACGGCAATCCTCCTGCCTCAGCCTCCCGAGTGCTGGGATTATGGACGTGCACCACCACAACCGGCTTAGGTGGTGCTGGAGATCCAACTTGAGTACTTAGCACTTGACTTAGTTCCCCTTTTTTATTTTTTAATATGAAGACTGTGCCTGTTTTAGGTTGGGCAGGCCAAGAATCATTCTTACCCATCATCAGAATGATGTACTCTAAGTCGACACCATCCTGTCTTAGGTTGATATGTTCCTGCCTGCACTCTTACCCATCATTGACTACCATCCTATTACATGGATGAAGGAGGTGCAGTTTTTAATTTGAGCCCATGCACTTCGAGCAGCCAGATCAAATAAAGCTTGCATTCCACGTTTTTATCATGAACAGAAGAGTTATGCACAAAAGTAACAATAGTACAGAAAGTACAATTAATCCTTTAAAGACATGAGTGAAGGAATCCCAGGAGGGTAGGGCAGCTCTCAACTTATAAAATCATTACCTTACTTTTAGACACATTAGTAATACAATTTATGTGCATACAATTATAAGAAACATTAAAAATATTGTTGGTACTATTAAAAAACTTAATACGAATATTTCCAATAAAAAAGGCATAAGGTCATTCAAACAAGCAGTAACATTCCCCTTTCATGAAGTAAATGGGCAACCTGGTTCCTGATCTGGTATAGTTAAATGACTCTTCAGCATCCATGTCAGTGTTAGTTGTTGCAGGAAAGTCCAACAAGCATGTATTATTAACAGTTACCATTTTTCTTCCCTCCCAGGTAGCAGGATGTAGTATTAGAGGGTCAGGAACATAGGCACAATACAACTCTCCTTTGCTAGGCATCATTAGGTGCATCATCCACAGTGCTCACATCAATGGTCTCCTTTTTGTCAGTGAGCCGGACCAATCTTTCAGGTAAACACCGTGCACCATCTTCTTCCTGGGAATAAACACAAACATGTCCTCATCCCCATATCAATACGGGGTCGAGTCCATTCCACTTTGTGGTTAAAGGGTCCCTCCATTTGACATGAACAAACTTAGCAGTTTGTGGATGCCAAAAACGTTCAGCAGCTGACTTTCCCTTAATGTCCAGATTTTTAAAATTAGGTATAAAGAGAGAATGAGACAAATAATTTGCTGGAGTCCAGGGGTACAATTCCCCCTTTTTTATTTTTTGAAGTTGAAGTTTTAGTGAACCATGTGCTCTTTCAACGATTCCTTGTTCTTGTGGGTTATATGGAATACCTGCTTTGTGACAGATGTTATATTGTTCACAAAAATTTTGGAAACCTTTGCTGGTATAACCAGTTCCATTATCCGTCTTCATATTTTTGGGGCTACCTAGGGTAGCAAAACACCTTAAGCAGTGAGCTATAACATGTTTAATGGCCTCTCCAGGCAAAGCAGAGGCCATAATAAAGCCTGAATAGGTATCGGTAGTTACATGCACATACTTCAGTTTTCCAAACTCAGATATATGTGTAACATCCATTTGCCACAATTGATTAGGCGTTAGTCCCCACGGGTTTACTCCATATTGAGGAACAGAAAAATGCTGTGGGCATTGAAGACATTGCTTAACTAATAAGAGGCCCGCATCAGTGTTCTCAAAAACTCTTCCTGCAGCTTTTAAAAGCCTATCTACAAACTTTTGAAAGGGCTCCTCAGGACCCTATCTAATCTTTGAAATATCTTCATGAAGCGTGCCCTTAGTAGAAAGAACACCCCAGGCCCTTTGAGCAGTGGTGTTAATTTGAGCATAAACTTAGGATTATACATTAACTGATTGGCCACTCCCGCATACTGACCTTCTCCAGCCAACATCTCATAACTGTAGCATTATTGGCTCGAGCATTTAACTCCGTGGTTTTTTGACACTGTTTGGCAAATTTTGACTTCCACAATAAATTATTATCCCCAGATAAACAGGCTCTGGCAAGTCGTTTCCAATATTTTGGAGGCAGCACATCAGTGGCTAAATTATCAGCATGGCCATAGTAAAAGGAGCGGTGGGTCAGTACTGACCGCAAGCTGTTTTTAATTCTTTTAATTGTTTAAAAGGTATTGGATTATGGACCCGTACCGTGTTTCCCTGTGCGTCTAGCTGCTCAAACACAGGGCACTGCAAATGGAATCCTTGCACGTCTTCCCCTGGGGCTACAGCTTGTTTAACGCTAGCCTGGAGAGGAGACTTTTTTTTTTTTTTTTTTTTTTGCGAAAAAAGTGGTAAAGACTTTTCTATCTTGGGACGCATAAGCGCCACCAACGGGTCCTGTCTCAGCCACACAGGGGCCTGCACAGACTCCTCGTCCTCATTCTCGTCCTCTTTTTGTCAGCAAAGCAAATCTCTAATTTTTGTAATTGACACAGTTCCTCTTCTAACTGCTGTACTTTTTCTTTTGAACCATTTTTTTTTATTCTCAGTCATGAAGACCCCAAAAGGAGGCCAGTTAAGTTTTTATAAAGTTAGAAGCTGCCTTAGGCACTGCAGTCATGTTATTAGTACATAGTATGTACCCTTGTCCTGGATACATAGTAGGCACTTAATATTTAAAATATTTAATTCTTAATAACTTATAATTTTATGTGTTAGTTTAAAACTTGCTGCATGTTCTTTATCATCCAAAAATAAATCTCTAATTACCTTATAGATGTTCAGTTATTTTAATGGTGCATGTTATGCATAAAGAACAGAAATCTCAGTATCATGAATATATTACCCTGAGGTGGCATTTCAAGGGTAAACAAAAAAGCAAATGGCTCTTTTGCCTTTAAAGCAGTGATAACCAACTGCATTAAGAGCAAATTACCATTTATTTGTACCAGCATTTGCATCAATACCTAAGATTATGAAAATATAGTAAACTGGCATTGAACATTTTTAAATGTTAACATTTAAGTTACTAGAGCTTTATGATAATTAAACTATTGTATCAAGTATCATTACTATTTATGTAATGAAATTAGTCAAATTTTTAATGAGAAAGATGAAAATTTGACAATACTGAAAATACAATTTTTGTTAAGGAGGTTAATTCAGTATAAATGTAAACTCATCCAATTTTACTACCTTAAGACAATTACTTTTAGTAATCATAACTGAAAGCAAAATGTCTATTTAAGAATATTTAATATTAAATATAACATTTAATAAATGGAGTATGAATGTGACAAAAATAATTTTTAAACTCTTAGTATTTTATAAAGTTTGTTTAATTACCACAAGATAAGATATAGTCATAACATCTTTAATATCAATATTATATTTGAAAATATTTTTATACTTTTAAGAGTAAGAATTCTTTACCAGATTGGCCAAACACCAACTGTGAGAGTATCTGCTCAAAAAACATATTTGTTACTTTGGCCAGACTGGATTGAAATGATCATTTATATTACCCATAACTATGTACTCAAAATGAAAATCTGTCTTGCTTATACCTGACAGGATAAACTGGCAAATTAGCAGTTTACTCTCTGTCAAAAATATGTTTTAAGTTTATATATTATAAACTGTTTAATAAATGATGTCTGCACATTTCATATTATGTTAACTGGGCTGTTATAAACCCCTACCTTGTTCCAAGTTTTAATATTTACAGTACCCTCCTCAAGAAACCATGGGCACGCGTCTTCAATAAATGCAAAAATCTTAATAGTTGTCTTTGACTTATTTTGTTTTATGAGCTCCAAGCATATTTTTAAGCATATGTACAAAAAGGATCCTACTATTTCCTTGTCCCATTATTCTTACTCTACAAATATTCACCGCTGCTCACTTTATTTTATCCAATTGCTCAGTTTTCTCCAGTGGTGTCCTTCACTGTTCCTCTTCTTCTCGGACCCCACATTGGGCACCACAATGACCAAGGTAACAGGAACTCTGAGGGAGGAGAGTGAGGACTAAGAAAGAAGAGGCAGCATTAATTAGAGCAGACTGGACTTCAGGAAGAGCTGAATATGCTATTTATTCTTAGTCCAGTTTCTTTTATACACAGCTGTAAACACATAGAATACATTCTCATGAAACAGCCAAGGACTTGTTTGAAACCTCAAAAACATTTGTCCTTGCTAAGCACACCTTATTTTTCTGCCCAAAGGTTCATGGAGCGGTCATCTTTTTCTCACCAAATGCCAAGGTCACTTCCTTGGCAGCAAAATACAACATGGCTGTGCTATGACTCCTGACAGTGCATGCGAAGCAAGTAGTTTAACCACTGAGCCATTCTTCCAGCCCCGGGTCCTAAATATTAATGCCACAAACTTGTACTTAGAAAAGTTGTTCAGTTGGGCCCGGTGACACAGGCCCATAACCCCAGCAATTTGGAATGCTAAGGCAGAAGGATCATAAGTCTAGGAAATTTATTGACTTAATGAGACTTTGTCTCAAAATCAGAAATAGAAGTGGCTGGGGATGTAGCTCAATGCAAAAGGCCCTGGGCTTAATCTCCAATTCCCCTTCCCTTTAATTATTTCCATGAAAAGTATATTAAGTACGAATTAAGTACTTAAGTGTATTAAGTATGATTAAGTAATTGAGGTGGGAAAAAACTACCAGCCATAACCTATTCTGTCTTATTTGTGTGTCCTTCATCCCCATCTGACTGTAAATTTCTAAAGGCCAAGGTTTAGGTCTTGTGTGTTTTATACCTTCTGTGCCTGTCCTGGTACTTAGGAGGTAGCTAGATTCGATGAACATTTGTTGAAATGAAGTGTTAGGATCCAAGCGCTAAATCAAACGCAAAGCTGATGGCTAAGATTTAATTACAAGATATTTAGTAGCATATTTTTTAGTGTCATCCTCCTTTTATGCTGAGATCTTTTCCCATATAATGGTGAGAATATATATTTGGATAGTGCCCCTTTTCTGGCTGGGGTAGGGTTGTGACTTGGGGTTGAACCCCAGGCCCAGTCTACATCCCAGACTGGGTTTGAATTTGTGATCCGCTAGCCTCATGCTGGGATGGCAGGTTTGTGCCATCATTCCCAGGTGTACATTGCCCTCAAACTCAACAATACTTAAAAACATTCGTTACTGGGTTGGAGGTGTAGATTTGTGACAGAGCACTTGCCTGGCATGCATAGGCGATGGCTTTAATTGCTAGCACTGCATAATGAAGTTATTTATTTACCTGGGCAACACTCTAGAAACCTGCCCACAGTTCCGATGGAAACAGAACAGCTGCTTTTTAGCCCCATTATGTTTACCTTCATAGAAGTGATCATGTTAAAAATTGTGCATTGCCTGGAGGACTTCTGGTCAAGATGGCGGCTGAGTAACAGTGCGGCACAATGTCTCCTCATCAGCCCACTTAAAAAGTCAAGAATTTAGTTAGAAAAAGTGTGTTTGGTGTAGCTAGGAAAGAGAGGAGCATCCCCGACAACTAAAGATCATTGAAAGCAGAGAAAAAAAAATCCAGGAAGCCCAGGAAGCTGCTGCAGCTGGCTGCAAATGGCTGGAGCTGCAGGCAGCTGCAGACGGAGGAAAGCTCGCGGGGACCTGAACATCTGACGGAGCTGGGAGAGGACACTGCACCCCAACAATGGATACGAGGCTGCGGGTGGGTCAGAAATCCTGAAGTCACATCGGAGGAGGAGGAAAGAAGCGGCCGACTCGGTGAGGCCCTGAGCTGCCGGCACCCACAGACCACAGACGGAGGAAAGCCCCCAAGGCCAGAACCTCAGCCCGAGGTAAGCACGGATCCGGAGAAGTGGGAATTGTCGGCAGCCGTCGGCCCCAGCCTCCAAAACACCAACCTGCGGGTGTGTGTATGACAAACACAGCGTGCACTCCCCCTAGAAAAGGTCCTGGGATCTCAGATCAGAAACAGGGCTCAGCAGCCGTCACAGGCAGTGATGTCAGCAGGAGCCATTTTAAATAGAAGGAAAAGAAAAGGAAAAAAAGCCCAAGACTGAACCCTTTAGCGTAAAAGAAAGCTCAGAAGAGCACACCAGGGCTTTGGGGGTCACCCTAAAACAGTGCCTAGGAAGAAACTGGCACAAGCAGCAGAGAGAGGAGAAAAGAGGGGAAAAGGCTGCTGATTCTCTGAATGGTTCACCCTCTGCTCTAAGGGTGGTGAGCCACGCTCTGGGGGAGGGAAGCCAGGACAGGCGAAGAGCTGTGCTGAGTGGACCAGGGAGAACAAGACACCTCAAAAGAGGGATCATTGCCCTGTTTCTCCAGCACGCGCCAGAGGCTTCCGGTTCACCACTGCCCTGCATGCCAGAGTCATCTAGGACAGGGAAGTCCATCACCCATCCATCCCGTGAGCCAGAGGCTTCCAGAGAATTACATCACCCTGTCAATCCTGAGCCCCAGAGGCTTCCAGAGGCATCTAGGACCGGGAATTCATCGTCCTCTCTGCCCCTTGGGCCAGAGGATTCCAGAGGTATTTAGGACTGGGCCGTCGCCAAACCTTTCTTTCCTGCGCACCAGAGACAGCCAGAGGTAACGAAACCATGGGGAAATGTGGTAACAAATCTCCTGCAAAAAGACCTGACACCCCAGAAGATGATACCAGGGATACTGAAATTGCAGAATCCAAAGATGAAAATGGCAAAAATGATGGTAACTTCTGGGCCCAGATATTCAGTGAATTAAAGCGGGAAATAAAACAGACAGCACAAGAGCCATACCAACACATAGCTAAGCAAAAAGCAAGCCTTGGAAAGCAATTAGAGGAGACCAAAGAAGAAATGGGGAAACATGGTAAAAAAAATCTCCAACAAAAAGACCTGACACCCCAAAAGATGACACCAGGGATACTCAGATTGCAGAATCCAAAAAGGAAAATGGCAAAAAGGATGGTAACTTCTGGGCCCAGATACTCGGGGAATTAAAGCAGGAAGTAAAACAGACAGCGCAAGAGCTACACCAACACATAGCTAAGCAAAAAGCAAGCCTTGAAAAGCAATTAGAGGAGACCAAAGAAGAAATATACCAGAAGATAATGAAGGCAATACAAGAAATTAGAGAAGAACACAACAGAGATATAGAAAAATTAAATGCAGATATTCAGGAAATGAAAAATATGCAGGAAATAATAAGCAACTACTTTAAACATCTTCAGAATAAAATGTCAGATCTAGAAAATAAAGTGACTAAGCTGTAACATACAGGCCATGAAGAACACAAAGTAAGTAAGAAAGAAAACGAATCATTAAAACGGCTGATAGATGATTTAAGGAGAAACAACCTCAGAATTATGGGAGTCCAGGAGAGGATTGAGGACAAAACAAAAGGCTTAAAGGACATGTTTAATGAAATAATGGAAGAAAATTTCCCAAATCTAAGAAAAGAAATGAACATGGAACTACTGCAGGCATATAGAACACCAAACAACTTTGATCAGAAGAGATCCTCATCACAACACATAATTAAAATTCTAGAAACCCAACACAAAGAGAAAATACTAAAAGTGGTAAAAGAAAAGCATAAGGTGACCTACAAAGATAAGCCCATCAGGATAACTGCAGACTTCTCAATCCAGACTCTAAAAACCAGGAGATCATTGAGCAATGTCATCCAAGCATTAAAAGAACATAAATGCCAACCAAGACTGCTATATCCAGCAAAATTACCTTTTAATTTAAAGCGAGAACTTAAAAGTTTCCATGATAGAGAAAGCTTAAAAAAATTTGCAGCCACTGAGCCAGTATTGGAGAGAATACTTAAAGGAAACTTAAAAAGTGAAAGGCCAGTGACACCAATGACCCCAGAGGAAAATCGACAACAGCTAGAGGAGAATAAGCTGAGAAAAAAGTATGTTAGTAATCAGTGAAATATGAGTAAATAAGATATGAAAGTTAGGAAATTCTGAAATAACTAGATTTGCCTTCATATCTGTTACTTTAAGTATATTTATGAGGTATAGTTTTAAGTTCATTTAATGTAGCAAAGTGATATAGTTTTAACTTGTTTTATCGTAGCAGTTCACTCATTAGGTCACTGATGAAAATTTATCCTAAGAAAACTGATTGATATTAAGATAACCCTGTGAATGTACAAGTGCTGTACCTTCCAGTATTCAGCTAAGGCATTTGAAATTTGACTTTTTTTTCTTCTTTCCCAAATTTACTAGTCTTTTGAACTACATGCTTGTAGTTATTTTCTAATGTGAACTGGTGGGTAAGGCCAGGTTTAAGAATAGCAACAAAGATATAGCAAAATACAGAAAAGAAAAAACTTGGAAAATATCCCATTAAAGAGATTGGTTGGATTCAGAGACGAGGCATCAAGATTTAACTACTGCGACCCATTCAGGGAATAGGAAGCTGAGTTAGAGTGGTGACTTAAGTGAAATGACTTAGGTGTGGAAGATTAATATGTTAAACACTGCATGGTTTCTCTGACTTGGAAAACCCAGAACACAGACATTCTTTGGAACCACACGAAGGGATAGCTGGAGTTGGGGGAAGGGATAGGGAGGGGGTGTGAGAGTAGAAAATGGGAAGGGATTCTAAAGTCAATATGATACATAGGTGTATGAAACACCCAAATTCATTGTAAATACTATGTATTACATATATATTAATAAAAAATAGTGGGGAAAAATTGTGCATTGCCTGGCAGATCTTTATTGTGCTTAGCTGGATGTGTATATAGGGGTTTTATTCTGGATATTCTGTTTGCATCTTTAGATATTTGTGTGACTTTTTTATTTTTTTATTTTTTGAGATAGATTTCTCACTCCTATAGTCCAGGCTGGTCCTGAGCTTACTATGTAGCCCAGGCTGGCCTCAAACTCATAGCAGTCCCCCTGCCTCAGCTTCCTGAGTCCTTGGTTTACAGGTGTGCTTTACCACAACCAGCTTATGTGATGCTGGGGAATGATCCCAGCACCTTGTGCTTGTTAGGTGAGTGCTCTAGCCACACTGAACATTCTAAGTGCTGAGCTATGTATGTCCCCATTCCTGAATGACTTGTTTTTACTTAACAGTGTATCATGAAAATTACTCTGTTGATACCTGAAGGACGTCTTGGCTTACGTAATTGCTTTGTAATCTCCTTGTGTGAAAATATCATGAATATATCATCACGTATTTAACTCTTCCTTTTGTAGGCTAGATTGCTTGCATTTTATCATAATATGATGGTAATTTGACAAACCCATATGCCTTTATTTTTGTATAAACAAAAGTATAGTAAAGAATGCTTGAGGCTACTTAGTTGTAGATGGGTTAATGGGTATGTGCTACTAAAATTTTGAAAGATTTTTTCCACTTTTTGTTGTTGCTCTAAAATATATGTAATGTAAAATTTACTATCTTCACCATTTTCTTCATTCATTCATTCATTTTTACTTACTTATTTTTGGTACTGAGGCCAAGGCCTTCATTTTGGTAATGAAGCCAAGGCCTTCATTCTGAACTACACCCCTAACTTGTTTTTTTAGTTTGTTATTTTGAGATAAGGTATCACTAAATTGTGTGTAGACTGGGCTCAGACTTGTGATCTTCTTGTCTCAGCCTTCTGGAGTACTAGGATTGAAAGTGTGCACCACTATATCTGGCTTCTTTATCATTTTAAAGTGTACACCTTTATGCTCTCCACCTCCCCGCAAAATACGGGGTCTTGTTCTTTAGTCTAGGCTGGTCCTGAGCTTACTGTGGAGCCCAGGCTGGTCTTGAACTCATAGCAGTACTGCCTCAGCCTCCCAAGTGCTGGGATTACAGGCCTGTGTCACTGTGTCTGGCTGATTTTTATGTTGTGCTGAGGGATCAAACGCAGGACCTTGCGCATGCTAGGCAAGTGCCCCACCCACTGAGCTGTCTGTTCGCCCTTCAGTGGTCTTAAATATATTCCTAATGTGTTACTGTGACCACCCTCTGCCACTCATTTCACCTTACAAAACAGAAACTATTCTCATTAAACAATGTGTTCTCATTTCTTGCTTTCTCTACCTTGACAGCACACATTTTACTTTTTTTCTTAACATTTTACTTCCTGTGTCTGTGAATATGACTGCTTTAAGTACCTCATATAAATAGAGCTGTGCAGTAGTTGTTTCATGATTGCCTTGGCTTAGCATAAGGCCTTCGGGGTTCAACCCTGTTGTAACATAGGTCAGAAATTTATTTCTTATGAAAGCTGAGTAGTATGTATATATTGCATTTTGCATCTGTTGATGGTTTCTTTGGTATTGATTTTTCTGGTACATTTTCCTTACTAGTTTCTCTTAGTATGCTTTTTTTGAAATTGGTTAGTTAGTTAATGTGTGGGGGTGGTGAGGTATCAGGGATTGAACCCAGGGACACCGTACCACTGATCAGCATCCTTTGCCCATTCTTGTCCTGTCCAGTCCTGTTCTACCCTCTTCCTGTCCCATTCCCTTTCCTGTCCTACATTTTTCTTAGAGTCTCAAAATTTTTCTTTCTAAAGCCAGATTTATTGAAATATAAGTGACATACAATAAAACCTGTCCTTTTGGACCTGGAGGTGTGGCTCAGCAGTTAAGAGCTGTGCCAGGTAAGTGCAGGGACCTGGGTTCAATTCCCCTGCGTGACAAGGGCTGGGCATGGTAGCATATGACTCACTTAGAGAAAATAAATGAGAAAATAGAAAATAAAGGCCTGACCCACCGGGGCTTGCTCAATTTAAAAAATAAAATGAAATCTATCCCTTTAAGTGTAGTTTTATGAAACTTGACACATGTAGACAGTCGTGTAGCCACCATAAAAGTCAGACTGGAAGAAACAGGTCCCCTGGGCCTACGTGGTGTTCCTTTGCAGTCAGTCCTCTGGCGCTGTGAGGCCTCGGAAGCTACTCAGCATTGGTGTTTCTTCTGCCACGGTGTCTCGTGCCGCTGTGTGGAAGTGCTCTGTGGGGACACCTGGGTTGCTTCCACCTTTTGAATAAGCCTGTTTATTTTGACAGTTTTGTATTTAAGTACAAGTCTTGTGTAGGCACGTATTTCCATTTGTCTGGTAACCTGGGAGTGATTTTGCTGGATTTTTTTTTTTTTTTTTTGAAACAGGGTCTCATTCTGTGGAGCCCAGGCTGGTCCTGAACTGACAGTGGAGCCCAGGCTGGGCTTTGAGTTGGCAATACTCCTGCATCAGCCTCCCTAGTACTGGGATTACAGATGTGTACCACCACACCCCATTTTATGTCTGGAATCGAATTCAGGGCTTTGCACTTGCTAGGCAAGTGCTCTAACCGTTGTACCATTCCTCTAGCCCTGAGTTTGCTGGATTATAAGTGGATGTTTGACTTAGTAACTCTGCCTTTTTAACTTAATTTAAGCTATCATGTGACTTAAAATTTGTATGTTCAATGTGCCAAGTTTTAAATTCTTTGAATTTTTTGCCTTCCCTCTTTCAAGATTACATTTATGCTTGCTTTTCATATTGCTACATTTTTAGTAATTGCACAATTTTAATATTGACCAGTATGCTGTATACATAAAAGAAGAAAAACTGATTTTTATATTAAGAGAATGATACAAAACTAAAATGTCAGGCGCTGGAGCTGCAGCTCAGCAGCACACTTGGTTTTAGCAGAGCCTGGGAAGCGATGATGTAGCTGTCATCCTGCCAGCACCCTCCCCTTCCCAAAATTTGTGCTAGAGCTTTGTTGGGACCGCGCCCCACCTATCATTTGCATATTGTCTTGGCTGCTTCTGAACTACTCAGCAGTAATGAACAGTTTTAAGGAGGCTGTGTGTCCTGTAAAACCTAAAATATTTTGTGGTTCTTCATATAGAAAGTTTGCAGATAGTCCCCACGTAAACACCTGAGGACAGATGTGCGTGTGTGATGTCGGTGACCCTTGGATGCTGACTTATCTCCCATTTCAGCTACTCTTTATTGGACGATGCCACTCCATCTCATTTTTATTTTCTTATTTTTGTGCTTTATTTCAGTGCTGTTAACTTTATTTGAGTTTATATTGGACATCTTGTAATTTAGAACTACTATAATTCTTGTGTTCTTTCACTGGGTACTTGAGATTAAGCCCAGGACCACTCATGTGCTGGGCAAGTCCTCCAGCCTGGCCTGTAGCTCTTGCCACACCCTTTTCTTGTCTGTCTTTCCCCCCACTCCCTCGCCCCAGATCAATCAGATCTCATTTTGTTGTTGTTTTGGTTTTTATTGAGACAGGTTCTTACTCCAGCCCAGGCTGGCCTTGGACGCACAGCAGTCCTCCTGCCTCAGCATCCAAACGCTGGGATTATAGGCATGCACCACCACGCCCAGTTTATGTGGTGCTGGGGAATTGAACTTGGGTACTTAGCACTTGCTAAGTGAGTGCTGTTAACTGCTGAGCCATTCCTCCAGTCTTCAGATCTAATTTTTCTAGATTTTTTTTTATCCAGTTCTGTAGTTTTTTTTAACTTTCTCTTTTTCCCATTCTATTCTTTCATTCGTTTCTTCCTTTGGTAGGGCTGTGCAGCCCAGGGCCTTGCACAGGTAATGCCTTTACAATTAAAACTATGCCCTAACAATTAACTGTATTTCCTTATAAAGGTGTTTTGGTCTTATTATTTAGGGTTTCTTTCATATTACAGTGTCTGCCTTGATGCAGTCTCCTCTTCTGTTCCTTCTCATTGTGTGAGCAGGAGTGATGGGTCCTGCCTGTCCCTACTTCTCCCTCTTTACTTTCTTTCATAGATGATGGTGGTATTGATGTAGACAAGGTTTGGTGTTATTTCTTTCTTGTTTATAGGGTTTTTGATTTTCTCATTTTCTGGTTTTGTTTTGTTTTGTTTTTGATACAAGCTCTTGTTTTGTACTCCAGGCTGGTCCTCAACTCACTGTAGCCCAGGCAGACCTCAAACTCACCGCACTACTCCTGCCTTAGCCTCTTCAATGCTAGAATTATTGAAGGGGGCCACATGTCCAATTTATGTTGTGCTGGGGTGTTGAACCCAGGGCCTTTTGCTTGCTAGGCAAGCAGTGTGACCATTAAGCTACACGCCTGCTAGAATTATCACTTTTTTAGTGGATTTCCTTTTCCTCCCAGAATGCTTCCATGAGGTTGCCACCTGTGGCCCTTCTCACTTTGCCCTGAGAAGCCTCAGCCTGTCTCAGTTGTTGGCTCTTAGTGTTTGGCTTTGAGGGAGTAGTTTCATAGTTGTTTCATTTCAGGCTTTTGCCCCTCTTCTTCTTTTTCATGGTACTGAGGATCAAATTCAGGGCCTTCACTCTGAGCTATGCCCCTGGCCCATTTTATTTCAAGACAAGATCTTGCCAGGTACTAAGGCTGGGCTTGAACTTGAGTTCAATCCTCTTACCTCAGCCTACTAGAGTGCTGGGGTTATAGGCCAGCGCCATCAGGTCTGTTTCTCTTTTCTCTCTTTTTTCTTGGAGTATTTTAAGCTTCTCTCTCTGGCTGTCTGTGTTCACAGGCTTGAAGCAATAGGTGATAAACTCGGTTGGAACAAGTCATATGAGGGTCACAGTGTTTATTATTTGCCTCCTAGTAATGCTGAAGGCAAAAGTGACATACAGTTTTGCACTTCTGTATTGCTTTGGAGGATTAAGTTTTGGGGGAGATTCAAAGTCATTTATTGTCATTATTCGATCCTAAAACTACGGTATTTCATACTGTTGGGCTTTATTTTTTTCAAGAAAACTGAAAGGAAAAAGGTAATAAGTTTTAGTTGCTGTGGGACATCAACATTAATGAACATAATATGTTTTATGCTTTTTTTCTTTTCTTTTCTTTTTTTCTTCTGATACTAAGAGTTGAACCCAGATCCTTGCACATGTTAGGCAGATGCTGTCCCACGGAGCTGTATCCTTAGCCCTAGTATTAGTTTGGGTTCTTTCAAAAGACAGAATTTACAGATTTTATCACAAAAAGCTCTATTAGGAAGGCTTACAAATCCAATGATAGAGGTGGTCCAAGATGGCTGCTCAGTAGATCTCCCGTCCAGGACTGCAGAACAGCCGGTGAGGTGAGAGCCTGCTGCAGATCTCGGGTGACGACCGAAGCCTGAAGATCAGCTACTGAAAGGCAGCAGCAGACAAACAGGCCTGAGTTGAGGCTAGAGCGAATCTGTGCTGATGATCTGCAATCAGCATCTGTTCATAGGCAATCACGAAGGCAAGGGTTTTCCCAGAGGAAAAGCTGTAACAGTTGTCCCTCTTCCTCCCTTTTATACCATTGGAGTTCCAGTTGGCCCTCCCACATCTGGGTGGGTGCTCTTCTCTTGTTGGCCAGCCCACAAATGACTCACACTCTATTCCAGACAAGTTCTTGATCCCTAATCTAGGGTGGTTGACAAATCCTAATCCTAACGGAGTTGTGGTTCCTAATTCCATCAAGTTAACATAATCCCATCAATGGACATAGCCCTTGTACTTTATACATTTGTGACCTACTACATAAGTATCATTATACTTATTTTAAGAGCATTTATTAAAAAGAATTAATTTACTCAAGCATTCTCTCTATATAATTATATATATATAGTGCAGTTTTGTACTGGTTCTCCATTCAAAATTTATTGATTTATTTTAATTCACTGTGTAGCCCAGGCTGGCCTAGGACTCACTTCAGATTCCCAAGCGCTAGAATTAGAGGCATGTGCCATGAAGTTCAGCTAATGTGTGATGCTGGGGTATCAAACCCAGCACGTTTCTTGGGCAAGCACTCGATCTCTGACCTGTGCCACCAGCTTTTTATTTTTTGTTTTTGAGATGGGGTTTTACTCTGTCATTCAGGACCACCTGAACTTAATGTGTAGCCCAGACTGGCTTAATCTCCCAACCCTCCTGCCTAAGCCTCTGGAGTACTGGGATTATAGGCATGTACCACCATGCCAGGCTAATTAATTAATTAATTTTGGTTGCAGGATCTGTGTAGCCCAGGCTGACCTTGAAGTCAAGGGAGTCCTCTTGCCTCAGTTTCCCAAGTTCAGGGATTTCAGACATACATTGCCGTAACTAGATGAATTTTACATGGTGCTGGGGAAATTGAACCTAGGGCCTTGCTCATGTTAGGCAGGTGCTCTAACGTTGAGCTATCACCTCAGTTGCTCATCTAAGTTTTAAACAACTGTTATTTTTAGAATTAGAATTAGGTTTCAAAAAGCTTATTAATTTATGAAGTTCATTTTTGTTATGGAATTTTAGAATTTTGGATTATTTTAGGTAACTGCTTAATTGATTTTGTTATATCTGATTTCTGTTATATTAAAAGCAACTAGGGTTGAAGTATTGGTGAGTTTTTTTCTATTTTTCTTTTTTTTTCAATGCTGGGGATTATACCCAGAGCCTTGTACTTACTCTGCTACTGATATTTTAATTTTTTTAAAAAATTTCTTTTTTGAGATAGAGTCCTGCTCCCCAGATAGCCCAGGCTTACCTTGCAAGCCTCCTGCCTCAGCCGCCTGAGTTGCTGGGTTTATAGGCGTGTGATACTGCACCCAGTTTATGAACGTTTATTGTTTGTGTCCTCGTTGTTATTCTGCCTTGCTGTGTGATATATTTTGATATTGAGACAAACTGATTTCTTATATTTTAGATGCATACTTCTACTGGAGGAGGGTTTTGTGACTGTGGAGACACGGAAGCATGGAAAACTGGCCCTTTTTGTATTAGTCATGAGCCTGGAAGAACTGGGACTGCAAAAGAGGTATTATCATTTAAAAAATTGCTATCTATTTAACAGTTGCTGTAAGTTAGAGAAGAATAAGTTAAATATGTATATACACGTTAAACTGAATTCCATTTAGATTCCCTGTAGTTCTAATGTTTCAAATATAGGAAGAGATTTTAAACACTTTGATGGTTTCTCTAAAGAGGGAATGAATTGGGCTGGGGACAAAGCTTAGTGATAGGATGAATTATAGTATGGTAGGCTTGACAAATTCAGTAACTTCTTAATAATTTCAAATAGATCGTAGAATATGTATCTATTCTACATTGAGTAGGACATCCTAGTCACAATGAAATTTGACCAAGTTCAGACAGACATCTAGAAATAAGGTGGAGGAAAAGTCATAGAACCACAGGTAGAAGTGGAATAAAAGGGTTATAACAAACTTTTAGAATGACTCTGTGCCAGTGCATTTGAAAATGAATTGTTTTATTAGACAGTATACAACGAATAATTCATTCATAACCAGAGAGAAATTTGCTCAGTGGCCACAGAAAAAATATAGAGCCAGATATAGTGGTACAGGCCTTCAATTTCAGCACTCTAGGAGATGGAGGAAGGAAGATTGCTAGTTTGGGCCAAGTTTAGGCAATTTAGAAATTTAGTGAGACTCTGTCATAGTTACCTTAATTACCTTTTTGTTGCTGGGACAGAATACTCGACATCCACAATTGAAGGAAGGAGGGATTTATTTTAGTTCACAGAAACTTTCAGAAAGTTTCAGTGCCTTCCTGAGCAGAGTAATGGTAGGAGCTTATGGCAGAGGCCTAGCAAGAGAAAAACTATTTATGGCATGGTGAATAGGAAGCAGAAAATGAGCAGGGAAGGGATGGGCCTTGGGACATGACCTGGAAGGGAACATCCTTGGTCAAGCCCCAAATCTCTGCTCCTTCTGACATGCCCCACCTCTTAACAGCACATAGAACCCATAGATATTCCACAACACACGAGGCTTTGGGGACCATTCCAGATCTAAACCATAACACCCTGTCTTAAAAAAAAAAAAAAAAAAAAGAAGAAGAAGTAGGAGGTTGAGGTTGTAGCTTAGTGGGCACAATCTCTAATATTGAAAAAAATAGAAAATTATATCACAACAAAGTAATTCCTCCACATACCATGTTCATGTGGCTTGACATAAATCCTTTCAAAACTTCAAGAAACAGTTTTTCTGTTCTTTGAACTATCCAGAAACCCCTATAGTAGTGAACACTAGGGCTGAGATTTTAGTCTCTTTAAGTACCACCCCTCACTCTAAGATGTCAGGCTTGTAGTTACAATATTAGATTTCAGGTTGGGTCAGGAATGTACAAAGTAAACTTGTACATATGGGTTAGTGTCAAAAAGCCTACCTTGGAAAGTTCCTTTCGATCTTAGTTGGAAAACTGGAGACAGAATCTCACTCTGTAGTCCAGGGTTGAATTCACTATGTAGTCCACATGGGCCTTGAACCCATAGGGGAGTCCTTCTGCCTTAGCCTCCTCAGTGCTGGGATTGTAGGTATAAACCACAATGCCCTGTTTATGTGGTGCTGCAGAATCAAACCAAGAGCCCTGCGAGGCAAGTGCTCTTTAAGGTGTAAATGCATTTCTTGAAAATTTTTTACATACCCTTAACTTCTGAAGAGCTCAGCTACTGATACAATATGGAAGTGATAAGTAGTTTTTAAGTCTTCGTCTCAAACTGCTTTGAAGAGTTGAAAGGAAATGTAGATGAGAGAAAAAGATATGAAATAGGAACATAATGGACCAGTATAGGTCTTAAGTACTTTCCGCGCACTCACTTTCTCTGACAAAGGCTTCTGGGCAAAATCTAGAGGGGGACGATGATGTGCTGAAAAAGGATGCAAGGTGAAATTATAAAGCTTGGAGAGTGAGCAAAAGAGGGACGAAAGAGTAAATGAATCGGATAGTGCGTTAGTGGCTGCAGAGTAAAATTCACTTTATTAGTCCATTATACACAGAAGCTAGGTTAAAATTTACTGGTAAAGGTCTTATACTAAATTTTTATTTATTTTGTGATTTATTTATTTATTTTATTTATTTATTTATTTATTTATTGTACCAGGGATTGAACTCAGGGCCTTTACACGGAGCTGCATCGAAGCCCATTTTTAATCTTGATTTTGAGACAGGGTCTCACTAAGTTGTCCAGGCTGGGCTTGGACTTAGATCCCTCTGCCTCAGCCTTTCACAATGCGAGGATTCCAACTGAGAAGACCAAGTTCAGTTTCAGTTTTCTTGTTTGTTTTTTGTTTCAAAGTGCCGGTGATCAAACCCAGGGTTTTGCATGTGTCAGGCAAATGCTGTCACTGAACTATATACCTAGCTCAATTGTTTAACTGCTTTTTAAAAACAATATAAATTGTCTTTATTTCAGAATCATAATTTTACTCTGCCTTTAACTGTAGAAAGATCATGTAAAATGTATATTGTAGAGATTAGTCTATGTAATTTTAATTTATTAGTACTTCTGACCCCGTGGTATTTCCAAAAATGTTTTGTAGATACCCACAACAGAAATTATGGCATTGTGATTCAGTTTGAATTTTTTCTTGTCATTTGTGTACAGGCTAGAAAGGTTTGTTTGGGGATTTGTATTTAACACTTTCTTTTAAATGAAGAAAATGTTTTATTTAAATAAGTCCGTAACAACCTATTTAAGAAAAGAAGGACCAAAGCTTCCTGAGGGTGGCAAAGGGAGAGGCATGCACCCGACTCTAGGGTCTGTGGGGGAGGGTGCATTCTCTATTGCAAACAGCTAGGTGGCTTTGTTATTCTGTCATCCTTCTTTTTTTCACTTACAGAGATTTTATTTACTTATTTTGTTTGATTATGAATTAACTACAAATTCAATAACGTGTTAATTATGTACAATTTAGGGAATTTTTGTCCATATTTATGTCTTTTGACCACTTTTACCCTCTCTTAGCTTTCCCCTCCCCTTCTCCTTTGTTGATGAGCATGTAGGTTGTTTCCAGGATTTATCTGTAATGGATTTTTGTGCAGTAAACATGGTTGTGCATGTGGCTTTATAACATGATGACTTTAGTTCTTTTGGGAAAATCCCCAGTAGAGCTGTAGCTGATCAAATGGGATTTCTGTTCTCAGCTTTCTAAGGAGTATCCAAACTGCTTTTGCTAGTGGTTAAGCAGGTTGCCGTCACACTAACAGTGCAGAATTGTTTCCTTTCCCATCCCATAGTCTTGCCACAGTTGTGTTTGGGTTCCATATGTAAGCCATCCTCACTGGAGGTAGATGGAATCTCAGTGTTGTTTTGATTTTTATTTCTCTGATGGCCAAAGATACTGAACATTTTCATGTGCTTATTGGCTTTCTGTACTGTCTCTTCTGAGAAGTTTCTTTTCATTTCAATTGCCCATTTCTTAATGGGGTCATTTACTTGTTTATTGAATTCTTTGTAAATGCTATTTATTAATCATCTTGTCTCAGGATAACTGGCAAAAACCTTCTCCCTTTCTGTGGTCTGTCTCTTCACCCTGTTTCCTTCGTAGTGCAGAAACTTTTTAGTTTGTTGTAGTCCCGTTGTTGATTCTTGCTACCTCTCATGCACTTGGAGTTCTAACGTGAATACTATGTCTCCCAGTGTTATGCCTCTTTTGTCTTCTACTTTGATATCTAGATTCTTGATCCATTTTGATTTGATTTTTAGATAAGACTCTAGTTTAATTCTCCTACACGTGAATATTCAGTTTTCCCCACACCATTTATTGAAGATGCTGTTTTTTCTCCAGTGAATGGTTTTGACCCCTTTATCAAAAATCAGATGACCGAGGGTGTTTGGGTTTGTCTCTGAATCCTTAGTTCTGTTCCTGTGATCTTTCTGTCTGTTCTTGGAACCATACCATGTAGATGTCGTCACTGTTGCTTTGCAGTATACTTTGAAATCTGGAATTAGAATTCCCCCACTTTTGCTCTCGTTGCTTAGGATTGCTTTAGAATATAAATTTTAGAGATTTTTTTTTGTAGTTCTGTGAAGAACAGTATTTTGATTGGTATTGCATTGAGTCTGTACAGCAGTTTTGAAAGTCTGTTCGTTTTGACAATATTAGTACTTCCTATCCAGTAACATGGGATATTTTTCCATTTCCATGTTGTGACTTTGGACATTTTCTAAAGTACTCTTCATTATCTTTTTCAGGATTCTGTAGTTGTCTATGTGTAGACCCTTCTTTTTTTTGGAGAAAGGGTCTTACTCTGTAGTTCAGACTGCTCCTGGATGCACTATATGCTCCAGACTGGCCTCGAGTTCAGTCCTCCTGCCTCAGCCTTCAAGTGCTGGGATTACAGGTGTGCACCATCACCCCTGGTTTGTGTAGTGCTGGGGAATCAAAATGAAGGCCCTACATTTGCTAGGCAAGCACTTTAACTGCTGAGCTACAACCTTCACTTCTTCACTTCTTCTAAGGTTTATTCCTAAGTACTTAATTTTTTTATTGCTATTTTGTTGCTGTTTGTTGTTGCTATTGATTTCTTGATTTCCTTATTATTGAGTTCATTATTGGTATATAGGAGTGCAATTGATTTGTGACCTGCTACTTTTCTGAGTTTTCTTATTAGTTCTAAGAGATTTCTGATGGACTTTTTGGGATCTTCAGTATAGAGTATCATGTTATCTGCAAGTAGAGGTATCTTGACTTCTTGCCTTCCAATTCATATGCTTTATATTTCTTTCTCTTGCCTGATTGCCTGGGCCAAAATTTCAAATACTGTGTTGAACTGTAGGGGTGACAGTGGACATCCTTGTCTTGTTGTCAGTTTTAGAGTAAATGCTTTCCGTCTGTCTCTGTTAAGAATGATGTTGGCAGAGGGGTTGTTGAAGATGGCTTGGATCGGGTTGATTGAGGAAAAGTCCTTTTACTCCTATTTTCTTCATCCATGTGGTGGTTGGGATCTGAAGTGTCCCCCAAAAGCCTCTTGTTCCTATGTATACTGTGTAGGGTTGGGAGTTAGGGCCTGCCTGGAAAGAGGTGCTTGGAGCTTGACTTGGAGTGGGGACTTGTGTTGGTTCCGCCCTTCCTCCAACCTCTCTGTACCACCATGTTGTGAGGATCTTTGTTGCTGGAGTTCTGGCTCTGGCCCTGCTCCTACTCCAGTACTGCTGTGTGCTTCCACCATTTTCCAGCCACCCTCCTGTTAATGAACTATGACCTTCTGAAAGTGTAAGTTACAATAAAATCTTTCCTTCCTAAGTTGTGGATGTCAGGTTTTGAGTCACAGTGACATAAAAGTAACTAAGACAGAAATTGGTACTGAGAGTGGGGTCGTTGCTCTGCTTGACCTGACCATGTGATTTGGATGCCTTTCAAACTGGTTTGTGGGAAGAATTTGGAAAAGTTTGAGGGTGGCGGCTAGAGAAGTCTTGGAGTGCTCTGAGCTAAGCTTTATGGGAGATTCTGGTCAGAGCTCAGGATACCAGAATCCTGATAAAGGTGTGGATTGAAAAGGCCAGGTTCAAGAGGTTTCAGATGGGAAGGAGGACTGTATTGGCAAATGTCCTAAAAACCATGTGTGCTATGCTCTGGCAAAAAGTTTGTTGGCATTTTGCACTTGTCCAGAGACTGCCTGAAACTGAGATTAAGAAGGGCGGTGGACTGTTTACTGTGGTGGAGGAACTCTCAAGGTAGACTGATGTTCAGACTGTTACATGGCTGCTGTTGGCAGCTTTTAGCCAGTTCTGTGGTGAAAGACAAGATAAAATGGCAGAAAAAATCATAGAGAAGGTTTTCAGTGCCACACCAAAATGGCCTGTAATGGTGGGGCCAAGAACACAGGGAAGTTAAAGAAATTGTCATTAAAAAGAAGTGAAGTGCTTACCATCTAGACCTGCCCTGGAGGGCCTTTCCAAGACCCCTCCCTTCACCAGTTCAAGGGTGGAAAGGCAAAAGAGTTTACTCTTAGAAATATACCACAGAGCCAAAAGAAAAAATACCTTTTAGAATTTAGTGGCCTGGAGTTCAAGCATCTTCGAACTTGGAGACTTCTACAGCATTTATCCAAGGAGGCCAGGCTACTGCTCAAGCCAGTGGCAGACCTTGGCGATGTCCATGTGGTCCTAGCTTCAGAGGCTTGCAAAATGTTGGAGTTGTGAGTTCATGGAGGCTTCCTCCCGGATTTCAGAGGAAGGCTTCAAAGGCCAGGAAGTGTGCCCCTGGGAGGGCAATGTGTGAAGTTGTAAAGGAGAAACCAAAGTTCCAGTGGAGAACCCCAGGAATTTGGAGAAGCCAGGAGCATCATTCGCTCAGGAAAGCTGCCAGCAGTGAGAGGACCGAGAACATGGAAATTGCAGCCTATAAATATGGAATTCTGCCATTGTCCCAACCTTCAGATGTTTATTTCTTTCTGTTTTCCTATTTATTTAGATGTTCTCTGTCTTAAATGTGTATCTGCCTCTGGTCTCTTTGCTGAGCTTCTGCTCCCTATGTCTCTGCAACAGACCCCAGTCGATTTTTTGTAGTGCTGGTTTAGTTGTCATGAACTTCTTCAGTCTTCTTAATGGAAGGTCTCTATTTCATTGTCAATTTTAAAGGGTAATTTTGCAGGATATAGAAGTCTTGGTTGACAGTAGTTTTCTTTTAGGGCTTGAAAACCTCATGCTCTTCTGGCTTTTAGAGTTTGTGTTGAGAAGTCTTCTGTTGTTCTGATAGGTTTGCATTGGCCCATTACCGTTTTTCTCTTACAGCATTTAGGATGTTCTTTCCCTGCCCCCCCCCCCTCTTTTTTTTGAGACAGGGTATCACTCTGTAGTCCAGTCACTCTTTTTAGCCCAGACTAGCTTAGGGTTGGCAGTGGTGAGGGAGCGTGCCAGGAAGCGTCAGCCTATCTGAACGCGGGCACGATGCCGGCAGCTGCCTGCTTTTGTCCCCGTGTCCTGTGTTCATTGAGCCTGTGTGAGAGTACGGGGCTCTGACCACAGCCTGGCCCTGCCTCCTGCATGTGCTTCCGTTTGTTACTGGGTTTCCAATGCCCCTGGATTGTGCTGCTGCTGCTCTTCGTGCTCTGTGCCAGCAGGCAGGCAGGCACACAGCAGGGCAGGGGCCTGCCTCGCTGTCAAGCCCCAGCCTGAGGCTCACTGGCCATCAAGCAGCCTCACTTGACTGCTCTCTGCCCACTGAAGGCCCCACCTTGTGAGTTCAGTGCCAGCAGCCATCCAGCTGGTGGGGATGGCTGCAGGTTTAGCTCTAATGCTTCAGTGCCTACAGACAGCCAGCTGATGTGAAGTCATCGTGTTCTGTGCCCGCCTGGCAGGTCCAGGTCCAAGACCCCAGCACTGGGAAGCAGCTCACCAGTGGTACCTGGAGCACTCTGCCAGCATTGCACTGGTTTCTACTCTGTGCCAAAGGCTCATCTCCGGTGAACTGTTAGGGGAGGACGGCCCTGGGCTCTCTGGTTGGCCACTCACTGAGGAATTCCCCTGATGAGCACACAGCCTTTAGAGACCACCTCTGGCCTTACCTCAGCTCCTGGGATTCCACAGCAACCCCATATCAAACCAGCAAGGAAACCACACCAGTGAATACCAGATTCCTGTGCCATGTTTGTCTGCAGCTTTTAGTCCTAGAGCTCCTGCTTTGTTGCCACTCAATTCTACCCCTTATTTAACAAATCTTGGGTTTTTGTTTTGTTTTGTTTCCAACAGGGTCTTACTGTGTAGCAAAGGCTGCTCCTGAACTCAGTATGTAGCCTAGGCTGGCCTCGAACTCATCAGTCCTCCTGCCTCAGTCTCACAATTGTTAGGATTGCAGGCACGTGCTACCATACTCAGCTTATATGGTGTTGAGGAATTGAACCATGGCATTGCACTTGCTAGGCAAGTGTTTATAACCACTGAGCTATGCCCCCTAGTCCCACATCTTGATCGTCTTAGTTTTTACTTATTTTTACTACTTTTTATTACATATTGCATTCCTTTCCCCTTCCCACACTGTCACCACCTTCACTTTCCCTTTCCCTCTCCACTAAATTCATCTTACTTTCTTTTTTTCTGGTTTGATTTTCTCATATTAAAGAAACCATATATTTAATTTTCTGGGTCTGTTTTGTTTTGCTGAGTGTAATGATCTCAAGGTGCATCCATTTTCATACAAAGAGTGTACTGCATTGTGTATATGTGCTACATCTTTATCCGCTCCTCTGTGGTTGGGCATATTGGCTTCTAATATTTGAGAAATTGTGGTACTACAAACATGAGTATGCATGTATCACTTTTTTTTTTGAGACAGGGCCTCACTCTGTGGTCCAGGCTTGTCCTGAACTCACTTCAGAGCCCAGGCTGGCCTTGGACTCACGGTAGTCCTCCTGTCTCAGCCTCCTGAGTGCTGAGATTACAGGTGTGCGCCACCATGCCCAGCTTATGTGGTGCTGGGGAATAGAACTAGGGTACTTAGCACTTGCTAGGCAAGCACTTTAACCACTGAGCCATTCCTCCAGCCCTTGCATGTCACTCTTGAAAGTTGATTCTTAACTCTTTTTGGGAAGATAACCAGAAGAGGTATACCTGG
>PVKB01000042.1:693756-754991 GCA_004027205.1 Ctenodactylus gundi
TGTTTTTTTTTTTTCTCTTTTTTTTTTTTTTTTTTTTTTTTTTTTTTTTTTTTTTTTTTTTTTTTTTTTTTTTTTTTGAGATAGGGTCTCACTGTATAGTACAGGCAGGTTCTGAACTCACTATGTAGCCCAGACTGGTCTTAGATTCAGGACAGTCCGCCTGCTTCGGGTACTTCCCAGTACGTAAGTGCTGGGATTAAAGGCATGCACAAGCATGCCCAGTTTATGTGGTTTTGGGAATTTGAACTCAGGTACTTAGTGTTTGCGGAGTGCTCACTAGGCAAGCACTTACCACTGAGATATTCCTCCAGACCATGTCTTTTGAATTCTTAATACCAGCCATTCTTACTGACATTAGATGGAAACTCAGTCTTGTTTTAATTTGCATTTCTTTGATGGCTAAAGATGTTTACCATTTTCTCATGTATTTATTGGCCATTTGGACTTCTTCTGAGAAATGTTTATTCATTTCATATTCCCATTTTTTTGGTTAGGCCCTTGGTTTGGAGGGTCTAATTTTTTTGTTCAGTTCTTTGTATATTCTTGTTAATAGACCTCTGAGGAGTAGCTGACAAAGATTTTTTTCCCCATTTTTTTGTTGCCCTCTTCGTTCTGTTGATTGTTTCCTTTGCTGTGTAGAAGCTTTTTAATTTGATATAATCCCATTTGTTGATTCCTGGTGTTATCTCATATACTCCAGTTGTTTTATTGGAAGTCCTTGCCTACACCTATGTCTTCAAGAATTTTGCCTATTTTTTTCTTCCAACAAGTTCAGTGTTTTCATTTTAATATCTTAAGTCTTTGATCCATTTTCATTTCATATTGGTGCATGGTAAAAGCTGTGGGTTTAGTTCCATTCAGCTGCATGTGTTTAGCCAGTTTTCCCAGCACCATTTGTTAAAGAGGCTATCTGTAGTCCACTGTATGTTTTTGGCCCCTTTGTTGAAGATCAGATGGCTGCAGATATTTGGGGATGTTTCTGCATCCTAAGTTCTATTCCATATCACTGTTGCTGTGTAATATAACTTAATATCTGGTATTGTGATACCTCCTGGTTTTGTCTTGTTGCTTAAGATTGTTTTGGCTATTCTGGGCGTCTTGTAGTTCTGTATACGTTTTTGGATCCTTTTCTCCTTGTTTCATGAAAAATACTGTTGCCTTCTTGACTGGAATTACATTGCATCTGTGCATCAGTGTAGGTAGTATGGCCATTTTGACAATACTGCTTCTGCCTGTCCAGTAAAATTCTTTTCGATTTTTTTTTTTTTTCAGAGTACTATACTTTTCAGTATAGAGATCTTTCACTTCTCTTAGGTTAACTCCTAGGTATTTGATTGTCTTTGAGGCAACTGTGAATGGAATTGTTTTTCTGTTCTCTTTCTGTCTTTGTTGATGTAGAGGAATGCTACTGATTTTTGTATACTAATTTTATGTCCTACAACTTGGCTAAATTTACTAGGTCTCCTCTTCTGGGAGAGTTTTTGGGGTTCTCATGTAAAGTTTCTTGTCATCCACAAATAAGGACAATTTGACTTCTTTTCTTACTATGCATATTCTCTTTATTCCATTCTCTTGCTGGATCGTTGTGGCTAAGGTTTCGAGCTCTATTTAGAAGTGGTAGGAGTAGAAACCCTTTCCTTGGTCCTTATTTGAGAGGAAATGCTTCCAGTTTCTCCCCATTTAGGATGGTACTGTCTATAAGATTGTCAAAATAGCTTTTATCAGGTTGAGGTAGGGTCCTTCTATATTTGTCTTTATCATTTTTCATCAGGAAGGAATGTTGTATTTTTGTCAAAGGCTTTTTCTGCATCTCTTCAGATAATCATGTGGTTTTTGTCCTTGTTTTGGTTAATGTCGTGAATTACATTAATTGTTTTGTGAATGTGGAACTAGCCTAGTCTCCCTGGATGAAGCCAACTTGTTTGTGCTATATGATCATTTTAATAATTTGTTGCATTCTGTTTGAAGTATGTTATTGAGATTTTTGTACCTGTATTCATTAAGGAAATTTGGCCTGTAGTTTTCTTTCTTTGTTGGGTCTTCATCTGTTTTGGGAATCAAAATGCTATCTCCTTCCAGGAAGGAGCTGGGCAGTGTTTCCTCTCTTTTGATTTTATGGAAGAGTTTAAGGAGCATTGATACTAACTCTTCCCAAAAGTTCTGATAAAATTTTGGTGTGAATCCATGAGGTCTTGGACTTTTTTTGTTAATAGATCATTTATTACTGCTTTAATTTTATCCCTAGTTATTGGTCTTTGCAGGATTGGTTTTTGTTTTTGTTTTTGAGACCAGGTCTCACTTTATAGCCCACTCTTGTCCTGAACTTACAGTGGAGCCCAGGCTGGCCTTGGATTTATAGCAGTCCTCCTGCCTCATCTCCCAAGTGCTGAGATTACAGGCACGTGCCACCACATCCAGTTTTATGTGGTGCTGGGGAATCGGACTTCAGGCCATGTGATTGCTAGGCAAACGCTTTAAACTCTGCCATTTTTTCAGCCCCCTTTCAGGGCTTTTGTTTGTTTGTTTGTTTTGTTTTTGTTTCTTTCTTGAGTCAGGGTCTAGCTCTGTAGCCCAGGCTGGTCCTGCACTCAGTATGTAGCCAAACTAGCCTTTGACTCACTGTAGTCCTACCTACTGCTTCAGCCTGCTGAGTGCTGGGATTACAGGCATGTGCCACTGCATGCAGCTCAAGTAGTGCTGGGGAATCAAACCCAGGGTCATGTGATTGCTTGCTAAGCGAGCATTTTAACTCATATTGTGGTTTGGATCTCTGGATGTCCCACAAAAATCTCATGTATTTGAATGTTATGGATTGTCAATGGAACCTTGTGCTGTTGGGAGATTGGGGCCTTGTCTGGAAGGGTGGATTACAGGCATGTAAATTGGATTACAGGTATGTAAGTTGGATTATAGGTGCATAGTGGGGGCTTACCACACCTTCCACACCTGGATCCAGGAGGGGCTGGTCACTGGGATGAGACCTGGAAGGATATATAAGCTGCTTCCTGCCTTCCTTGGAGGACTAGTCTCAATTTGCCTTGACTTGGGTTCCTGTTTGTGATATCGTGAGAAGCTGCCTCTACATCTGCCTCTGACATATACTACCATTGCTGCTGGCCACCCCTGAATGGACTGTGATCTTCTGAAACTGTGAGCTAAAATTAACCATTCATCCCCTAAATTTGTGGATGTCGGGTATTGAGTCATAGCAATGGAAAAAGTAACTAAGACAACCACCGTGCCATTCCTCCAGCCCCTTTTCAGGGTTTTTGTATCTTCTTGGCTCCATTTTGGTGTATCATATGTGTCAAGGAATTTATCTGTTTTTTTTAAGTTCATGAATTTATTAGAATATAGTTTTTTGAAATAGTTTCTTACAATTCTCTCAATTTCAGCAGTGTCTGTTGTAATTTCTGCCTCTGACGCCCTCATTTTCATTTCTGATTACTTTCATGTGAATTTTTTCTTTTTTTGTTGAGTTTGGCTAGAGGTCTTATCAATCTTATTTATCCTTTGGAAGAAACAACTCTTTGATTCATTGATCTCTTGTTTTTTTTTTGTTGTTGTTGTTGTTATTTTAGTTTCAGTTTCATTGATCTCTGCTCTGATTCTTCTGGGTTTTTTTTTCCTTCTACTGCCTTTGGGTTTGGCTTGTTTTTTGTAGCACTTTGGGCTACATCATTAAATTGTCTATTTGAGATTGGGCTGGGTTTTTTTCATATGTGCAATCATAGGTATGAATTTACCTTTAAGTACTGCTTTCATCATGTCCCACAGATGCTGGTATGATGTGCTTCCATTGTCATGACTTTAGGAAGTTCTTGATTTCATTCTTGGTTTCTTCTGTGATCTATTGCTTATTTAATAATGTATTATTTAATCTCTATGTATTTGTATAGTTTCTTTAGTTACATTTGCTATTGATTTCTAGTTATGTTCCACTACAATCTGAAAGTATTCAGGGAATGATTTCAAATCTTTTGTACTTATTTAAGCATGTCTTAATTCCAAGGATATGGTTTATTTTGAAAAAAGTCCCATGTGCTACTGAAAAAAAGATACGTTCTGTTGATATTGGATGGAATAGTCTGTAGTTATCTTTCAGGTCCATTAGTTCCATGCTATTCTTTAGCTCTGATGTTTATTTCTTGATGTTTTTTGTCCAGTTAATCTGTCAGTTTGTGAGAGTGGAATATTGAAGTTCCCTAATGATGATTGTATTGAGGCCTATTTTATGTAACTAGAAGCACCACATTCAGCATATTATGATTTATCATTTTATCATCATATAGTCTCCGTCTTTGTCTCTTCTGATCTGTTTTGGTTTGAAGCCTGCTGTGTGTGAGAATAGTGTAGCAACTCCTGCTTGCTTCTGATTATTAAGCATGGAGTATTAAGTTTCCAGCCTTTTACCTTCAGTGTGTATTTTTATTCGTGGGTAAAGTGTATCTCTTGCAGCCACCAAATGGTTAAGTTTTGTTTTTTGATCCTTTCTTCTAGTCTGTGTCTTTTGATTGGCAAGTTAAGATGCTTAGTATTGAGAGTAATTATTGTAAGATTTTTACGAATGCTGCCATTGTCCTCTTCTTCTAATATTGGTTTTCTTTTTTCTTTTTGTTATGCTTTCTCTTAGGTGTTTCCTTTCCTTTATGTTCTTTGGTGATGCTAGTTTCTCTGTGTCTAAGATTCCTTCAAGAAATTTCTGCAATCCTGGGATAATGGTTACAATTTATTTTTTATTTTATTTTATTTATTTATTTATTTATTTATTTATTTATTTATTTATTTATTTTTAGGGTTTCTCTACTTACCTTGGTCTGTGTATACTGGTAGCTCAGGGCCCTTCATTGTCAGCTTGGGGTGGCTTCCTGGGGGGGCTTCCTGGGTTGTTATTTTCTTCAGCTTCTGACACTTCTTTGAGGTTTCCAGCCTTCCCGTGGCCTCCTTTCAATTCCTGGGGCTCTCCTCCCTTTGTTAGCTAAGTTGAACAGGCAGTTTTTAACTATAATTTCAACTTCTTGAGTGAGTCTACGAGGAGACGTTGAGCAGTTCTGTTATTTGGCTGCCATCTTGCCCAGAAGTCTCCGTTAACCTCTCTTGATCATTTTAAATTTCATTATTTCTCTCTTTCATCCCTCCTTCCTCCTCCAGATTCTCTTCCCTGTCTTTGGACTCTGCCTTCTAGTTTCCTGGCATATCTCCTGTGTGTCTGTGGTCTGTGTGTGTGTTGGGTTTCTCATCAGGAGGAAACATATAATTTTAGATTTCTGAGTATGATTTATTTTACTAGCATGGTGATCTTTCATTTTCCTGAAAATAACATGATTTTATTCTTTATAGCTGAATAATATTTTATTCTCTCTGTGTGTGTGTATTTATGTATGTATGTATGTATATGTGTATCACATTTTCTTTACCCATTCATTTGTTCATTGGCATGTAGACTGTTTCCTGAGCTTCACTACTGTGCACTGCACTGCTATGAATATATTCATGTGTCATTACACTATGTCTTTAATTCTTCCAGGAATATATCTCAGAGTAAGTATATGTGTGTCAAATGGCAATTCCTTTTTTTTTTTAAGAGTATCTGTAGTGATCTGTAGTCTTTACATTCCTACCAACAATGTGGCAAGACTCTTTTTCCTGCCAGCATTCATTGGTTTTTAAATTCTTGATGATAGCCTTTCTCCGTGAGGGTAAAATGGAATTTCTTTTGATTTACATTTCACTAATGGATACAGATATTGGATATTTTTATTTTTGTGGTTCTTTTGAGAAGTGTCTGTTGAGTTTATTTGTCCATTTTTTGATTTGGTCATTTTGGGCAGGTTTAATTTTTTTTTCTTTCTGAGTTCTGATATTTTAGATATTGGTCCTCTATACATGAGTAGCTAGCAAGCTTTTTTTGGTATTCTATAAGTTGTCTCTTCAGTCAGTTGTTTCTTTTGCTGTGAAGATGTCCTTTTTAAAATTTATTTTATTTTTTGAAAGAGTCTTCCTCAATAGCCTGGGCTGGGCCTATACTCACTATGGAGTCCAGGCTAGCCTTGAACTCATGGCAGTCCTCCTGCTGCAGCCTCCCAAATGGTAGGATCATAGGAATGTGCCATCATACCAGTTTTATATGGTGCTGGGGAATTGAATTTAGGGCTTTGAGCACTTTAACCGCTGTACCATTCCTCCAACCCAGATGTAATCCCATTTGTTGATTCTTGGTGTTACTTTCTGTGATTCTGTATTTCTAATTAAGAAATCTTCCCGTGCTGTAGATTCAAGTGATCCCTATGCTATCTTCCAGTAGCTTCAGAGTTTCTGTTTTTACATCTAGGTTTTTAAAATTTTTATTTTTTATTTGATTTTTTTGAATGAGTGAGAGATAGGGATGTCTTCTGCAAGTGGATATTCAATTTTCCCACCACCATTTGTTAAGGACACTGTCTTTTCTCTAACTTACGTTTTAGCTCCTTCGTCAAAAATCAAATGGCTGTATATGCGTGGGTTTGTTTCTGTGTCTTCTAGTCTGTTTGCTTGGTCTACGTGTTTGTTATTATACCAGTACCATGTTGTTTTTGTCCCTGTAGCCTAGTAGTATAAATTCAAATAAGTATTGTGTTCACTCTAGTTTTTGTTTCGTTTTTGCTCAGAATTGCTTTGGCTAGTCTAGATCATTTCTGATTTCTTATGAATTTTTAAGATTGTTTTTGTCTGGTTCTGTGAAAAATGTTAGTGATATTTTTATATATGGATTTTATTAATTTTATAGATAGCTTTTGATAATATTACCGTTTTTCCAGTAGTAATTCTTCTGATCCAAGAACAGTAGATGCCTATTATTTATTTTTGCAGTTATTGTGAATGGAATTGTTTTCCTTATTTCTTTCTTGCTATGTTATTATAAATTAATGTACACTTCTGGACATTATTGATACACAGGAATGCTACTGAATTTTGTATATTGATTTTTTTATCGTGCCACGTTGCTGAATTTATCAAATCTAGAGTCTTGTGTAGTTTTTTAGGATTTTTTTTTTTTTTTATCACTGTAGCCTAGTAGTATAAATTCAAATCGGTATTGTGATGAGTGTAGTTTTAGTTTGTGCTCAGGATTGCTTTGGCAATATAAAGGCTCATATGTACAAATAGAGATAGTTTGACTTTTTCTTTTCATATGTGAATGTTTTCTATTTCTTTCTCTTGACTGATTTTTCTTTTTTTGAGACAGGGTCTTGCTCTTAAGCCAGGCTGGTCCTGAACTCACTATGGAGCCCAGGCTGCATATCCTTGGATTTGGCAATCTTCCTGCCTCAGCCTCCTGAGTGCTAGGATTACAGGTGTGTGCCACCACACCCAGCTTAATGTGGTGCTGGGAAAGTGACTGCTCTGCCATCCCTCCAGTCCTCTTGACTGATTTTTCTAGCTAAAGTTTTGAGTATTTTATTGAACAAGAATGATAGTATGGACACCTTCTCATTCCTGATTTTAACAGAAACACTTTTAGTTCTTTAGTTTTTCTTCATTCAGCATGTTGGCTGTATGTATATCATGTATGGATTTTAGGTTGGTTGATTTGTTTTTGAAGGTATTGGGGATGGAACCCTGAGTTTTCACACTTAGCAACATCCCCAGCAATTTTTTTTACTTTGAAATGTGTTACTAAGTCACTGAGGTAAGCCATTGAGCTCAGACTAATGGTCTTCCTGCCTTAGCTTCCTTGCCATGTACACCACACCCTAGGTCATATTTCACTTTCATCAATTTGAGGTAAGATCTTCTTTGTATCTAGTTTTAATTAGGATTTTTGTCACGAAAGGATGTTAGATTATGTCAAATGCCTTTTCTACATATAATTGAGATCATCATATGATTTTTACTCTTGATTTTGTTTATGTGGCATATTACATGTATTGGTTTTTGTATGTTGAATCATCCTTGCGTTCATAAGATGAATGGCTAAAAATGACATGGTCAGAGTGTGTGATCTCTTAAGAGTTGCTGAATTCTGAGGATTTTTCCATCTATATTCATCAAGGATATTGGTCTGTAGTTTTCCTTTGGGAGTGGAATCCACATAATACTGAGTCTTAGAACCAGTTTGGAAGCATCCCTTCCATTTCTATTGCATGACAAAGTTTGAGGATCACTGGTATTCTGTAAGGTCTAGGAAAATTTAGTGGTAAATCAATTGGGTTCTGGCCTTTTAATTGTTGGTAGAGTTGGTAGAGTTCAATCCCATTGCTTCTTTTTTTTTTTTTTTTTTTTTTTTTTTTTTTTTTTTTTTTTTTTTTTTTTTTTTTTTTTTTTTTTTTTTTTTTTTTTTTTTTTTTTTTTTTTTTTTTTTTTTTTTGAGGTGGTCTCTGTAGTCTAGGCTGGGCCTGAACTTACTGGTGTAGCCCAGGCTGGCCTTGGACTCAGGACAATGCTCCTGCCTCAGCCTCCCAAGTGCTGGGATTACAGATGTGCCCTACCACACCCAACTTTATGTGGTGCTAGGGAATTGAACTCAGGGTTTTACCCACTGTGCTATTTCTCCAGCCCCTCTGTGTTTATAATGATTATAAACTTCCCCTTTTTTTGGAGCAGACAGAATATATTGGAAATTGAACCAGGGCCTTTATACTGTGTTATATCATACTCCACTTTTTTTTTTTTTTTTTTTTTTTGGTATTGGGGAATTAAGCACAGGGCCTTCATACTAAGCTGTATTCCTAGTCTATTTTTATTTTGAGACAGAATCTTACTAAGTTGTCCAGGCTGGAATCAAATCTTCCTTACAGTCCTCCTGCCTCAACCTCCCAGAGTTTTGGGATTACAGGCCTGAACCACTGGGCCCAATTTTAAACTTCTCTTTTAGAACATTGTATTGGTTAGGGAAACAGAATTAATAAAAATTACATATGTATATTGATACCACTTTGAAGTCTGAAGAGAGTCTGAGAGGGCCACCTGCATGTGCAAGAGCTAGAGGGTCCAGTGGCTGCTCAGATGCGAAACTGAGACTTGATTCTGTACCACAGGTTGGTGTCCACAGAAAAGAAGACCTGAAGACTGGAACTATTATGGTTTGGCTTTGGAATGTCTCACAGAAGTCTCATGTATTTAAATGTTAATGGATTGTCTGTGGAACCATGTGCTGTTGGTAGATTGGGGCCTAGTCCGGAGGGGCGGATTACAGGTGTATAAGTTAGGATTAAAGGCATGTAGTGGCCACACCTTCCACACCTGGATCCAGGAGGGGCTAATCACTGGTAGGAGACCTGGAAGGATGTATAAACTGCTTCCTGCCTTCCTTGGACTAGGACTGGGACTGGGACTAGTTTCAACTGGTTTCAACTTGCCTTCCTGTGTGTGATGTCCTGAGAAGCTGCCTCCACCTCTGCCTCTGCCATGTACTTTGAATGCTGCCAACCACCCCTGAATGGACTGTGACCTTCTAAAACTGTGAGCTTAAATAAACCTTTCCTCCCCTAAATTTGTGGATGTCAGGTATTGAGTCACAGCAAAGGAAAAGTAACTAAGGAACAAACCTGCATCACGATTGTTGACGTGAAGAGAGGAACAAGGCAGTGTCTAGCGACAGTGGCAAAGTCATTGTCCCCTTGCCTGGGAGCTCTCCCAGGAGAAGAAAAGCTATAATAATCTTTCTTCTTCTTTCCTCTTTATTTTGTTCAAGTTGTCAGTGTAGTGTTGGGGCGACGCATAACCAGGTGAGTGTTCTTCCCTCATTTGGTGATCTACAAGTCAGTCACACACTAACACTCTGCTGTAGGCATATCCTCATCCCATCAAGTTGACAGCATCCCTCCATAGGTCACAAACTTCTTCCATTGTGTCTCACAGAATCTGATGTTGTATTTTCATCATTATTTTATTCTAGGGATTTTTGTGTTTCTCCCCTAATTTCTTAAGTGATGCATTGATTGTTCATGAGTGAAATACTCGATATCTGTGTGTTTGTGTAGTGTTCTGTTCTTTTTAAATTCTGAGACAAAGTCTTGTTGAATTACTCAGGCTGGGCCCAAGCTTGTGACCCTATATTCTCCTTCCCGAGACATGAGGATTACAAGTATGTCTGTGGTTTCTTTGCTGTTGATTTCTAGTTTTGTTTTCTTGAGATCTGTTAGGATTCATGAGATTATTTCAGTTTTTTTTGTATTTGCTTATACTTGCTTTATGGCCCATAGTACAATCTCTTTTGGAGAAAGTTCAGTGGGCTGCTGAAAAGAATATGTACTCTATGTTCATCGGATAGAACCCTATAGATGCCTGCTAAATTTATTAGCTCAATAATCAAATTAATTCTGATATTTTATTGTTGAGTTTTTGTCTGGTTGAACTATTTGTGGAAGTGGAGTGTTGAAGCCCTTCACTATGATTGTACTGGAGTCTTTGGCCTTTTATATCCAGTAGAGTTTGTTTTATGAAATTGAGTGTGCTAACATTTGGTATGTGTCATTACCTCTTCTTGGTGAATTGTGCCCTTTACCAGTATGTAATAACTTTCTTTGTCTCTTTGGACCAGTTTTGATTTAACGTCTACTCTATAGATAAAAGTATAGCTAGTTCTGATTGTTTTTGGGCACCAGCTACTTGAAGTATCATTTTCTGTGTTTTCACTCTCAGTGAGGTATATTTATTGCAGACATTATATATATGGGGTGTCTTATTTTTTATTCAGTCTACCAGTCTCTGTCTTTTAATTGGAGAATTAAGGCCACTTAGATTAAGTCTATTATTGTAAGACGTGTATGAATTCCATTTCTCTTTCTCATTTGTTTTCCCAGTAAGATTTTTTTTCTTTTATCTTATGGTCATTGCTGACCTTTGCATTTGTATTAGGTTAAGTATTTTTTTTTCAGTGCTGGTCATTTATTTGTGTGTTTTATATTTATTGTGGAAATGGGCTGGAGGAATGGCTCAGCGGTTAAAGCACTTGCCTCGCTAGCGCTAAGTCAAGGGCTAAGTACCTGAGTTTGATTCCGCAGCACCACATAAGCCAGGTATAGTGGTGCATGCCTGTAATTTCAGCTCTTGGGAGTCCGAGGCTGGAGGATTGCTGTGAGTCCAAGGCCAGCTTGGGTTCCATAGTGAGTTCAGGACTAGCCTGGGCTACAGAGTGAGACTGTCTCAAAAGAAAAAAAATCTTGTATTTATTGTGGAAAATCTTTATTTCTCCTTTAACTTTAAAGAATAGCCTCATAGGATATAATAATACTTTTCCTTTAGAGCTTGAGTTACATTGTTCAAGCCCTCCTGGTCTTTAAGGTTTTTTTGAGAAATCTGCTGTTATGATGATGAGTTTGCCCTTTTAGTGATTGGTTCTTATAACTGCTTTGAATATTCTTTTTTTGTTCTGAATTCCTGGCATTTTGACTGATGTTTTGTAGATGGGTTCTTCTGGTCTCTTTTACCTTGGTGTCGGCTTCATTCTCTAGGTTTGGGAAATAATAATTTTAGTGAATAGACTTTTTTTCATATCGTGCTGATCCTGAACTCACTATGGAGCCCAGGTTGGCCTTGCTTGGACTCATGGCATTCCCCCATCTCAGGCTCCTGAGTGCTGGTACTACAGACATGCCCCACCACATATGGCTTTATGTGGTCCTGGGGAATTGAACTCAGGGCCTTAGTTACTTTGTTTTAATCTCCAGGTAGCAAAAGCATACATAGTATCTGCCACATGTGGGTTTCCATTCAGTTGACTGTATGTGATAAGTATAGGAGGCAAAGTTGGTTGCACTGTGACCACTGCTATAGACTGCTCCATTGTGGCCTGTGTAGTCCACACCGGAGGCCATGCACCTGCTAAAAACCCTATAATCTGAGGCTAGCCTATGTCTTAGTTACTTTTTCATTGCTGTGATGGAATACCTAACATACACAGATTAATGGAAGAAAAGCTTATGTTAGCTCACGGTTTCAGAAGGTCACAGTCTATTCTTGGGCAGCTGTCTACCAGGGAACCACATGGCAGAAGCAGAGGCAGTATAGCACTGCAGACAGGAAGTCAAGCCCAGAAGGAAGGGAGGACATAGCATATACCCTTCCAGGTTCTGTTTCAGTGATCCGTTCCTTCCACGTTAAATGTCTGATTCCACCACATGCTTGTAACCTGTAATTTACCGCACACTAGTAATCCACCACATACTCACAATCCATCCCTTCACGTGAGGTCCCCATCTCCTAACAGCACATGATTCCTTAAATTTGTAACATTCAATACATGAGACTTTTGAAGGACACTCCAAATCCAAACTACAATACATGGGCAATTTCACAACTTGAAAACTTGGCAAGGCCATGTTTTGAAATCAAAACTAAAAAATGGTCTAGGGATGTAGCTCAGTGTGAAGGGCCTGAGCTTGCTCTCCAGTACCCACTCACCCCCCAACAAAAATCCCATAATGATAGTCTCAGTCCATTTATGGGCAGTTGCCAGTGGCCGAAGCACATGGTGGCAAGCCTATCTAGAGGAAGCTGTTTGTGGTATCAAAGTCAAATGAAGGAGGAAGGGTGGAAGTAGCCTATACTTTCCATGTCCTGTCCCAGTGATTCGCCCCTTCTGGGTCCAGCCTCATTGTTCTGCCCCTTCCATGTTAAGCTCGGGTGTTTCATCCCCTATACCCCTGTAGTCCATATACCACAGACCCATAATCCACACCCCCTGACTAGGCTCCAGCTCCTAACAGTACATGGTTCCATAGATAATCTGTAACATCCAAATACATGAGGCTTTTTTGGGGGACATTCTAGATCTAAACTATTAACAGAAGGGAAAGGGGTAAAAACAAAGATGTGGGAAGAGCTGAAAGACAGAAGAGAGTGTTGGGGAGGTGGGGAAGTGAAGGAAGCAGAGAAAGGAGAGAGGCAACAGGTGAGGCAGGAGACAGCCCTCACCTGTGTCACTCTGGTGTCTTTTTTTCACACCCAGTACTTTTGGGTTACAGCTAAGCCACTGTGATCTCAGTGCTGTCTGGGCCTACAAGAGATAGCTTCCACCTGCACCATTCCAGAACCTTTTCCCCACCCCAGCTGCTCAAGGGTCCCCACAACCCTGCTTGCCAAACTTCTCTCCAGCCTGCAATTTCAGGGGTCTGGGATTGGAGAAGGAACAGCCTCCTCTGTTGTCAATGCTGGAGACCTTTCTTCAGCCCTGGGCTCAAGGGTCCCAGCCACTTCAAGTCCCTGGATTTCTCTCTGGCTCGTGGATTCCATGGTGCAGACAGTGAGGAAACAGAACAGCCCAAGCCAAGACCATGCCCTCCACCTGTCTCTGCCTCTAGTATACGTGGGTCCTGAACCTGTTGCTGCCCTCAGCATGCCTGCCTGGCTCTGCTTTCCACAGCACCCTGATCCAGGAGGCCTGCCCAGTGACTCTTTCACTGTGTCCTGGTGGGGAAATGCTCACCCTGGGGCAAAAGGTCAGCGCGACTTGGTGGGTGCTGTCAGTTGGCAGGAGTTCCACTCAGCTTCTTCCCCTGGAGGAATCTGCGTGTTTCCCATGGTGGTGCATTCTCAGAACTGCCTGGAAGCAGTGGTGGGGTAGAACTGAGCTGCCACTTGTGCTTACATGCTCTGCCTCTGGGTTCACCTGTTGGCTTTGTCCTTTGGGTTGTGTTTCCATGGCTGATCTCCCTTCCACCACGCAGCTGTGTCCCTGCTGACCTTGGGGGAGTGTCCTGAAGTGACCTATGGGTGCTGCTGCTTCCAGCCCTCCATGAGGGGTCCTCAAATCTTCCTGGAAAAAGCTATTAATACTTACTCTCCCCTTTTAAAAAGTGGGTATGAGAGTCTATAGAAATAAATTATGGGAAAAATTTTCATAAGTTATAGGAGAAGGTGTAAGGCATAGCTAGTTATTATATGTCGTGTGGTTTTTAAGCTACTCAGAAGGCCAGAGAAGAGCATTCCTAAGGGCGAGGGTCCTGTGGGCCTCCGCTACTCAGAAGGCCAGAGAAGAGCATTCCTAAGGGCGAGGGTCCTGTGGGCCTCCGCCCAGCACCCTGTGCGCCGTTTGGGACCTTCTTCCCGTGGTTCTGCCTTTGATCCTTTCCTTCATCTGTGACACTAACTTGGTTAGAAGAGGTTAAACCAATCTGGCACCTCTTGGGCTCGGCCTGAATTTATTCCTGGAGTGAGTTGTAGTGAAATCATTGAAGTGATTATTTTGCAAAGTGTGGTGGCATTTGTCTGTGATCCAGCTGCTTGGGAGACTGAGGAGGAGGGTCCTGAGTTCCCAGGCCATCTTGGGAAACGGGGGGGATCTTGTTTAAACAAACAAATGAAAAAGTGATCATTTTAAATAAATAATATTGGGCTGGAGGAATAACATACTGGTTAGAGCACTTGCCTACCAGGCACAAGGCCCTGGGTTTGATTCTCTAGCACTGCTTAAGCTGAGTGTGGTGGCTCAGACCTTGTCTCTAAATAAATAAGTAAATAAGCTAAGTGATACTGTCTTCCTCACTGACTTATTTGTGTATAATCTTAGTGTGCTTTTCCATGCTTTCTTTCAGAATTCAAATTGTCCATTGAATGAAGAAGTAATTGCTCAAGCCAGGAAAATATTCCCTTCAGTGATAAAGTATATTGTAGAAATGACTATATGGGAAGAGGAGAAAGAACTGCCTCCTGAACTCCAAATGAGGTGGGAATAGGTTTTTGTGATGCTTATTCATATTGCCGAGTTAAGTGTTAGTAATTATTTTTCTGGTTATTTGCTGCTTCATTTATTTATTATTGTGGAAAAGTTGTACTTTCAGAACATTTATTTACATGTCTTGCTTGGCACTACAGAAATTAAGTAAAAAAAAAAAGAGCCTCTTGCGAGCTTGAACTTCTAGGAGAAATCAAGATTCAAGGAGTCCTATTCTCGGTTTATCAGAACATAGCAGCCACTAATCCCAGAACTAAGAATTGCCTAAGATAGTTTAGTCCTGGCCTGGACCAACTTGTAGGTTCTCAAGGAGATTTGTGAAATGCTAAGACCTTGAAGCCATATGCCTTCCTTTACCCCCAGTCTTGGGCTCTTGTCCTCATCAAGGAAAGTTGGTGGGTAGGATGAGAAGTAGTCTTCTCCCTTGTGCTTTGATAACAGCCGTGCCAGGGTTTTTGCACTTGTAGGGATTTTAGCTAAAACCCTGTGATTTCTCATGGCCATAGTCTTTCAGTGGCCATAATAGTGGTCTGGAGTTGTGGACCAGATATGAGCACACAGCTGGAGCCTTCGACGAGGTTTTTGATAGTGGGAACTACTGTGTGATAGTAGGAACTACTCAGAACTGCAGCACACGTCTAAATACTGTTGTTCGGGCTGGGAATATAAAGTACTTCTTGCCTAGCAACGCAAGGTCCTAGTTGATTCCTCAGTACCACATAAGCCAAGTTGGATGGTGCAAGCCTATAATCCCAGCACTCAGGAGGCCAAGGCAGGAAGATTTCCCTATGTCCAAGTCCAGCCTTGGCCACATTGTATGTTCAGGACCAGCCTCAGCTACAGAGTAGAGTCACAAAATGAAATAAATACAATTGTTCTTTTAGTTTACTGGGGTTGTTTTGCTTAGAAGGAGTAAGAATTAAGAATTTTAATGCAAAGAGACTTTAGATGTATTGTTTTGATTCTTGTTGGTCCAAAAACTTAAGGAAATAAAGATATTGAGAGATTGCATCTACAGATTATTTTCATTTCAAATAGGTGATAATGTTAGTTCAACCTTTTAAGAAATATTGTATTGATATGAGGCAGCCATCTCCCCACAACAGGATGATGTTTGGGTGGCGTGTGCATAGGTGGCAGTGGTCTTTGAAATCACAGATTTGAGGTCTAGTCCCTCTTGCTAGTGACACACATGTAGCCCATTACAGCTGACTTTATATTTTATGAGATCGTCAGGTAACTCGAGTTACACATATAGAGGACACATTATCTTCTTAGCAAGGTGAACAGGATAAGTAACCCGTCTGGAGTCCTGTAGCCAAACTGAGGGCTGGCACGATGTCCATCATACATGCTAATGTTTGCCACGCCAGAATCACCTCCATAGAAGGCAAACACAAAATGCAACAAAATATCTTGAAAATTAAATGTTAACAAAATCTGATTACGTGTTGTTGCCTGACTGAAAGTTAAGAGCCTTAGGCTCATCTCCCTTTGTCAGAATGGGAGACAAAAGGTTGGAAGCGGTGTTTAGGACAGACTGCCAGTAGGATGAGACTTCTGAATACAATAAGAGAAATTGGGATGGGGGGCATGGAAAAGTAGCACTTCCATAGTGATTTTAGAATTTTATTTGTTTTCTTTTGAGATAGAGTCCCAGTATGTGGCCCGTGCTGGCCTTGAGTTCCTTGTCTCAAGTGTTCCTCCTGCTCTGCCTCCTGAGAAGCTAGGACTAAAAGTCACACACCATGTCTCCTGGCTAGGACTTAATTCCGTGGCACTGTCCCACTTGGAGACATTCTGTTGATCAGTGTTATATTAACAGTGTCACCTTCCAGCAGTAGGAAACTGCTTGGTGCTGCTTGAGGGCTGATGTCATGTGGCATTTTAGTCCATTTTCAGTATTTTCCTTCGTTTTAGTGTCTGAGTATGTATCTTTTCTTTCTTTTTTTTTTTAAGCAGGGAGAAAAATGAAAGATACTACTGTGTTCTTTTCAATGATGAGCACCACTCCTATGACCATGTCATATATAGTCTCCAGAGAGCTCTCGACTGTGAGCTCGCTGAGGCCCAGCTGCACACCACTGCGATAGACAAAGAGGTTTGTGGTCGCTGTCTGCATCGCCTGCACTGCTGCAGGCAGCTGTGGCCAAGCCCTGGCCATGTACCTGCACCCTGGGTCAAGTCCCACTGTTCTCCACTTACTCCTTCCATCTTGGGTGAAGTGGGAGGCACATGATTTTGTGTGTATACGTTTCATAGTTTTAGATAACTGTTCATAACTTTTCTCTTTTATTGTGAGTAATTAAAAAGTTACTGAACATACTCGACAATGCATAGGTTAAAATACCAGTTTTATGATAGCCTCTTATAATTTTATAGTGCATAATTAGGAAATACTGATTATTTTTTAGTTTTTTAATATGATTTATTTATATTATTTTTACAGTAGTATTAATCCTATGGCTTCAATTTTATTTAGCATTCATCCAAAGCAAAATGAGTTCTTTAGGTGACATAGATGTCTAAAAGGAATCTTAGCCTAGTCATTCCTGCCCTGGAAAGGAGTGTAATCTAGTAGGAAAAGTGCCTTGATACTAATAACTGAAAACCCGCCTTCTTTTCTTTTCTTTCCTTCAATCATTTTTTTTTCCTTTTTCACTGATAGAAATTGAACCCAGGGCTTTGCTCATGTGAGGCAAGTACTTTGCCACTGACCTACATCCCCAGTCTAAACTTTGATTTTTCTTAAATACTCTTTAAATAAATAGTTTAGTATAGATTTAGAATAGGTGGTTAATTTCTTTTCTCTGACTCTTATGTATATCTTACTTGATTACAAATCGTAAAGAAAGGGCAAATGAGCTGAAAAGACAAAGCGCGTATGAGTGACCCTGATATTGGCTCATGTTTGCCAGACAAATAATCCCGTGTGTCAGACTTTGTTCCTCTGCATGTGATATCTCCCTTACCCCTGAGGGCAACTCTCTTGGGTAGCTACCCTTCTTGTCTCTACTTAAACCCACGGCCCTGTACCTTAATGACTAAAAAGGTCAGAATCTTTCCATGCAGAAAACCAAGTCTAGCTACACAAAGTTCTGGTTAGAATGGTGTACTTCATGTGAATCCTGTGGAGATCTTATTAAAAGTACAGATTATGACTTAGGAGGTTTGATATGGGGTGTCAGTTTTTCATTTCTAACAAGTTCTCTGGTGGTTTTTATACTTCCAGAGTGTGGACTACATTTTGACTAGCATGTATCTTTTCTAACATTTCTCCTGTTTAAGTAATTCTGTCTTTGCTCAAAGGCTAAAGAGAACAGTTGTTCACTGATACGATTGGAACTTAAACATGAACTCAGTTTTCTCCTGAGGTTTTTTGTTTTGTTTTGTTTTGTTTTTTGGGTGGTGGTAGATGATATCTCCTTCTGTAGTCCAGGCTGGTCCTGAACTTACTGTGTAGCCAAGTCTAGTCTAGAACACACAACATTCTTTTCCCTCAGCCTCCCAAGTGCTAGGATTATAAGCATGTGCTTTCCTGAGTTTTGAATAGTTTGTTAGGTTAGACTTAGCTAAGAGCAAGTTGTAAAATTATGCTAATGGTTACTGGTCTCAAGTTCACTATGTTGGATTACTTAGAATTTAACACAGCTCAAGTTTTTTTTTTAATTTTATACTCTTTGGGTGGTATCGCCCTGAAGTCAAGTGTCTTGGGGGGAAGTGGAGAGCATGAGTGGGTTTGCAGGGGAGTGACTGAAAGGCGCATCTGCTCACAGGTTGAAGGATGCAGGAGAGATGGGCAGGGCACATTGGAAGCAAGGCAAGGCTGATGAGTGTAGATATTTAGCAGGCAAGAGAAAAGATGGAAAATAAGAAAGGGGAGAAAACTCAGAACAATAAAGGAAAGAAAGAAACAGTAGAGCTACGAAGAGAACATAGAGAAAGAATGCAAGGGAAAAAGTGAAGTGGGATGTTCAGCCAACACTGTCTCGTTCTTCAGAATGTTATGGGTCAGGCCAATCATTGGTGCCTGTGCCTGTTCTACCATTACAGGAAACAAATTGTTGTTGAATGCCCATTATACTGTTTTTTTTTTTCCCCCAAAATCGTTCTTTTCATTAGTATTACTTGTGATGTATAATAATTATGTTCTCTTTATAACTAATTTTATTTTGTTTAATTTATATACCACACTCCTTTCCCCTTCTCACTCCATGTCCCCTCCCTCTCCACAAAGTCTTACTTCAGTAATTACACTCAGGTTGAGGAATTAGTGCATAAATATATTGCATCTTGATCATTTTTACTTGTTTTTCCCTTCTCACCCCTCACTCTCCCCATACCCTTTCCTTCTCAAATGAGGGTTCGTTCTTGTGCATGAATGTAGTTGGCAGAGCATTCTTTATTACATCAATTCTAGCTTTGAGGAGAGGCGTTTTAATATGTGTTTATGGTGGAATGTGGCAGACTTTCTTTCTTATCCGTGGGATTGACTTGGGTTTTGTCTTTGTTCTCACAGCCTACAAAGAAGATAGGGGAGACTCTGGAAAAGACTTCATCAAATTCTCTAGCTTGAATGACTGTTATTCTTCTCTCTCTCTTCTATCCCATGTCCTTGTAATGCTGACTCATATGTGATTTTCCTAAAATTTTTAGTCTTTCTGTCCATCTACCCACTTGAAGGATACATGGGATTAATGTTAGTATGTTGGTGGTGGTTATTATAGGCACTTGAATTTGGAAGGAGGTTTGGATTTTTTTCCCCTGGCACTGGAGATTGGACACTGGGCCTTCACTCTGAGATGCATGTATTCTGAACCCATTTTTTTGTTTTTATTTTGAAACAAAGTCCTACTGAGTTGTAGAGCTGCCCAGGCTAGGCTCAATGTTGAAATCCTCTGGCCTCAGCCTCCCAGAGTACTGGGATTACAGGCATGTGCCACAGGGCCCAGCTCTTACTATTTTTTAATTGGTTGACTATTTAAAAATTATTAGGTAATATTTAAGTTTGTTTGTTTATTTGAGGCAGTGTCTTGCTTTGGAATCCAGGCTGATCCTGACCTCACAGCAATACTTCTTCCTCACCCTCCCAAGTGCTGGGATTATAGGCATATGTCACCGTGCCTGGCTTAAGAAAATTTATTGAAAAATTTTTTTTGAAGTACTGGGCATTGGACCCAAAGCCTACGCACTGAGCAACACTTCCAGTTTCAGCCCTTTTTGCTATTTTTTAAAAAAAGTATGAGATACTTATAGCAGATGGCTCATAAAGCTAAACCCTGGGAACAGCCTACATGCCTATCAGAAGATGAATTGATAAAGAAAATAATATACATACACACACACTCAATAGAATATTACACTGCCATAAAGAAAGATAGATAGGAACATTTTTAAGAAAGTGGGTATACCTTGAAACCACAATACTTCATGACATTAGCCAGATATAAAAGGTTAAGAATCTCACGGTATCCCTTATATAAGAATGTGAAATCATAAATGACTGAAAGAGTGAAATGTTAGAGAGGGTAGGAAAGAGGGAAATAGACTGTGGACATGGCAGTAGGATGTGGAGCAGGAAGGTAGAGTGGGGGAGAAAAGGAGAAGAAAAAATACTCAAAAAGAGGTATTTGTGGCACCAGTTCCCTGAGCTGTGTGTAATTAATATGTGAATGAATCTGTAGCACATACATACATATTCAAATCACTTTTTTAAAAAGATGTGGGAAAGATTTATTTATTTATTTATTTATTTATTTTTTAGGAAGGGGAGTACACAGTCAAAGAGACTGTGTGTGTGTTCTCCAGGAGAGGTGTACCATCATCTTGGGTGGGGAATATTTGATACATTTTGAGAGTGAAAAATCTATGAAATTTTTGTGTATGGAAAGTTCTGCCTTGATCCTTAGGAAAGGGCTTGCCCACTCGTAGGTACAAAGATAATAGCTCATTTTTAGAAGAAAGGCACAGGCTCCATTTGTTTGTTTATTTAATTTGCCTAAAAATATTCTTTGAGCTCACTAAATCTGTCAATTTATTTTTTATTCTCTCTTTTTTTTTTTGAGAAAGGGTTTCACTCTGTAGTTCAAGCTGATCCTGAACTTGGTAGATGTAGCCCAGGCTGGCCTTGAACTCAAGATGTGTGCCGCCACCACACACCCAGCTTAAGATCAGGTTTCTGCCCTTTGTTTCATCAACTAATCTGGACTTGGTGTGATTTTTGGGATCTTGGTTATGACAGCATAGGAAGAAAAGCCTAACAGCATAGAGATAACCTTGGGTAACTTTGTGTCCTGAGATTGCAGGACACAGAGTTTATATTTTATATTCCAAGTACATCTTCTAAATTATGATTTTTCTTGTCCCCTTTCTATGTGCCTTTCTTTACTCTGTCCTACCTCATTTCTCCCCCTTCCTCCTTAGACTTTGATCTCTTATCTAAAGGGAGCACAGGGGCCAAAGGTCCATTTCATTATGACTGTCCGGGCTGAGGAGGTGCTAACTCTGCCTGCCCAGGCATCCCTCGTCTCACTCCAATCTAAAGCTGACAGAGGAAGATGGTTGTTGTTTGATGAACCATTGTCTTTTGATGGTCAAGTCTTACCTTCTAGAATTGACCCTGCAAAAGGTGTGTCACTCGACAGGATCCAAGGTGGTCCCAGAAGATGGCGACAGGAGCCTAGAGCCCACAGTAAATTCACGGACCTTCCTTGCAGAAAAAGTATTTTGAAGAGTGGTCAGTAAAAGACATGAGGAAGATTTATGAGCAGAAACTTGAGAGTACACGCTTAAAGAGCTGGCATGTATTCCCTTGAGAGAGCAGTCTTATATGTGTCTGTCTGTCTGTCTTAACAAGATCTCACCAAGTCCCTTATTGCTCAGCTGGACTTGAGCTTGCAATCTTTCTGCCCTAGCCTCTGAGAGTGCTGGAATTAGAGGCATATGGCACCATGCCTAGTTGAATTAATATTTTTAAAAATAAGTAGATGTATGTAATTAATGATAAAAAATAATATTAACTAGTGAAGATATTTAAAATCCCTGTGGGATTTTACTGAGTAACTGATAATAAAAGAGTAACAGCTCTTCACTTAGACACATGGTGTTTGATACATATGAAACACTCACAAATGCTCAGTGAAACACATTCTGACGTTCTTTAAGGCAAAGTACGTAATAATTACCCACTTTTTTTTTTAAACAACTTTTCTCCATAGTCATAACGGAGCAAGCTTGAAGCTACAGCTAGCCTTCCTGCTGGCTACATTGGCTTGGTTTTGGTTCCCAAGACTCTACAGATGATGGTGAATAAAAACCAAGCTTTTAAATAAATGGTCACAGATGGTAGGATGTAAGGTAATGTACATGATATTAAAGCACAATCTGTACTTCTGGTCCAGATGAGATTGGTTAATTGGCCTGTTTTATAGATCTATAAGGATGTACATACAGGGCTGGGGTGTACCTCAGCAGTTAGAGTGCTTGCTAGCAAGTGCAAGGCCCTGAATTTTGTTGATTTCCTCGCATCACATAAGATGGGTGTGGTGGCAGATGCCTATAATCTCAGCACTTGGGAGGCTGAGGCTGGAGGATTGCTGTGAGTTTGAGGTCAGCTTTGTCTCTGTAGAGAGTTCAGGGTCAACCTGGGCTACAGAGGGAGATCTTGTCTCCAAAGGGGGAGGAGGGGATGAAAGTACATGTATACTTATTAGAACCAGTTGGAATGAATTTTTCCAAAATTTATAACCCTTATAAATAATTAAGAGTATAGGAAGTAGAGGGAAAGAAATGACTATAGATTTTGAAACACTGCATTCCTGTTGTTAGTCTCCTCTCCTTTGTTACCTTTTGTTGCTGAGACACAGTCCAACATCTACAACTTAAGGGACAAAGGGTTTATTTTAGCTCACAGTGTGAAGAGGTCTTGGCCCATTCATGAGTAGCTGGCAATGGCAGTGAGGCTCTGGAGTCCAAGGATGGGAGAAGGGAGAGCAGTCTTCATCCTTCCAGACCACATCCTTGAGGTCAGCCAAATATACCAGTTAGTCCCTATATACCAGTAATCCACCACACCCTACCAGGCCCCGTCTCCCAGCAGCATTTGTAATCCATAGATAATCTGTAACATCCAAATTCGCAAGACTTTTCCAGATCCAAACCATAACACTACCATATTTTTTGATTTTAAAAAAATTAAAAGTGCCAACATTCATGTAACAAAAATTTGTTGTGTCATTGTTTTTTTGAGTGTAGAAAAATGGAATTAAGCAGCAAATCTCTAGAACCTTATTTTTGTCTTATAAAGTAGAAATTGTATCCATTGATCAACTTTCATTTTTAGCTTCTTCTCAGTGCCTAGTCCCCCACTATTCCATTTTCTAAGAACTACAGCCAGATCCAGTGGTGCAGACCTGTAATCCCAGTGCTCTGGGAGGCTGAGGCAGAAGGATCACCAGTTTGAGCTCCACCTGAACAACTCAGCAAGACTCAATCTCAAAATAAAAACAAAAAATGGGCTTGGGATGTAGGTCAGAGCAAAGGTTTTGTTTTCAGTCCTCAGTACTTGGGGAAAAAATTTAAGGTGTCTCAAAAGAGCAGGCTCGAATTTTGTCTTCTGTGGCTGGCTTATTTCATTATCATAATAGACCCTCAGAGTTCATCCGTGCTGTGGCGGCATTTCCTTACCTTTTTTTAGGCTGATTATTTTGTTGTGGGTTTATACCACATTTCGTTATCCACTGAACCACTGGTTGACACAGGTTTCTTCTGCCCTTAGGTATCGTAATAATCTTGTTACAAACATGATTATACAAACGCCTAGCAAGCAGCTGCTTCCGGTGGTTTGAGGTGTACATCCAGAAGTAGAATTGCTGGGTCTTGGAAGAATTCTATGTTCAGTTCGAGGAGCTGCTGGATTGTTTCCCATAGCAGCCGTGTCATTAGTATTTCTTCCACCTGTCCTCGTATGTTAAGGTTTTGCTAGATCCTTGCTGGCACTTGTTATTTTCTGCCTTGTTATTGAGCATAGGGATCCTCCTGCCTAGGAAGTGCTTCTTTCTGCTCCTGTTTACGTGGAGATACCATGTGTTGGGTTGATTGCCAGCATTTGTCTTCCCGAGGTGTAAGGAGGGTGCCGAGGCCAGAGGGGTAAAAGACTCTGCTAACTAGAAGAGTGGCCTAGGTGCCCGATTGTCGGTATTTGTGCATGTGCAGATAAACTTCTTTCGGCTTGAGTATATTGCGTGTTCTTTTAAAAGTCTTTTGTATTGGCTTTTTGTGCTTTTTTTTCTGTAATGGTAACCTTTTTGGTGTAGTCTATATATATGAGTGGGTTTTTTGGAGAAGTGTTGCTCTCTACTTATAAGTAGTTCTTATACATCCCTGTGAAGAGTTAAAGGAAGACTATTACAGGATAGTTGTAAGCAAAGACCTTAGAGATGGCTTACTTGTCACAGATCTCTGAATTAATCACCTGCTTTCTTATTTGAAGCCCAATCACTTAATATCTCTGTGCCTTGGTTTTCTTTGAAAGATGAGTATTATGTCTTCGTAGAGTTTTTGCAGAGGTTAAATGAGAAAGATGCCCTCCTGACCTTTCTTACACGACACACAGAAAATGGTGGACTTTTATAGGCAAGTTAAATGGTTGGCCACGTCTCTAACCTGCAAATGGACCACAGGAACGATATGGAATATGTCCTGAGGAGCTGTGCAGTCATTCATGAAATGTCTTTGGACAAATAGCAAGAGTTTAGTAGGCTTAAGGTGTTATTATCTGATGTAATAAGTAAAGAACAGGTTTGGATTTTGTGGTTGTTTTGGGGGAGGTTTTGTACAGGTTACCAAACTACAACCCCAGCCCTCTATGTATTTGTTAACTTACTTACTTATTTACTTCTTTTTTGAGACAAGGTCTCTGTAGTCCAGGCTGGCCTTGAACTCACAGTAATCCTCTTGCTCAGCTTCCCTCATGCTGGAATTATAGGAGTGTGCCACCACACCTGGCTTGTGTGATGCTGGGAATCAAACTCGGGGCCTTGAGCTTGCTAGGCATGTGCTATAACTACTGTGCTATTCCTCTGTCCCTTAGTTTTGATTTTTGAGACAGGATCTTGTTAAGTCGCTAAATTGCCCATATAAGCTTGAACTTGTGATCCTTCTGCCTCGGTGTCCCAGAGTGCTGAGATCATAGGCCTCTGCCACGGGGCCCAGGTAGAACAGGTATTCTTGCAAGGCAAGAGAGCTGGCATTCTAAATTATAGAAATTTCTCTCCTAGAGGTTCTGACATTTCACATGCTTCCTAAAGGTGCTAAATATTTCTGTTTGTCTCCCAGGTGTTGTCCTAGAGTGTTAATCTTTTAGCTAGTGAGTGAGTGTTGAGTAATTTGCAGTCTGTTAAGTTTGGGATGTGTGTTATTTGTTGATTGTGGTTATCATTCTGCTACCTAATTCTCCATACCTAATTGTCCATAGGGTCGTCGGGCTGTCAAAGCAGGTACTTATGCTGCTTGCCAGGAAGCTAAGGAAGACATAAAGGTAACTTTCCAAATTAGGAACAAAGTTTTAAGAGGAATGTATGTTGTAAGAGCCCCAGTAAAGCAAGTGGAGTGATCACTTTGTTGAAGTGGTTTGACTTAAGTAAAGATCTCATTGGGCACTAAGACTTAGAGATTTGGAACTGGCTGCATTACATGATTTAGATTAATCATGTAAAGATTATTAGCTAAAAGCAAAATTTATATGCTAGGTTTTTTTTTTTAATTGTTCCTTTACTTGCAGAGTCATTCAGAGAATGTTTCCCAGCATCCACTTCACGTAGAAGTACTGCACGCTGAGGTTATGGCCCATCAAAAATTTGCTTTGCGTCTTGGCTCCTGGATGAACAAAATCATGAGCTATTCAAGTGAGCACACAGCCTGTTTTTCTTATTTCTGATAAACTAACTATTGTGCTTTTTCTGTCTGCAAGCCAAATGTCATTGGTATAAAATAATTTTTTTTTCGGGCCATGTATCCATCCTGATCAATTTTCTGGGTTGCATTTCAAATGCCCAATAGCATAAGACATTGTTTAGAATACAGAGTATCAGATAATGTTCTTTGTTGGCTCTTGGTCTTTGATGTTGGCAGAATTATTCTTGAAAATAAACATGGTAAGATGAGTCTTCTTGTGCTCTTAGGAAAAATATCATAAGTTTTTTTAATGAGTGTCTGAGTTATTTTATTTGTAGGTGACTTCAGGCAGATATTTTGTGAAGCATGCCTGACAGAAGAGCCTGGCTCTGAGAATCCCTGTCTTATCAGCAGGCTAATGCTTTGGGATGCAAAGCTCTATAAAGGTAAGTAGACTTGTGCTACTTACCAGAAGGCTGAAACATTGTGGAAGATGGTAGTATTTTTTGTATTAAGTCATTCGTTAATCTTTGATCCTCATTCATTATAGAGATATAAAAGGTTAATTTAGCCTAGTTAACCTGGCCTTTTAATTATAGTGCCTTTTTGTTTAGTCAGTACCAGTTAAAAGAAGTTATCTATATGTGCTTATAAGAAATGCATTTATTAAAATTGTGATTTCATTTGAAGAATCTAACAGAATCTGGGTGTGATGGCATGAGCTAAGGATATCGGCACTGGTGAGGCGGGGCTGGTGCTAAGGCTGGAGGCTGCCTGCATTTCAGGCTAGCCTGGGCTATGTAGCTCAAGGCCAGGCTTCTGGGCCACATGGCTAGAGCCTTTGGTAACAAAACAAAAAGAATCTAAATAAAAGCTCTGTGCAGTGGGTGACATGTACCTATGTCCCAATTACTCAGAAGCCTGAATCAGGAAGATTGCAAGTCTGAGACCAGCCTAGAGAAATTAGTGAGATTCTGTAACAAAATTTTAAATAAGGGCTAGGGTTGTATCTCAGAGAAAGACCTGGTGTCAATCTCCAGTCCCTCCAAAAAATGAGAGAGAGAAAGAGAGAAGGAAGAGTGGGGGACAGGGCCACAGATGTAGTTCAGTGGTAGAACAACACTGGCTTCAGTCGTAGTGTCATTAAAATACAAACACAAAACAAAGGAAGTCAACTAAATGAACAAAAGCGAAGACAGGGACCAAAGCTGATGAGTTAAATACAGAGTAAGAGTAGTTCTGAGTGAAATAAAATGAAAATGAATGAAAAGATTAGAAGAGTGAGATGAAATAAGATAATGAGAGAGATGCAAAAAAAGGATATTTTGAATGCTGACTGTTACATACTACTGTAAAGCTATTTGTAATTGTCCTTAAAGTCTATTAGCATGTGAAAAATTTTAAAATAATTTTTTACTACTTCAGATGACTAGAATAATGATTTTGCCTTAATGCTACCTCTTTACCTCCCAAATGACCTGTAGGTGCCCGTAAGATCCTTCATGAGTTGATCTTCAGCAGTTTTTTTATGGAGATGGAATATAAAAAGCTCTTTGCTATGGAATTTGTGAAGGTAATTGTTCTTTATAAATAAATATCAATAAATAGAAGGGCATTATTATAAATTAAATAATAGAAACAAAGGAATAATTATAAACCAAGAGTTTTATGACTTGTAAAAAATTCGTATCTTATGTTCCTCACGCATTTTCACAGATGACGTGTAGTAGTGTGAAAACAGCCACTTTAGAGAGAAGGAGGAAGGAAGATAAGCTGGTTTCCTCATCCAAGCAAAGGGAGGTTATCACATTCTCACATGCCTTTATTCTTCTTGATTGTTTCTTTGCCTGTTGGTAAAATTGTAACAAGACTAGAAGTGACTAATTTAAGAGAATAGGAGGAAAGAGGAACAGATACATATGTTAAAGGAAGAAGAAAGTAGGAGGCTAAGAGCTAGACTAAGTGAGGCTGAAACACAAGAGTAAAAGCTTTTTTCGTTGTTTTATCTTGTGTCCCTTATATTATTACACTTTCTTGTGTATCTCTCATATTATGAGATTGTGTACTACAGAGAAGAGGGATTTTGAATTTTGTACTTCACGCTTTACAAAGGTGAATGACTAGTTAGTGCTTGTTGACCTCTTTCACTTTGAGTTGCAGACAGTTCTTTCAGACTCAGGACGGGATAAGTTAACCAGGATAGAAAGGGAAATAATTTTTATATGCAACAATACTAGTACTGTGGGATAGCATACCTGCATTAGCCAGGTATGGTGGCACATTACTTGTAAACCCAGTACTTTGGGAGGCTAAGGCAGGAAAATTGTGTGTTTGAGACCAGCCAGGTCAACTGAGTAACCTAGCAAGACCTGTTTGAAAAAAAAAAAAAAAAAGCTAGGGATATAGCTCAATGTAAAGACCCCAGACTTAATCCTCAGTATTGCAAAAAGAAAGCAAAACTATTTGCATTGTCTAGATTCTATCAACAGATTGTTAAAAGTGACATTTGTGTATGCCTTTCCCTTAAGAGTTGGTGACAGCTGCAAGCCGTAAATACTATTCTTCTAAAACTCTTTAGATAGAATGGTGGGCTACATGTGTGATCTAAAATGAAATCTCATTTTATTACAAAAAAACCCCAAATCTCCCTACTTATACAGCATGTATATTTTTCAAACTCTGTAGGGACTATAGAAAGTAAATTAAGTATTCAGCTGTATTCACACATAACAGACCTTGTACAAGACTGGTTATATTATTGATGTTGAATTCCTAATATATCTGCATTGATTTTCAGCTGGTGCTCACCAGTATGATTGAAAAAATTGATTGCAGCCAGTATCCATTTCCATTTAAGAGTTAAATCTGATTGGTTGATTTTTCTTGATCATATCAGTTGTTAAATACTGCAAATATAGACTCAGTCCAATCCTGCTCAGGATTGCCATACATTGTGTGCAGAAAAAGGATAAACTCCTCCCTGATTGTCTCCTGTATGTTTTTTTCTTTTCTTTTCTTTTCTTTTTGAGGCAGGGTCTTGCTCTGTAGCCCAGGCTGTTTCTAAACTCATTGGTGTAGCCCAGGATGTCCTTAAATTTAGGACAATCTGCCTGCCTCAGCCACCCAAGTGCTGGGATTACCTGGCTTGCGGCACCACGCCTAGTTTATGTGGTGCTGGGGAAATTGAACTTAGGGCCTTGCACTTGCAAGGCAAGCACTTCAGCTGCTGTGCCATTCTTCTGGCCCTGTGTGGTTTATTTTGACAGTTCTTCCAACTCTGCCAGTTTGGGTAGTCAAGTGTATATTTTGTCTCATTTGTTTTTCTCTCTCTCAGATATTGTTGTTGACTGTGATACCTTGTCTTAATAGGAATTGTGTTATGCTTGTCATTTTATGGAGCGAGACAAGCTTGCAGCAGTTAGTAACTTTGATACTTGGCACATAGACAATTTGGTAGTGACTTGGGATTGATTCTCCACTCCTGTCTTTCAGTATTATAAACAGCTGCAGAAGGAATACATCAGCGATGACCATGACAGGAGCATCTCTGTAACTGCGCTCTCTGTTCAGATGTTTACTGTTCCTACTCTGGTATGTGTCAGTTATTTCTTCGCAGTTTTCCCGGTAAAACTAATTTTGCTTTTTACAAAATTCACTTAATGTTGAATAAAATTCCAGTGTCAGAATCACTAACATGGGCTGATTCTATGTGAAAAGTTGAATGCTCCTTCCATGGCATCTGCATGAGTAGAATGCTCATGTGAACTTGAGTGTGAGTGATGGGCCCCGGGACAGGTCCAGGTCTCATGCTGTGCAGGTGATCCACACTTCTAGAGTAACTGAGAATGCTGCTTTTCAATACCAAACTTTAAAAAAAAATTTTGCTCTTTTTTTGTTTGTTTTATTTTATTTATTGTTTGGGTTGGATAAACAGAGAAAGATAAAATTGACTGGGAGAGAGTAGGCCTGTGAGCATTGTATAGGTGGTGCTGCAGAGCCCTGGGAGGAGAGAGTTCTGCCTCTGTGCCATACTTCTTTCCTGTTTCTTCTGGACACTTGGATTAATTATTCTACTTCCCCATTTCAAAATTCAGAAAAAGGGTGGGGAAGAGAAGTTGGGTGTCAGAGTAGACACTAGTAAGAGAGAGGCTGAGGGTGGTGTTCTTCTTGGCTCACGTGTGCCTCCTGAGAGTGAATGTTTCTCTAGATGATCTGTGTTATTTTGGAGGAGCCAGGCAAGTCGTGTCTTTTTCTTTCTTTGTTTTTTGAGATATTGTCTTGCTCTGTAGTCCAGGTGATCCTGAACTCATTACGTAGTCACAGCAGACCTGTCTCAACCTCCTAAGTGCTAGGATTACAAGCTTGTGCCACCACACTCAGCTTATGTGGTGCTGAGAATTGAACCCATGCTTTGTGCTTGTTAGGCAAGTGCTGTATCCACTGTGCTATTCTTCTAGCCACAGCAAGTCTTTCCTAGTTGAGGAATAGTGGGGGGATTTTTTTGCGGTTAGAAAGTAACTTCTCCACAGATGTTCTCTGAACCTTTGTACGCTGCTCAGTAAAAACTTATTCAAGTTACTTGCTCACTGTCCAAGTGATGAATCAGTACTCATGACAATGTTTTTAAATTATCCTGCAGGCTCGGCATCTTATCGAAGAGCAGAATGTCATTTCCATCATCACCGAAACACTGCTGGAAGTTTTACCTGAGTACCTAGACAGGAACAATAAATTCAACTTCCAGGGGTACAGCCAGGACAAACTGGGAAGAGTGTATGCAGTAATATGTGACCTCAAGTAAGTCATTTGGGTCACGAGGTGAGGGCACCTGTTGAACACAGTTGTTAGGCAACTTCTGCTCCTTCTGGGTATCAGCGGTCCTCTTTACAACACCAGCTGTAATAGAAGGCTTAGCACAGCAGCCCTCCACGTCTCTGGATTCCACGGCTGCATTCAGCCCACTCTGACAAACGCCACATCGGGTGTTTATCCAGGAGTTAACTGAAGCATATTGAAAATATTTGAAAAAGTAATTGAGTCTGCACTGAACATGCCCAGTTTCTTTTTGTTGCGCTTATTCTTGAGGTCACACAGGGTAATGGTTATCCACGTGACATTTGCATTAGGTGTTAGCCCTCCTAGAGATGGTGGGAAGCATGTGGGGGGACGCGCGAGGCTGAAGCTGAGGGCTTCCATGCATCTTCGAGCAAGGGCAGTGCTGGGCTCAGCTCCCCACTGATGGTGGCTCGGCACATGTCTGTAAATGTCTTTGGAGAAAGCTTCATCCTGACTCTACAGTCATGTTAATAAAGAAGGTACAGAGGACAAGCCTGTCACAAGCACGTGGAGTCTCCTGAGGTCACCAAGTGAGTCATCACTTGTTTCCCCTCATGTGCTTTATGGTTCTGCCCTTCTGGTATAGTCTCATTGTGTTTCCAGATACCTTCACATGAGCTGTTGACTTAAATTTAACTCCCCCCCCCCTTTTTAATAACTTCTCTTTTGATACATACACCAAGTCATTGATGTTTATCAGGGATGTTATTGACATTTTCTCCTTGAAGAAGATTGAGATATTGCAGAATGAAAATAAATTTTCATTTATTTTAGAAATAGACATGGACTGTTAAAAGGGTTGAGATAGATCAAGTATCCAATAAATCATTGACTTTTAAAAATAGTTTTAAGAATATATTGCCATAGCTGCACCCAGTAGCACAGTCCTGTAATCTCAGTGCTCTGAGAGGCCAAGGCAGGAGAATTGCAAATTTTAGCTGAGCCTGGGTAATTTAGTGACTTAGTGAGACTCTGTCTCAAAAATAAAAACTCAAAAATTTGATGGCCTGTTCAGCAGTAAATAAATAAATAAATAAATAATCATTGTCAAGTCAGTGAATATCCTTGGTCCACCTTACAGAAAAGACAAAAACAAAAAACTCCGTTACTGTCACTGCTCTTTCATATTGTCATAATTGAGATATGCTAAAGAAAATTAATGTATGTTAAGCCTGTGTTCAGTAGACACTATATGATCCTGTTTTCACAAAGGTCCTTTGAAATGTATTAATAATGCCTCTGCATGAAGGGACTTTACTTATTTTACCTCATTTTAATCTTACAATGTTTTATAGTGTAGGAGATGCAATCTGAATATTTTTGCCAAAATATCAAGGAGATCGCCCAAGTGGGGCTTAAAAAAAAAAAAAAGAAAAGAAAAATGAAAACTCAGAGGGTTTTGCCAAAAAACAGATCAGTCCTAGGCAGCCCTTCTCATTTGTTTGGGGCCTGTGTGGCCAGGTAGAAGGCGAAGAGGCTGTGGAGGGTCCGCCCAGGGTCAGCGCCATGGTTGTCCCCTAGAACATTTGGTCAGGCGGGCATCATCATCCCAGGTGTACGGTCGCTGTCAGCTTGTGGAGGAACTTCTGCAGCTTTGCCATTGTGTTCCTGGTGGAGTCCCTGGCGCTGCGAAGCTGATGGGCGGGGCGCCTGTGGAAGCCAAGGCTTCAGGGCTTTGGGCCCTGTGGGTTGTGTGACGCCTGAAGTTTGGTTTCCCACAGCCACTACCCATGTGACCGCCCAGAAAATGTCCATATTTATTTTTGACATGAAGTCACATACTAACAGCTATCTAAAGAATTGAAAAAAATTTTTAAAAAAATTAAATCAGTACCCGGAATCACAATTTAAAATTTTTTCCCTTTTTTTCTTGTGTTTTGTGTTCCTGCATTGCTTCCATTGTATGTTTTGGTGCCTAATACTGGATTTTAGTGTGTCCTCGAGGCGCCTAATTTCCACTGCCCTTTGAAGTTCAAGGACAAGGACCTATGTCTTGTTCTTGTTTATGTTCCTGATACCTGGTGTATAGGGCAAGGATTTATTTTGATTGAGTGCAAAATAATTTTAGTATTGATTGATTGCTGAGGAGTTATTCTATGATAAATATTGTTCCCATTGAATATGAAATGGTCATTGTCTTTTCAGCCAAAAGAAATACTGATCTTGTAAATTACATGAGCCTGTGTGTGAAAGGAGTCCAGCTCTTGAAATTAGTACATCTTGATGGACAAGGCCTGGGGACAGAGGTGCTTTTAGTGTCCTTTCATGTTCTGGTTTTCTGAAAACCTGGAGTAGGAGGTGTGTCCCTCAGCTCCTGAGCCTGAAAAGATTCCTGCCAACCCTATGGGTAATAAGTGGGAAGGGTCCAGGAGGCGGTACTGTGCTTCCCCAGAGTTGGACTTGCTGGCTGTGGCTGTGCTGGTCATGGTGGGCTGGAGTGCGGGCAGGCAGGTTTAGCAGTAGATGTGCTGCCTTGTGGACAGCATTCCTACTTTGTTGGCTATATGTAAAGTAAACCTAACTAAATAATTCTCTCTGCCCAGGGCGTCTATTTAAAGAAATTAGAATGTATTATTTTGACAGGTCATCATTGTCGATAACTCTGAGAGGCTTCAAATTATCTTAATACAGAGAAATGAAATATGTGTTTCTTTTTTGATATGGTAGGTATATTTTGATCAGCAAGCCCACAATGTGGACAGAAAGACTAAGAATGCAGTTCCTTGAAGGCTTTCGGTCTTTTTTGAAGATTCTTACCTGTATGCAGGTATGGTCATTCTTTTGTACCCAGATAAGAGAAATTTATTTTAAAAAGTGTAACCTGTTGGTGGCTGCTGTCTTCACGGTCTTTGTCACTCACCATTGTCGCTGCCACCTCCTCCTCTTTCTTTCCTTTCTCCTCCTTTCCTTTCCCCTCCTTTTCCTCGTCTTCCCATCCTTCTTTGTAACTTGTAGGGTTTGTGAAGGAAAATGTATATAGCAAAGTAGAAAGAAGGTTTGACACGCCGACTCCCACATCCTGTTTTTGTAACTGCCCTTGTGCCTGGCTTACTCCTGCACTGGAGGCTTCCAGCGTAAAGTGAGCATGGCACCTGCGTTGTCTGCGGTGAGCCTCACCACAGTCTGTAAGGTGGTTGCCACTGCCCTTCCCATTTTACACATAAGGACTGGGAGTGTACAGATAGTGTGCCTGCGATCACATAGCTAGAACTGCGATCACATAGCTAGAAATCGCAGGCAGCTGGCATTTGTGATTAGATGTTCTGTTCCTGAGCTGTACCCCTGGGAGCTGGGATGTGAACTAGTACGTTCCAATCTGGTGTAACAGCCGTGTGAAATGTAAAATACTGGTCTAGGAACATTGTAGAGTGGTTAAAGTGCCTGCATGGACAAGGCTCTTAGTTCAGTTCTCCAGCACCACATAATAGCTGGTTGTGATGGCACATGCCTGTAATCCCAGCATTCAGGAGGCTGAGGCAGGAGGATTGCCAAGAGTCCAGGCCAGGCTGGACTACATAATGAGCTCAGGAACTAGCTTTCAAACTACACAGTGAGACCCTGTCTCAACAAGATGTTAAAATACTATGCACGTGTGAAAGAATCCTGACAGTTTTCTATCTTGCCAGAAGAGGAGCAAATATCTACTAGGGTCATATGTTGATCATTGTTTTCTTGCAGGGCATGGAAGAGATCAGAAGGCAGGTTGGGCAGCACATTGAAGTGGATCCCGACTGGGAGGCTGCCGTCGCTATTCAGATGCAGCTGAAGAATATTCTGCTCATGTTCCAAGAGTGGTGCGCCAGCGATGTGAGATTCGTTGCTATGCCTCCTTAAGTTCTTGAATAGCTCTTAATAGTATAGTTTTATGTCGGAACCTCCTTAGTGTACATTTTTACTTAAATGTATCTTACTAAATCTAGGAGGAAAATTTAGTCCTTTAAACTTGATTAAAAGATGTACCTGAGGTTGGTTTTGCTAATTTGGGGAGAATTAGAGTTTAAATATATGTCTTTGGGGGCTGGAGGAATGGCTCAGCGGTTAAAGCGCTAAGTACCCAAGTTCGATTCCCCAGCACCACATGAGCTGGGCGTGGTGGCGCACGCCTGTAATCCCAGCACTCAGGAGGCTGAAACAGGGGGATTGCCATGAGTGAGTCCAAGGTCAGCCTGGGCCCCATAGTGAGTACGGGACCAGCCTGAGCTACAGAGCAAGACCCTGTCTCAAAGAAAAAAAAAATACGCACACTCTCTCTCTCTCTAAATATGTTTTGGGGGCTAGAGAAATAACACAGCAGTTATAACACTTGTGTAGCAATCAGAAGGCCCTGGATTCAATTCCCCAACACTACATAAGCTGGGCATGGTGGTGCATTCCCGTAATCCTAATACTGGAGGGAGGCTGAGGCAGGATGACTGCTGTGAGTTTGAGGTCAGCCTGGGCTACGTAGTAAGTATAGGACCAGCCTAGACTACAGAGTGAGACCCTGTCTGTAACTAACTAACTAAAATTCTACTTCATACACATTTACTTACTAGAAAATGAATATTAGTGAGATGATAATTAAGGCCATGTAGACTTTTAAACACTGCAGTGAGGCCTGTAATTCTAGCAGTGTGGGAGGATGAGGCAGGAGGATCTCATGTTTGAGCCCAGCCTGGGCAAGTAAGTTAGTGACTTAGTGAGACCTTGCTTTGAAAAAAAAAAAATGGGCATGGGCTCTTGATTTGCTCCCCATTACCACAAAAATAAATAAGGATGTAGAATGGTGAATAATGTATTCAATAAATACCTTTATTGTATCTGTTAAACCATTTATAAAATTAATTTCAAAAGGATCTAATGTAGTTACGTGGGCAACAGTTTTAACTCAGACTTTGTTTAAACGCACAGTTCCTACCAGTTCCTTCAGGGAAGATGAACTCACCTCCAATTCCAGTTTCTTCACCTCCTCTAGTTTGTCCCATTGCGAGCATCTGTTCACTGGCTAGATGTGTTAAGAGTGTGCTAGTGCCTCAGGTTTCTGCCTGTTTCATGAAAAACCAGTGTCTCTAAAACCAGTGCTCTGCCTAGACTCTTGGTTCCAACCATATTACTTTTTCCTGGGCTACATTTTTTTTTAACTCTAATGTTTGTAATCACACAGGACTATCCTGTCCTTAAAAACAGTAATAGGAAAATCCGCCTTAACTTCCCTTTGCTGCTTCTGTGGACAGTGGTCCTCTCTGTTTTCCGCCTTCCTTCCTGTACCACTTAGCAACTGGCCACAGGTTCAGAATGGTAGTCATACACATAGACACGGAAGATTGTCATCGGGCCCAGTAGCTTTGCAAGACAATAAGATGAAACGGGAAGTGTTTCATACAGCGACAGCCCTATCTCACCTTATGAAACGCCATGCCCCGGTGTTGGGAGGTGGGGTCAAGGTGCACTTTGTCATCCCACATTCAGAACCTTCTAAGATCACCTGCATTTACTGTCTTCCTTCCTTAGTTTCTTGTACTTCTTAGTGTCAGTTTCTACCCTTACCAGTTGACTGCATGCTTGGACAAACATTGTGACCAAATTTAGCGTCTGTTTCTTGCTTTCATCTTCCTACAGAATTGTGCCCAGGTCCCTTTCTCTCCCTCTGACATTCATATAGCAACGCTGTACTGATAATTCTGTTATCGGTTACCACTTTCAATCAGAGACAGCCCTCTCTTTCCCCCTCCACCTCCCCCCACCCAGTTCTTTCTGCCTACTAAAAGAGAAATCCTCCAGTATTCTTTTCTCACAGAACTCTTATTTCTACATAATTTAGTCTCTGTAGGAATGACTCTTCCAAGCTGTGGGATCTCTTCTGTATCTGTACTACTTAGAGCTATGCTTACATTCCCTTTTTTTTTTTTTCTTTTTCTTTTTGAGTCAGGGTTTCACTCTGTAGTCCAGGTTAGTTCTGAAGTCAATACATAGCTCATACCAGCTTTGAACTTGCAACAATCCTTCTGCCTCAGCCTCTGCAGTTGTAGTTCTTTTTTCAGGATGAAACCAGTGGAGCAGTATATTAAGTATTAAGACAGTTATCTTTCAGACCCTTGACTGGCCCTTCTTCCTACCACACTTGCCTAGGTTTGATTCCTTATCAGAAATTTATTTTATAATTGAACTTTCTGTGACACTTATTAACTCTCCTTGAAACAAACTGCTGATTACATTGTACTTCAAACACTGTAAAGATACTCATTTGCTAATGCCAAGGAACATTTTCAGTTTAATTGCTCATTAATTTTATCCATAACCTTTGTTTTATCCAGTTTATATTCCTTTCCACTACAGAACTGAACAGAGATACCACTCTTCCTTCCTTCCTTCCTTCCTTCCTTCCATCCTTCCTTCCTTTCTTCATTCCATCCTTCCTTCCTTATTTGATACAGAGTCTTACCAAGTTAGTAAATTGTCTAGGTTAGATCAAACTTGCAATTCTTCTTGCCTCAGCCTCCCATATTAGAGTGCCACTTTCTCATCTTTCTCTCTATTCTGCTTTTTTTGTTTTGGTGTGGTAATGGGTATTGAACCTAGGGCCTTGCGTAGGCTAAGAACATGCTTTTTACCACCTTGCTTGTGTTCCCAGTCCCAAATTCTGCATATTTAACAAATACGTCTTCCTAATTGTTTATGATTCTTTTCTTCTCTTAGGGTGATTAATTTGTACTAGTTAAATCATACTTAGAATATTTTTACTTTGATTAGAAGTATGTATGCCTCGGAGTGCCCTCCTGTGGGACCTTCTGATTAATGGAAACTTTTGCTCTTTGTCCTTGTTCTCAAATTTAAATCATTCTCTTTGCAGCTTGTTAAAAAGAAAAGTGTGTGTGTCTTGTATTTCTTCCTGGTTTGCAGATTGTGTGGCAGTAGCCCTAATAATGCATAGGACACTTTGGGCCTCATACTTGGTTTATTTTTCCTGCTGAAGTAGGTAGTTTGTCAACATGTGCACGTTTTGACTTTCCTCTAGGAAGAACTCCTACTGGTGGCCTACAAAGCGTGTCATGAAGCTGTGATGAAATGCAGCACAAATGTCCTGGCTGGTAGCCGGACAGTAGTCCAGCTGTGCGGCCACACTTTGGAAACCAGGTCCTACAGAGTATCAGAGGACCTTGTGAGCATACACCTGCCGCTTTCTAGGACTCTTGCTGGTGAGTATTCGGATTTTTGCATGTTACAGGTCATTGTTACTCTTGATACTCAGCATGGAAAAGTAACTTCTGGTTTTGTTCTGTGCTTGGTACATACACCATGGTCAGAGCCGACGCTGCAGTAAAGAACCGTCATCATTGCGGCCCTCCCAGTAACTGGTGCTACTTTAGTTATGGACGCTTGCGTAGCTGGGCCACTTCTTGTCTGGGTCCTTACAGTGTGTACTTTTAGAGACTAGCTGGAACTCATCTTCACCCAAATTTGATACACTTAAATCTTGTTGCTGATTTTAACCTTCCTCTCTGCCTCATTTTACCAGTGTATTATCTTTATCAATCTTAATTACTAAAGGAAAGAGATAGATTTTTCATTGGTAATTTTTTAAAATTTAGATGTAATTTTATTTCCCCCTATTTTACTAATATGTATATATACGCAATATTCATTGGTAATTTGAATTTCCATGCAATTTGTCCCTTCACTGGCCTTTATACATATATACATATATACTTTTTTTTTTCCTGAGGTGTGGTTTTGCGTTGTAGTTCAGGCTGATCCTGAACTGTCTATATAGCCCAGGCTGGCTTCAAACTCATAGCAATCCTCCTGTCACAGTCTCCAAAATGCTGGGATTACAGGGGTGTATGCCGCCGTGCCCAGTTTGTATGGTGCTGAGGAACTGAACTCAAGGCCTTCAGCTTGCAAAACAAGCACTCAAACTGTTGTGCTATTCCTCCACCTCAAACTGTATATTTTTAATTGTTGCAAAATGCAGCGTGTCCCAAAGGCCACCCTTTTACAAAATACAAAAAAGTTTTTAAAATATATTAAATATTAAAATCTTTATTTTTATTGGCTCCTTATGTCTTTTTTGGAGAAATAAATATTCAAATATCTATGCTTTCTTATTTTTTAAATTTCAGTTTATGTTTTTACTGTTCCATTAATAGGATTTCTTTATATATTCTGGATATCCCTTGTTTATCAGATACATGATTTGCAAATATGCTTCCTCCTTCTGTTAATAGTGTCCTTTCATGAGTAAGAGTTTTTGGGGTAGTCTAGTTTATCTCTTTTTTTTTCTTTTGTTACTTATGCTTTTAGAGTTAGACCCAAAAATTAATTGTCAGATTTAGCATCTTAAAGCCTTTTGTGGGTTCCTATACTGTAACTCTCGTGTTAAACTTCTCGAACCTTTTCCACGCAGGGAGCTGGTCTCTCTGAGTCTCACCTTGGTTAAAGGTAGCTGTCCCATCATTCCTTCTCTGGCATAGTAATCTCTGGTCCCAACATAACAATCTTGCTAGGCCTGGCAGTTGGCCAACTAGTGATGACAACCCTGACCCATCTGCGACCTGTCTCCCTTAACTCTGAGCCCACCTGCCTGCTCTGCCAATGTCTGCCTGAGTCCTTCTTTGATCAAAAATCTTTTCCCCATATTTTCTTCTATGAATTTTATAGTTTTAGCTGTTTATATGTTTGATTCCTTTTGAGTTTTTATATGATGTAGTTAACATCATGTGATTTCATATTCTGTTTTTATTTTTAAAACACTTAGGTTTTTCAATTATTTTGATATTTAGAAGTAGAATAAGAAGCAGGAATGGGCCCATTTTCGTTTAATGCAATGTATATGTACACCTTGTATAGTACAGGATTATAAGTATTTTGGTAATACTGTGTTTCAAAGTTAAATGTCTGAAGTTTTCATTTTAGAGTGTCTTTTTTTTCAGTAAATGTAACTGTCTGTGTGCTTACGCATGTGTGGTGTGTGCATGTGTTATGTGTGGGTCTCACTCTATAGTCTAGGCTGTTTCTAAGATTGCTTGTTAGCCCAGACTGGCCTCAAACTCATTGCAGTCCTCCTGCCTCAGCCTTCTGAGTGCTAGGTGTACAGGTGTGCAGGTGTGTACCATCACACCCGACTTACGTGATGTTGGGGAATTGAACTTGGGTATTTAGTGCTTGTTAGGCAGGCACTTTAATCGCTGAGCTATTCTCCAGTCCCCCTCAGTATTTGTTTTTATTCTTACATGAACTCTTAGAAATGAAAATATTGGAGATTTATATAGTAGTTGTTCCTTTATTCCGTGCATGTGTATGCATGTGTGGACTTCATGGTGCTGGGCAAGTGCCCTACCTCTGAGCTATACATCCGATGCTGCTAAATACCTGTGTTTCTTAATTTGCTGTGTGAGCTAGTAAAAATATTGACTGGACTTAATTGCTTTCTTTTTTATTTTTTTCTCCTTTAAAAAAATTAGGTCTTCATGTGCGTTTAAGCAGACTGGGTGCTGTTTCAAGACTGCATGAATTTGTGCCTTTTGTAAGTGGCTCTATTAAGTACTGATTTGCTTTTGTCCTATTTCTGAACTTCTCTTCGTTGAGTTAGAAAGTAGTATTTTAAACCCAGCTGAGTAATTCCCATTTAATAATTTTTCTGCTTTATAATTGCATTGAAATATGAATCACAGGGATGTAGAAGTCGTCTTGATCAAAGCTCTCCAATTTTACATTGGAGAAAACTGGGGAGCGTGTCCCATCATAATTGGGGCACAGCTAAGCCCTGGGGAAGTAATGAAATAGACGTCTCATGTTTCAGGAGGACTTTCAGGTCGAGGTACTGGTGGAGTACCCTCTGCGCTGTCTCGTGTTGGTCGCCCAGGTTGTTGCAGAGATGTGGCGAAGAAATGGGCTGTCTCTCATTAGCCAGGTGTGGTGAGCTCCATTTCTCATGTTTGTTAATAGTTGTTTTCTCATTCATTTATATAATTTTACCCTCTGTTTCTAGATTCTGTTCAATATTTGTTTTTGTTTGTTTGTTTTTTGTTTTGTGAGACAAGGTCTCACTCTGTAGTCTAAGCTGTTTCTAAGCTTGCTAGTTAGCCCAGACTGGCCGCAAACTCATAGCAGTCCTCCTGCCTCAGCCTTCTGAGTGCTAGGTAACAGGTGTACACCACCACACCCGACTTATGTGATGATGGGGAATTGAACTTAGGTACTTAGTGCTTGCCAGGCAGGCACTTTAGCCACTGAGCTATTCTCCAGCTCCTCTCGGTGTTTGTTTTTATTCTTACATGAGCTCTTAGAAATGAAAACATTAGAGAATATGTAGTTGTTGTTCCTTTTATTCTATTTACTGCTTGTCCTAAACTCAGTAATGAGAAACTATGGTGTTTAAGTGGACAGATTGCTAAAACTAGTAGTACAGAAGCAAATCTCCAATAAATGAAGTTCTCTTCTTAATTCAGGGGCCTGTGGTCCTCCTACTAGGTCTGATTACAGGTTCTATTTTAGAGCCTATACTGAAGAGGATTTCCTCTAAAATATGGGGAAAAGGACTCATGAAGTGAAGTTACTACTTGGGAGAAAAATGATGCTAAGATTAAGTCTAAAAATTAGCTTATTTTTATTGAAGTAGGTTTTTTTGTGTGTGTGGTACTTGGGATCAAGTTCAGGGTTTTCATACTAAGGAACATCTCTAGCCCTTTTTTTTTTTGATTTTTGAGACAAGGCCTCACTAAGTAACCCAGGCTGGGCTCGAACTTCCAATCCACCTGCTTCACTCTCCTTAGTGCTGGGATTATAGACATGCATGCACCAGCAGGTCTGGCTGAAGTAGTATTTAGACTTAAGGAAAATAAGTGTTTTTTTTTTTTTTATTAAACATATTGAGAATAAAATTAACATAAACTCCCAATTGTTTTTGCGCCATACCCTCTCACTTGATCCCCACAAAAATCATTCAGACATCTAAAGCTTATTTTTCCCCCTAAGGAGTTCCAAGGGTGTCTAGCTGAAAGTTTTGTTGTGTTTTGCTTTTTGAGACAAAGTCTTGCTGTGCAGCCCAGGCTGGCCTTGAGCTCACAGCAAATCTCTTGCTTCAGCCTCTTGATTGCTGGGATTACAGGCATATGCCACCACACCTACCCAATCTTTATGTGATGCTGGAGAATCAAACCCAGAGCCTTGTACATGCGAGACAAGTACTTTAACCACTGAGCTATGCCTCTAGCCCATGAGAGCAAGTTTTGAGAATAAATTTTGTAGAAAATTTTGTTTAAAAGAGGAATTCCTTTATCATCCACCTGCCTTTTATTTTACAGATGTTTTATTACCAAGATGTTAAATGTAGAGAAGAAATGTATGATAAAGACATCATCATGCTTCAGGTATGTGTTAAGTCACCTCTCAAGCTCATGTCTCATCATCAGTGCCCTTCTCATCTCTGCGACACCATTCCCTGCATCTGCAGCCTCGGGCCGTCGATGCTCAGCCCATGGTGGCAGGAGGGCTCGGTGGAGGGCCCAGGTTCAGGAAAGCTCATCCCCTTGGCCAGGTGTAGAGCACAAAGAACACAGCTTGTCCCCTTCCAGTCACACCCCCTGTGACCCACCTGCCACCTGCTAGTGTCCGCCAGAAGCCTCATGCATTTGGACGTGGTCGGGTAACTGTGGAGCCAAGTGCTTGTGGGAGGTAGGGCTTGGCTGGAAGGGGCGGATGCTTAGGGTTTGACCTGGAGGATTGTGCCATCCCGTTGCGATAGGGGCACCCAGGGCAGAGCTTTAAGGTGTGTGTTACTGACTTGTGGGCCAGGGAATGAGGGAGGGGCACCCACCTTGAGTGTGAAGGGCCCAACTGGCAGCTTGAACTAAGTAAATGAAGGAAGAAGGAACACTGGTACAGTGTTCCTCTTGGGAAGGCTCTGGCCTTGCCTAAGTGCCAAACATTGACTTGCTCCTCACTCACTTGGCATCTCGTCTGCCAAACTGTGAAGAGCTCACTAGCTGTGGCTCCACCGTTCGCTTTTGCCATTGCTGGATATCCCTGAAAGGATTGTGTCCTTCTGAAACTGTGAGCTATAATAGCTCTTCCTTCCCTTAATTGTGTCCACACAATGAATACCTAACTAAGACATCAACCCTCCAACCAAGTGTCATCTTATAACAGCACACTAGTCCATCAGTGGATTAATCGTGTGATACAGTAAGTCTCCACGAGCCAGTCCACTTCCAGGCGACATCCCAGATCCAAACCATAGCATACCTTAACTTTCCTTCTTACTGTTTTGTTTTGAGGCAGGATATTGCTCTGTAGTCCAGGCTAGTTCTAAACTCAACTCACTATGCAGCCCACGCTGTCCTCAACTCACAGCATTCCTCTTGCCTCAGCCTCCTGGGTGCTGGGATTACAGCGGTGGTAGGGAATAGGATCCAGGACTCTACATTTGTTAGGCACCAAGCTGTGTCCCCAGTCCCTTCTATTTCTTGTAATAAGATAACATTATAACTTACTTTGAGTTTTTCTTGAATTTTTCTCACCATTAACCTAAATAAGATAGCACAGAAATAGTAGAGGCTACTACATTATCTGCTACTGTCTTACTTTATAATTTTCTAGTATAACTACAAAGTATTTCTCCATTTAATAACAAGAAATGTAATGCTGGATTTTGTTCACAGATTGGTGCATCTGTAATGGATCCCAACAAGTTCTTGTTACTAATACTTCAGAGGTATGAACTAGCTGATGCTTTTAACAAGCCCATATCCACAAAAGACCAGGTAAGCAGGAGATATGGACTGGCGAGCTCATTCCAAAGGAAATATTATTGTTACTGTTTTAAAGTTTCTTTCTTTATGTATAGAAATGGCCCTCTGTGTCTGTGACTTCTCTGTCCATGTATTCAACCAGCCATAGATAACTAAAGAAACAAAAGAGGAATTGGATCTGTGCTAATGGACAGACTTCTCTTTCTTCTTATTCCCAAAATACTATGGTATTACAAGTATTTGCATTGTATTTAGTGTCGTAATCTACGAATGGTTTGGCATACTTGGGGTGATGTGCTTAGGTTATATGCCAGTGTTGAGCTATTTTATTAGGTATTTTTAAAATTATTTATTTATTTATTTTGAGGCAGAGTCTGACTCTGTAGGCTGGTCCTGAACTCACTATGTACCCCAGGATGACCTCAAACCCAGGCAGTCCTTCTGCCTCAGGCTTCCATTTGTACCACCATGCCTAGCTTATGTAGTGCTGGGGAATCAAACTCAGGGCCTTGAGCTTGCTAGGCAAGAGCTTTACCATTCATCTGTTCCTCCAGACCCTCAAGCTATTTTATATAAGGATGTAATCATCCTTGACATTTGATGTTGGGTGGTATGCTGAAATCCAAACCTCTCCCATGCTAAGGGACAACTGTACCTCCCAGAATTGCATATAACTGGATGTGGTGGTACAGCCTCCTATTCCTGCTGCTTGGGAGGCTGAGGCAAGGAGGACTGCACGTTTAAGGTTTGTTTAGAAAGTTAGCAAGACTCTGTCTCAAAATAAAATTTATTTATTTGTTCATTCATTTATTTATTTACTGAGTAAGGGTCTCACTGTGTAGCCCAGGCTGGCTCAGCCTCCTAAGTGCTGGGGTTACAGGTGTGCACCATTATTCCCAGTTTGTGTGGTGCTGGGCAATTGAACCCAGGGCCTTGTGCTTGGTAGGCATACACGTAACCAATATGCGATTCCACCAGCCCCTCAAAATAAAAAATTTTAAAGGGCTGGGCATAAAACCCAGTAATAGAGTGCTTGCCTAGTACCTGCAAGGCCCTGTGTTCAAACCTTTGTTCTGAATCAAATACATACACGTGTGTGTGCATACACACACACACACAAACATGTGTGCACGCACTCTTCACTCTAGAAAAGTTAGAATATAGAGATTAACAAAGAGAAAAAAGTATATGAAATAACTGCCTTCAGAAAATAGTGTTTTTAAAGCAAAAAATGTCATTTTACATTTGCTGTTTTGTAAATTTATTTCTTATGCTTAAAATACGCCATAATTAATTTCTCATCATTCGATATGTGACTGTATCATTTTTAGTGACTGTATAGTATTTCACTGCACAGCCACATTTTACTTCAATGGCCTGTGGCTGAAGATGTTTTTATAGTTACTTGGTCTTAACAACATCTGTACCTCAGTGTTTAAAATATTTGTCTCATTATTTGTTGAGGTAAATTCTTAAAAATACATTTCATGGATAAAATAGCATTGTCCTTTAAAATCTCTTAAAATACATATTAACAGATTGGTGTCAGAAAAGTTGTTGCTGTTTAAACTGTCTTAAAGTATGTACATATCTAATGCCATAATGGTTTTTTTTCTTCTTTTTTTGTAGACAGGGTCTCACTGTGTTGTAACTCAGGCTGGTCTTGAGCTCACCTACTGCCTCAGTTTCCCAAGTGCTGGGATAATAGGCGTGGCAAGCACATTTTCTATGGTGCTGGGGAATTGAACTCGGGGAACTCAGGCCCCTGAGCTTGCTAGGCAAGCACTTTGCTGCTGTGCCACTCCTCTAGTGCCCCTGTTGTCCTGGCAAAGCTCTTTTGTCTGTGGAGCCCACAGGTGTCTTTCCCCCACATACCTACCCCCGCCTTGCCAGCTCTGGGGTGCAATGGAACATTAGTTCCTGTCCTTCAGTCTTTTTCTGTTTTTGTAAAAGCTCCTTACTTAGTAAGGACTAGGAGTTCTTCCTTTATTGGACTGATTACATTTTTCATAATTGGTCGTTTGTTTTGATATTTTGTCATATCTATTTTCATATTTGAAATATTAGCTTATAAAGTTACTGTTGGCTGTTTTAAATTTATGAAATCACATTCTTTTAAATTAGAAATCACTTGCAAAGTGGTGACAAATAGAACATAAAATGCAGATGATTTTCAGTGCGTTTTATGCCTAGTGAAAGTAAATGTCTGATTTGACATAGTACTTAGGGAAGGGGGTGTGCTGGAAGGAGGCTGTCACCATGACTGCTGGAAGCCATGTTCCCGCTAACCCAGTAAGAAGCAGCGTACAGGAATAGTGAAAGATTAGAATTTGTTTGCTGACTGAAGACAAATGGTATTGGGTTTTGTTTTGATAATGAGACAAATGACAGTACTCCACAATTGTTATTCAGTACTTATGTTATTAAGACATTATGAACTTTATTGGACTTGGTCTTAAAAAAAGGAACTGTTAAACTCATAATTACATATCGCGATGCTCTGAAAGAGAATTCGAGACTGACTGCGCCTGAGTCTAGCCCAGAAATACATACTTTAGGGAAATTTGTGGTTCTTCTGTAATTAATCAATTTGTTTTCCATTCTGTAGGATTTGATTAAGCAATATAATACACTAATAGAAGAAATGCTTCAAGTCCTCATCTATGTTGTGGGTAAGATAAAAAGAACATGTCTGGAAATAAAACATGGGCTACATTTCAGAATGTTAGTAAGACATGATCAATCATTTTACTACACTTTCAAATTCTTCATAGAATATTAATTAGAGATTATTTTGACTCATGTCAGAAATGGATCTAAAAGAGCAGAGTCTTCACACTGAACCCCAGCCCTAGCACTTTTTTTGTTTTGTTTTGTTTTTCTTAAGAGACTGGCTCTCACCACGTTACCAGGCTGGTCTCAGACTTGCAGTCTTCTTGCCTCAGCCTCCCACAGTGCTGAGATTACAGGGCTGCTCCACAGGGCCTGGCTGTATCTTTCACTTTTAATGCCTCATTTATAATTATTTGAACTTTGGGTGTCTGACATATGATTACCATAGCCAGATGTTAAAGAGCTTACACATTTAGTGCTAAAAATTGCATATGTATGTGAAACTTAAACATACTTAGTTTTATGTAAAATAGATTCTTACTATGTTATTCTCTTAGAATATTTAGGGTGGGGCTGGAGGAACAGCACAACAGTTAGAGCACTGGCCAAGCAAGTCCAAGACCCTGAGTTTGATTCCCCTGCACCACATAAGCCAGGCGTGGTGGCATAATTCACCTGAAATTAATGTAAGGATTCTTTGGGAAAATGCTCACAAATTCTAACCCTCGGAGTGCAGTAATATATCCATGTCACGGTTGCTGGTGATTTTATCAGTTGGGTGTGTCTGTTGCCATCGTCTTTTTCTCAGCTTCTCATTCTGGTTTTTATCATTTACTTCACTGCAACAGGCACTTTTAGCAGTTCCTGATAAGCATTCCAGCCTTAGCGGTTTCTCAGAGAGCAGCTTGGGGGACCCAGTGCTCGTCTCCGTAGAATGCCTTTCATGCTACGTTACGTGCAGGTCTTCCAGCTGCACTCTTCTGTCTAGAATATCCTTGTAAGAAACAAACAAGAATAAGAAAAAAAGAGAACGTTAAAAATCTGACAAAGATTTGAAACTTATTTTATAGTTTGTTGAACTATAAAAACTGAAAATGTTTGTGTTTTTAAAATAGATGAGAATTATATTTTGAATTTTTTGTTTACTACTTTGTCATTGCTTTTGTTTTGTTGCTTTTGTGTTTACTAAACTTTTTGGCCCTTGGATCCTGCTTTGTAGGATGTAGAAGAAATCTACAGGGTCTCTAAGATTGCTCTGGCACTTAAATTCTAGAGGATGCTCTTTTTGATAAGAAAACATGAAAATTATAAAAGATGAGCCTATTGGAAATAAATTCACATAACAAAAACATTCTTAGACATATTTATAGAATTCATCAACTCAGAGCGTTGCTTTCTCTGTAACTCATTTTTTTTCTTGAGACAGGATCTTGTTCTATAATCCAGCCTGGTTCTGAAATCACTATGTAGCCCAGGCTGCCCTCAGAGTGACAGCAGACCTCCTGCCTCGTTGAACTCGGGCCCAGACTCCTGAGTGCTGGGATTATGGGTGTGCACCACCATGCACATCTTATGTGGCACTCGGGGATCGAACTCAGGGCCTAGTACTTACTAGGCAAGCACTCTAACTGCTGTGCTATTCCTCCAGCCGTTTGTAACTCTTCCCGAGATCATAGGTACAGATATTAAAGTGTTGAAAATAACAGTGACGTAAGGCCAGATGTGGTAAATCGTGAAGCAGTGGGTACCAGTGACGTCCTGTAGTTAGCTGGGATGTTGCCCCTCTCCATTTTGTGGTTTATTGCAATGAAAAATGGAAACCTGTGTGGGCATTTTTTAGCGCCAGTCATCCCTGATACATGTTACTGGTTTGTTTCTTCTTTTTTTTTTTTTAACACATGTGGCTGCTTCTATTTATTTATTTATTTATTTTTCATTTTAACCATAAAGATATATTTTAGCTTTTCCTTTGTTCCTTCTCAAACAATAAGTAGAGGAGTGAGAGAGTGAGAAGGGGAAAGGGACTTAAGAGCAATGAAGATGGAATGTGTAGCAAAATAAAAAATAGTAAGTAGAGACAATATTGAGGAAGATCTTCAAAGAGAGGCTTCTCGTTGCTGGCCCCGACCCATTCACATTACCTGCCTTGAGTTCTGGAGTAGACATGCACTAATTGAAGTGTGTGTGTGTGTGTGTGTGTGTGTACAGAAGTTAAGATCTGGATTTTCCCTTCAGGTCACACAGTTTTCTTCCTCTGTTTTTCAACAAATAAATTCTTGTTTGCAGTTGGGAAAATATTGAAATACTTTTGGTTCCCACCCTATAGATTTCATTTAACGCAGTGATCTGTGTATAAGTACTCCAGGTGGGGAGAGATTGAAATTGAAAGCAATTAATTCTTCCACTTTTCCTTTTCACTGTTTGTATTAGGAGAGCGTTATGTCCCTGGAGTGGGAAATGTGACCAAAGAAGAGGTCACCATGAGAGAAATCATTCACTTGCTGTGCATTGAGCCCATGCCGCACAGTGCCATTGCCAAAAACTTACCTGAGAATGTGAGTCTTTGCTGTTCCCACCTTCACTTAATGATGGGTCTTTTTTTCCCCTTTTCTCTAACTGAAAGCTATTTTAAAGTTGAGGAAAATATGTAAGTAAAAAGCCCTGTATTTTTACCTTACAGATACAAACCCATCATCATTCATCCCTTAGTAGAAAGTTTAATTCTGGGAAAACTCCCTGACTTGACTTTTTACTTACTTTAAAATAAGGTTTCTCCAGAGGAAAAGGAGGATCCATGAAAAACAGAGACCATCAGGGTGGTCTGTTAGCATGGGTCTTCTGAGAGGCAGATCTGAAGATGAAGCATTAAGACTGTCAGAGTGGTGAGGAAGTCACCCAAGGCTGGTGTGCCTGTCAGAGAACCATGCCACACAGGGTCCCTCTGCTTCCCGTGACAGAGCTGAATAGAAGCTCCTGTGAGAACATGTGTCTCCTTGAAGAAGAGAGTAGACGTGGTCACCAGAGACCAGGGAAGGTTGCAGTACGACCAGGTAGTGGTGGACGACGGCCACCATGTGCAGTTCCAAAGCTGGGTCAGTCCTAGTGGTCTCCAGCAGCTGTCCTCATCCTTTTTGGCACCAGGGACCAATTTCATGGAAGATGCCTTGTTCATGAAGGGAGAGGGGGGTGCTAATACCACCCCCACAACTCCTAAGATCTTCAGGCCTTAAGAACGTTAGATTCTCATCAGAACTGCAAACCTAGAGCCCTTGTGTGTGCAGTTCATAGGAAGGTCTGTCTGCCACTGCTGATCTGTCAGCACACAGAGCTCAGCCAATAATGTGAGTGATGGGGACATTGTGTAAATACAGGTGAAAGCAATACACTGTGGCCCTCGCCCCCTGCTGGGAAGCCCAGTTCCTGGCTGGCCATGCCTGGTGCAGGGTAGAGTCACAATAGAGTGACTGTGCAATAATTTAGATGTATTTCAAAATAACTGGAGAAAAAGCCCAAAATTTCCCAACATACAGAAACAAATGTTTTAGGAGATGAAAATACTGATCCTCCTGACTTGTCATTAACATTGTATAAATGTATTCAATTATTGTGTCATGCCTCATGAATATGTACACCTATTGTGTGTCAATTTAATTTACAAAAATAAAAAGCATCTTTAGGGTTAAGGCTGTAGCTCAGCAGTTAGAGCATTTGCCAAGCATGTGCAAGGCCCTGGGTTCTCTTCCCCAGCATCACATAAAAAATGAGCTGGGCATGGTGGCACATGCCTGCAATCCCAGCCCTCAGGAGACTGAGGCAGGAGGATTGCTGTGAGTTTGAGGCCAGCCTAGATAGGTATGTAGGTGGGTAGGTGGACAGATAAATTGATAGACAGCAAACATCTTCAGTTTTTGGGCAGTGACACATCCCTGTGTCCCAGGGCACAACTGCATCTAGTGGGGAGCGGAGCTTTCATCTCTCCAGGGCACTGCAGCTGGATGTAGGATTGTCTGCCCCCTCTAGTTGTGGTCATTCTCATGGCCACCACAGCTGTTATTTATGTTTTATACATATTAATGTAATAGTCCTAAAGATTACAATTCTCATATTTTTTTTCTTTTGAAGTTTGAATGTGAGTTAGAAAAATGATTCTTCAAACGAATTGTAGTCACCTGTGTTGCCACAGCTTTGTAGAGATTCCATAGGGGAGCCTTTGCCTACTGGCCTCTTCCAGCCTGATTATTTGTATCATTTTCTAGTTTCCTTGTGTTTTTTTTAACATAAGAAATAATTTAATGCATTTTTTAGGAATGATAATCTACTGTGCAAAAGCTTCCATCCCCACGAGGGCATCTACAATACCAGTCTAGGGACAGGCATTTCTTTCTCCCAACTGTTCCTATAGTTTCCATGGATTTCTGGCTGGATGTCATAGACAAAGGCCACAGGTTTTTCAGGATTTCCTCCTTGTTCTGCTAGAAGTGGATCTCAGCATGGCCATCTTCTCCTTGCTATCCTTGTCCATCTCTACTGTAGGTGCCGTGGGGTTCCAAGGCTACAGCTCCCTCGGCCTCAGATTCTTTCTCCCTCGGCAGGTAGTACTGTTTGACCTCAATGTGAGCTGCTCTGGCCTGCTTCAGTTCCTCTCCTTTAGCTTGCAGGCCTCAGCCACCTTCTTGGACACCAGCTTCTCAGCCTGCAGCAGCTGCTTGATCTCTGGGACTAGCTGACCATGGCAGCTAAGACCCAAAGGCCAGGGCCTAAAACAGAGTGATTGGCCCTTGGGTCGGCTCACCCACCATCTCCAGTTTCATTGTTAACTGATTTTCAAACTGTAGTCATTTGGTATATTAATTTCATAATTTTTGCATCTTCATCTACCAATTCTTTGATTAAATTTTGTTGGTTGTTTTTCTTCTTGTGGCAGTCTTACTCTGTAGTCCAGCCTGATCCTGAACTCATGATATAGTTTGGACTAGCCTCAAACTCATGGCAGTCTCCTGCCTTAGCATCCTGAATGCTGGGATTGCAGGCATGCACTCACTACCTTGCCCAGCTGATTTTTATGTGCTGGGGGATCAAATACAGAGCTTTGCATTTGCTGGACAAGCTCTCTAACCCTACCCCTGCTTGATGTATTTTAAGTATCAGTTTATGGTTTCCCTTAGCATCTTTCTGAGCAATAAGATCTGTGGAATAATATGTTTGATGTCCTCCCTCATTTTCCCGATACATTTTTAAAATACGCAGCCATGTGATAACCAAAGTAATTTCACTTATGAATAATATACGTGCAATACTTTAGTTTTTGCAAAAGCAGAACTGTAGTGCATCATATTTTTTGCTGCTGCTACCTTTGAGTACATTTTTTTATAGGACTGGTAGTCAACTGTGTGAAAGCTGCTTGTCCCACGAGGGCATCTACAATACCAGTCTAAGGACCCATCTGTTCATGTGGAAGTTTGATGAAATGGCCCTGTAATTCCTGCTACTCAGGAGGCTGAGGCAGAAGCATCTCTTGAGCCCAGGAGTTTGAGGCCAGGTTGGATTGCAAAGGTCCCTGTCATCTTTTTCTTGCCCTCTGAGATAGGCTCTCACTATAGTCCAGGCTGGTCCTGAACTCATTACATAGTCCAGACTGGCCTTGAACTCAGGGCAGTCCTTCTGCCTCAGTCTCCTAGGTGCTGGCATTACAGTCATGTCCTAGCATACCTGACTAATTTTTATGTAATGCTGGAGCATCAAACCTGAACCTGGGGCCTTATACATGCTAGGCAAGCACTTTAACCACTGAGCTACACCCCTAGGCCCATGACCTCATCTCTCTCTCTCTCTCTCTCTCTCTCTCTCTCTTTCTCTCTCTCTTTCTCTTTGAGACAAGGTCTTGCTCTGTAGTCCAAGCTGGTTCTGAACTCTCTATATAGCCCAGGCTAGCCTTAAACTCACATCAGTCCTCCTGCCTCAGCCTCCACGCCTAACTTAAGTAGTAATGAGCTACTCCCCTAGCCCTGACCCGTATCTATCATTATAAACTTACAATCCTGACTTTATATAAAAATAATGTTCTCTGTTCAAGGAAAAGCTCAGACCACCCAACAAAAAGCTATTATAGAAGCTAGGGTACCTGAGGACATTGGTACATGTAACTTGTACAATTCTAGTCGGACCCCATTTATTCTGTTATTTTAGACTTGGAGGTTAATAAGACAAGGGTTGTGCTCAGATGGGAGTACCGGAAATACTATGTGTAGAAAGGCTTTTCCTTTCTGACCTTTTTGTAAGGCTGTGGGGGTTGTCGTAATAGTATCAGCGCTAACTTAGATAACATTTCTTTGTTATATTAATACATAGCTCTTATCTCCTAAGAATTTTGTCTACTAAAATGCAGCTAATCTATTTTAGATGTAATTTTTTTAATACTGGAAATAAATGTTTTCATTGTTATTTGGAAAGTAATTAAGAGATGCGGTTACAAATGTATTTCAATACATAGTGAGAGAGAAAGTCATTCCATGAAGGTGAAAGTGACAAAAATATTGTTTCAACAGGAAAATAATGAAACTGGCTTAGAGAATGTGATAAACAAAGTGGCCACGTTTAAGTAAGTGTTTAATATTTATGCTTATTCTAAGAGTAGTGTTGATGTTTGTTCTTGTAGTCGGGGTGCTCTGTGGGTGCCCTGGTATTGCGGAGTAAGAAGGAGCACAGGTTAGAGACAGAAGGGTGAGGGGCACCCAGTCGGCATGTGCTGAGGAAGGGTGCTTTAGGCAGGTGAATGAAAAGTACACACTTGGGACACACGTTAACTTAGTAAAATAACAGACTTTTCCAGTTATTGCTTTCTTATTGGTTCAAGCTATGACTTTATCATTGTTCTATAAATTTTATTTTAAGAGTCCTCTTCAGTAGAGTTTACAGAATTTATCATCCTTTCATTCTTTGAACTATATAAATTGGAAATAAGGTTTTAATTGGATAAATTCTTGAAGTTTGAAAATTGATACCAGAGTGAATTTCTGCTTGCTATAGTATTTTGTACATAGTTAAATTATAGATTTCAAATGACTTATAAAATAGGCTATCACTTTTCTTATGTTCTTAACGATGTTGAATGATATATTTAACTTTTAATTAGGCAGATCTGAGCCTGGTGGAACATTACTGTAATCTGTTGTAACCTTAGCACTTTAGGAGTCTGTGGCAGAAGTTTTATAAGTTCAAGCCCAACTTGGTCAACTTAGTGACTTAGTGTGAGACCTTGCCTCAAAATTAAAAAAAAAAAGAAAGAAAGAAAAATTTAAAAAGGCATGGAACTCTAGCTCATTGTGAAGGCCCTGGGTTCAGTCCCTAGTGTTACAGAGAAAGCGAGCGAGCGAAAGCCCGGAAGTATTCAGTGTCAGCACAGAGAGAGCACATGCATTGGTGCTGCCCCTGACCATCCTGCAGAGGGGCTTACCACCACCCTCAAGTACAGTTTGCTAAGGATATAATACCTCCTTACCTATGGATTTGACCTGAACACAGTACAGTGTATGGCAGTTTAGCAGACAGCCTTTAGGCATTAGAGGCTATAGAAGAACTTTGAGGGGGCTGGAGGTGTTGCTCGATAGTTACAGCACTTGCCTAGCAAGTGTAAGGCCCTGGGATCAGTTTCCCAGCACCGCATAAGCCAGTTACGGTGGCACATGCCTGTAATCCCAGTACGTAGGAGGTGAGGCAGAAGGACTACCATGAGTTTGAAGCCAGCCTAGAGAACACTACAGAGTGAGACCATGTCTAAAAACAAAACAAAAAAAAGAAGATGACGAAGAAGAAAGTCTGAGGATGATAAGTAGGGTGGCATCAGAGTAGATGGTATAAAATCACTTCCGCAGATTTGTTTGAATTTCACGACTACAGAACACAGCTGTTCTCAAGACTATGTTTATAGTGTAGAGTTTTAGTTTCATGGCAGTGAAATTTACTGTTACAGTTTTAAAAAGCTGAGTGAGATATAGTTCTTTTTTCTATGTATTTTGCCTTTAGATGACTCTTTAGGTTAATTTGTCTGTTTTCTATCTGGTTGAGAACACTGCTGTTCACCCTGTATCTTACATCACTTCAGGAAACCAGGTGTATCAGGCCATGGAGTTTATGAGCTAAAGGATGAGTCACTCAGAGAGTTCAACATGTACTTTTATCATTACTCCAAAACACAACACAGCAAGGTAGGAGAATGAGTAAATAAACCTGAAACACTTTGTTTTCTAAATCCACAGAAAAGTTTCTGATTCTTCTATAGTTTCATGCCGTTTCTTGGTAATAGAAAGCAAGAAATCAGAGCCACCTCAGTAATGCTGTCCAGGACAGAGAGAATATAATGCTCAGGGTCTCCTGAGTATATCATACCCTTAAGGAAGGATGGTTAGCATGTTTCTTTAGTCTCTTTAAATACGGAGTATTTTTGCCTTGTCTTTTAAATTTTGTCTTTTTTGCCCAGCACAGGCTTGTTGTCTTTTTTAGAATATTCTGCATCCTTTGTCAAACTGAGTGTATTGTCATGATTAGATTTAAATTAAATTTTTTTTGCAAGAATTCCACATAAGTGATATATCACGTCACATCAGTGTGCACTTACTTCATGTGTGTTGGTGCCCTGGAAGGGAGGATGATGTCAAGCTGATCGTTTAGTTAAGGTGGTATTGGATTTTGTCTTTGAAAATTATTGACAGACCACACAGTATCCTATTTGTAATAGGCACTAGGAAAGTGATTATGAGTACAAACAGTTGGGTCAGCAGGGCTTGGTGCCACAGGCCTATAATCTCAGCATTCTCCAAGCCTGAGGCCAGAGGATCTCAAGTTCCAGCCCAGCCCAGGCAACTTAGATCCGGCCTTAAAATCAAAAGTGGGAAGCTGGGTGTGGTGGCTCACGCCTGTCATCTCAGAACTGGCTGCTGAGGCAGGATTACTACAGTTGGAATGCCAGCTTGGACTACATAGTGAGCTCTGGACCAACCTGTACTACAGAGAGAGACTCTGCCTCAAAACCAAAAAACAAAATTCAAAAGTAGGCTGGGGTATACCTCAGTGTGAAGGCCCCGGGCTTGATACCAAGTACCAAAGGAAAAAAAAAAAGAGAGAGAGAGAAAACGGGGACGAAACTCAAGGAGTAGCCCTACTCTTTGCTAGTGACCTTTCTCAGGCTGTTTTCCTTTTAGGACAAGGTAGCCACTTTCAGTGCATGTGTCAGTGTAGAAAGTATGTTAGTAACTGGATGGGTCTTGCCTGCTTAAAACAGTGTTCTGTTTTGTGTTTGCTAAGCAGTATTTTTAGGATTGTTGTTACCTTTTTTAAACAGGCTGAACATATGCAAAAGAAAAGAAGAAAACAGGAAAATAAAGATGAAGGTAAAAAGTGAGATTCTGATTTAGCTCATTTGGGTGTTTTTTGTGGTTTTACACTGTTTTGTGGCTTGGGAGAGTAGGCAGTCGCAGGGTGAAGAGCCTTCTGTTGTTCACATGTTAAGATGTGGTTGACATGAGGGGTCACAACAATTTAAAATGACAGCACGTGGCGCTTATTTTGGGAGGCTGACATAGTCACATTTCCCTTGCCGTTGTTATTTTAAGTGCTTTAAGGCTAGAGAAAAATACCGTGTTTGTGTGCACATAGTCTGTTATTTTTGACATTTGCAAGTTAGTATGTGGGATAACTCAAATAAAAATGTCTCCTTGTTCCTCTTTCTCTTCTGTTCCCCCCTACAGCATTGCCACCGCCATCCCCTCCTGAGTTCTGTCCTGCTTTCAGCAAAGTAGTGAACCTTCTCAGCTGTGACGTCATGATGCACATCCTCAGGACCGTGCTGGAGCGTGCTGTGGACATGGACTCTAACCTGTGGACGGAAGGGATGCTCCAGATGGTGTGTGCACCTAAAGCTTTTTCTTTGTGTGCTTGTGGTTTTTGTTTTGTTTGGTTCTTATTGGTATGTATTTATGCCATGAAGTGATTACATTCCACCTCAGGAATTGGTACCACACATCACATTTCTGTGGCATCAGACTAGGTGGTGTAGAAGCATTTCCTCAGAGACACAGCTCACACTGTCACTCCCATTATCTGAAATATTTTCTCTGTGGCAAGCCCTACAGTTCTCGAGGGTCTGGGCACCTCTGGCATAAGTTCAGTTTTAGCTGAGTCTGGCATGCTAGTTTATACATGGTACAAATTTCTTTAAAACTCAAAGTAACAAAAACAAGGTACCTATGCTAATAATAAGTCAGTGTGTCACTGGTATATGTCATGGGTTTTTTGTTTTATAATTCACTTTTATTAAAAGAAGATAGTATACAGATTTGAAGATAAGCAGTGTATGCTTGAACCATGGGCACCCCACTTGATACTTAGGCATGAGGAACAATTTCCTCACTAGTGAAAATGAGCATAGTTACTTCATCGACTTAATATGAGCACTAGCTCAAGTGGAAGCAGCTGTTTTTCCTGATGCTTTCTGTTGTAGGTACCTTATTTAATAATGCCGCTTTGGGGTCGCTGTAACAGGATCCTTATTTAGCACCTACCTACATGGTCTTTCTTTCTTGATAATTTTTAGGGGCTACAATGATTCATGCTGTATGTGTATCTTCATTTTTGTCACAACAGTGATAAACACGCAGTATTACATGTCATACCCATAGAGATAGATTTGAAATCAAGTCAGAATTTCTGTGTCTCCAGAGCCCTGCACAGTAATAGGCTTTGTCAACAACATAGGGAAATCCTCTCAGCTCTGTCTCCCGCACATGCCCCAGCCTTGGTAGCAGCACACCTGCAGCTGGTACACTGCCCTGCCTCTGGCCAGGCTTCTGTTGCTATACCAAAGAGCACAAAATGAACATCTTGGTACAAATGCCTGCCCTCCTACTACTTGGCACTCCTGCGGTGGGTGGGAGTGAGATGCTCTTCCCTGTGCTCTGGTCTCTTCACCTTGACGTGATGGTGGGTCCGTCCTATGCGGCTTCATCGTTTCTCTGTGAATGACTTGGTTATAAGCCTTGTTTACATTTTACCTGTTTGGCTGCTTTGTTTCAGTACCTCCATTTAAAGTATCTGTACCTGAGGATGAAAATGTAAGGTCTTCCTGTCTTTCCCCCTTCAGGCATTCCATATCTTGGCACTGGGTTTACTAGAAGAAAAACAGCAGCTTGAGAAAGCTCCTGAGGAAGAAGTGACCTTTGACTTTTACCATAAGGCTTCAAGTATGTGTTTAAAATTTGGATTTTTTTTAATTTTTATTTTTAAAAATTTATATATCACATCCCTTTCCTCTTGTCCCCCCTACTTTCCCTTTTCCTCTCTATAAAATCCATCTTCTTACTTTCTTCCTTCTCTCCTCCTATTTTTTAAAGGATTTGTCTTTTTTTTTTTTTTTTTTTTTTTAGACAGGGTCTTGCTCTGTAGCCCAGGCTGGCCTGGACTCAGAACAATCTCCCTGTATCAGCCTCCCAAGTTCTGGGATTAGAGGCATGTGCCACTATGCCCAGCTTATGTGGTGCTGGGGAAATCTAACTCAGGTTCTTAGTGCTTGACTTAGAACTTGGTAGCACTAAGCCATTTTAACCGCTGAGCCATTCCTTCATCCCTCTCTTACTTTTTTTTTTTTTTTTATGGTTTGACTTTCTCATGTTAAAGAAACCATAATGGGGCTGAAGGAACGGCTCTGCAGTTAAAGCGCTTGCCTAGCAAGAGCTAAGTACATGAGTTCAATTACCCAGCACCACATAAGCTGGGCGTGGTGGTGCACACCTGTAATCTTAGCACTTAGGAGGCTGACACAAGAGGATTACTGTGAGTCCATGGCCAGCCTAGGCTTCATAGTGAGTTCAGGACTAGCCTGGGCTGCAGAGTGAGACCCTGTCTCAAAAATAAATAAATAAAATAAGGAAACCATAATGATATTTAACTTTTGGGATCTGATTTATTTTGCTGAGCATAATGGTCTCAAGATGTACCCATTTTCCTACAAAGGAGTCAAATGTATCCTTCTTTATGGCAGAGTAGTATTTCGTTGTGTGTATGTACCACTTCTTTTTTATCCAGTCGTCTGTGGTTGGGTACATTGGCTTCTTTTCAAGATCTGACTATTATGAATTATGTGGCTTCTTTCAAGATTTGACTGTTATGAATTATGCTGCTATAAATGTGGGTACACATGTAACACTCTTGTGTGATAACTTTAACTCTTCTCCCAGGAGAGGTATTCCTGGGTCAAATGGAGTATCTATTTCAGTTTTCTGAGGAGTGACCAAATTGCTTTCCATAGTGGTTGTACCAGTTTACAGTCTCACCAGCAACATAGGAAGGCTTCTTTTTCCCCACAGCCTCGCCAGCATTTGTTGGGTTTTTTTGGATTCTTAATAGCAGCCATTTTTACTAGAGATAGATGGAACCTCAGTGTTGTTTTGGTTTACATTTTTCTGATGGCTAAAGATGTCGAACATTTTTTCATGTATTTATTGGTCATTTGGACGTCTTCTGACTCCTGTTTATTCATTTCAGATGCCCGTTTTTGATTGGGACCTTTAAATCAGAGGGTGTAAGTGTTATTTTTTTTCAGTTTTGTATATTCTTGTGATTTTTTTTTTTTTTTTTTCAATTTGGAACCGGGGATTATACTCAGGGCCTTGCGCATACCAGGCAGGCACTGCACTGCTGAGCTACATCTCCGGCCCCAGTTTTGTATATTCTTGAGAACAGTCCTCTGAGGAGTAGCTGGCAAAGATTTTTTTTCCCCATTCTGTGGTTGATTGTTTCCTTTGCTGTGCAGAATCTTTAATTTGATATAAACCCATTTGTCTATTCTTGGTGTTATGTCTTATGCTTTGGGTGTTTTATTGAGAAAGGCCTTGACTACACCTATGTCTTCAAGGGTTTTGCCTGTTTTTTTCTTCCAACAAGTTCAGTGTTTCCATTTTAATGTCTAAGTCTTTGATCCATTTTGATTTGATTTTGAGCATGGTGAAAGCTTTCATTCTTCTGCATGTGGTCATCCAGTTTTCCCAGCACCATTTGTTAAAAAGAGACTAGCTTTTGGCCCCTTTGTCAAAGCTCAGATGGCTGCAGATACCCAGGGGTGTTTCTGCATCCTCAGTTCAGTTCCATTGAGTCACCTGTCTGGTTTTGTACCAATACCATTTTTTAATCACTGTTACCATGTAATATAATTTGATACCTGGTATTGTGATGCCTCCTGCTTTTGTTTTGTTGCTTAGAATTGTTTTGGCTATTGTGGGCCCCTTATGGAACCTTGTAAGTTTTCAGATCGTTTTTTCTCGTTCTCTGAAAAATGCTGTTGGTATCTTGATAGGGATTGCATTGAATCTGTATGCCAGTTTAGGTAGTGTGGCCATTTTGGCAATGTTGGTTCTGCCTGTCCAGGAATAGGGGGTGACTGTCCATTTTCTAAAATTCTCTTTAATTTCTTTTCTTTTTTTTTTTTTGTCAGAGTACTATAGTTCTCAGAGTAGAAGTCATTCACTTGCTTCCTTAGGTTGATTCCTAGGTATTTAATTTTCTTTGAAGCAAATGTGAGTGGAATTGTTTCTGATCTCTTTCTCAGTGTTTTCACTTTTGCTGTACAGGAATGTTACTGAGTTTTGTATATTGATTTTATGTCCTGCAACTTAGCTGAATTTGTTTATTAGATAGATCTAGGAGTCTTCTGGTGGACTTTTTAGTCTCCTGTATGTAAAAGATCATGTCATCAGCAAATAAGGATAGTTTGATTCTCTGTTTCCTATGTGTATTCCCTTTATTACATTCTCTTGTCTGATTGCTTCAGCTAAGGTTTTAAGCACTATGTCGAATAGAAGTGGTGATAGTGGATACCCTTGTCTTATTCCTGATTGGAGGGGAAATACTTTCAGTTTTTCTTATTTAGGTCAGTGTTGGCTGTTGGATTGTTATAAATTGCTGTTACAAATTGCTTTTCAGAGCTTGAGGTAGGATTTTTCTGTATCTATTTTCATCAGAGTTTTGATCAGGAATGGCTATAGTATATTTTTTCAAAGTTTTTTTTGGGGGGGCATCTATTGAGATGGTCACGTGGTTTTTGTTCTTGCTTTTGATTTTGTTTTTGAGACACGGTTCGCTCTGTAGCCCAGGCTGGTTCTGAACTCACTACATAGCCTAGGCTGGCCTTGGACTCATGGCAATCTTTCTTCCTCACTCTCTTGAGTGTTGAGATTACAAGCGTGCACCACCATGCCCAGTTTATCCAGTGCTGGGGAATAGAATTTAGGGCTGAGTGCTTGCCGCACTTTAACTACTGTGCATTCTATCCAGCCCCCTTGCCTTTGATGATGTGGTGTATAACATTAATTGACTTGCATATGTTACACCAGCTTTGCTTCCTGGGATGAAGCCAACTTGGTCATGGTGCATGATCTTTTTAATCATTTGCTGCATTCTCTTTGCAAGTATCTTACTGCATCTGTATTTATTAAAGGAAATTGGCCTATAATTTTCTTTCTTTGTTGGGTTATTATCTGTTTTGGGGATCAAGGTGACATTAAGCAGTTCTTTCACTCAGCTGCCATCTTGCCCAGAGTCAATAAAAGTTTGAATCTTAAGGAGTTTTAATATGACAGTCCTTAAATGTAGATATCCTGTGATCATCTTTATCTAGCACCTTTAATTTTTAATATTTGTTAGGATACTAATGTATATTTTTAAAACCCCTACCTACAATAGTCCTTGTATTGTTTCATCTTTCCCTTCTGCTTTATTAATTTAAATTTTTTATAGTGGTGAGGAGGGTTTCAAATATTGGTTTCATACCCTCACTGTTTGTCTCAGTATTTCAAATTATTTGGTGTTGTGTAACATTCACAAGATTCATCTATGAAAGATATTAATGTTTCTGAATTTAAAACAGTTACAGAAGTTTGATTGAATACTATTGTGTTTATTTTAAGTTGTTTTCAACTTGGAAAATCAGAATAGGTTTGGTTTGGATTTCTGTTAAATGCTATTTAAGGGGGGAGGAATAGCACAGCAGTTAGAGCATTTGCCTTGCAAGTCCAAGCCCCTGAGTTCAGTTCTCCAGCACCACATAAGCTGGGAGTGGTGGTGCATGCTGGTGATCCCAGCATTTAGAAGACTGAGGCAGGAAAATTGCCATTGAGTTCAAGGCCAGTCTGGACTACATAGAGAGTTCAGGATCAGCCTGCACTACAGAGTGAGACCCTGTCTCAAAAAAAAAAAAAAAAACCTGAATAAGGTAATATTTTTATGTGTGTGAAAGGAGCACTTTATTGGGATAAATGTAGATGGAAAAAATATGGAGGGTAAAGCTCTGCTTGTCAGAAGTGGGCCCCCCAAAATGAAGGGTTGCCCATACAGTTTTTTGAAAGGCCATTCCAGAAACACAAATTATAGAGCCAATAGTTCTGCAAAGTCATCTCATTTTGTGTTCATCTACTGCAATTTTTAGATCATTTAAGACATAAACCTATCTGATTATTAGATGTCCT